>CM035136.1:128445402-129045402 GCA_020205605.1 Panax ginseng | reverse complement strand
AAAACTGTAAAATATCAAAAAGGCTACTGTCCAAAAGTTTAAAAGGGTATTTTTGGCCACTTAATTTGTGAGAAAAATTTTGGCCTTTTGGGACATGGAAATATATGGAATAAAGTACCTACTGGCCAAAAATGAGCTCATTTCGAGCTAAAATGAGCAAGTTATGACTATTTTAATATTTAGGTTTTTCCGACGAAAAACGCTATAACCGGAGTTCTATAACTCCGATGACCATGAAATTTAAACTAAAAGCTCACGTTAACATGTGTAAGATGCTGCCAAGATTTGGGAATTTCTGGAGTTAAAATTGAGGTAGCTAATTTCTTAAGGAATTAATTAGAAATTGATTTTTGAAAAATAGTAAATGAATTTTAAAAATTTCGAGAAAAATATATGTTCAATATGAGACTATATTCTGATAAATCCCAGAAAAGAATTATTTTTGGGACTGATTTGGTATTTTTCATGAAAATGATTTAGTTACGAACATATGAATTAAATATGTTATGTGAAGTTGAAAAATTGGTAAATAGAATTTTATGGCTTGGAAATCATATATAAGATATGTGCAGATTTTTGATGAGTAATTTGATCATTGGTGATGAAATCTTACGAGTATGGCATTTTTGAATGATTAAATGCATTATTTGGAAAAATGTAAACAATTAAATTAAATTGTTTATAAGTTTAAGAAGTTATTAAAATATTGTTATAATATTAACAATATTATATTATAATTTTATTAAGTGATTGATAAAAATTGGATAAATTTAAAGTCTTTAATATTTATCGTTGATTTCGTTTGATTAATGCTTATAATATTGTCATCATCCTCATGCTTATATTGTGATGAAAGTCATATGAGGCTTACGTACATAGATGGACATGGTATGATTATGACCAGGGATTATTCGGTATAGTCATGACCGTAATATGACGAATGATGTGGTAAAAGTCCTCATTGGCCTGTAGTTCATTGATGGACAGTTGTTGGTGTGATTATGACCAGGGATTATTCGGTATAGTCATAACCATTGATGATTACAAGAATATCCTTGGCTGTGGTGCAGGGATGATGTGGTTTATTTATTAAGCTGAGTCTCAGCGATAAAGTTGATGAAAAAAATTTTAAATCATAGAAGATAGTAGATTTTTGTGCTATACTTGACTCTTCTAATGGATTACTTATTTTCACTGCAGTTAAACTTGATGTCTATTGTATTTTATCAGTTTAACATTGTTGAAGGCTAATGATAATTTATTCTGCATTATCTTAGTCATAATATTTCTTACTGGGCTAGTTGAGCTCACCCTTTCTTTTACTGTTCTCTTCAAGAAATGAGAATATAGCTGGGACGAGTCGGGGAACAGAGTGACGGTCCAGATGATAGCATTAGTAGTCCTCACTACTCTGTTAAATAGTGTGATAATAAATGTAATGAGGACTCCTTTGAGTGTGGATATTGTCTAGATGACAATATTCTTATTAAAACTCTCAGTTTATGTTTTGTAGTATTCTACACGACAGTTGTATTATTAAGTTGTACTTGTGTTTTTGTACCATGTATTTGGCGACTCAATAATTGTTACAGTAATTAAGGCACTACTTAATAATTGTTACAGTAATTACTGTTTAATATTTTATTTTATTGATTCAATATTTGCTACGTTGATGTTTTATATTATTGTTGTTTTAATAATTGTCACTACACAGTATTTCCCATTATCAGATCAATGATTCATATTATATTAATAATATTACTAGATAACATTATCATTAGCCTTCAACGGTGTTAAACTGATAAAATATAATAAACATCAAGTTTAACTGCAGTGGAACAAGCAATCCATTAGAAGAGTCAAGTAGAGAATAAACTCTATTATCTTCTATGATTTAAAAGGTTTTTCATCACTTTTATCGCTGAGACTCAGCTTAATAATAAAATCGAATCATCCCTGCTCCACGGCCAAGGATATTAATGTAATCATCAATGGTCATGACTATACCGAATAATCCCTGGTCATAATCATACCAACAACTGTCCACCAATGAACTACAGGCCAATGAGGACTTTTACCACATCATTCGTCACATTACGGTCCATGATTATACCGAATAATCCACGGTCATAATCATACCAAGTCCATCTATACACGTAAGCCAAAGATGACTTTCAACATAATATAAGCATGAGGATGATGACAATTCAATAAAATAAGTTCAAGAATAAATTTTAAAGATTTATAAGTTAATTTATCCCGAACTCAATAACGTCCAAATTGTCAACATGATCTCGCTTTTCAGCGAAGAAATTCAAGAATGCTCGTAAGAATATTTCCATGAAAAGATCTTCGATGAAGCGCAAATATCAAGGATATTCCACTAATTTCATGGAGTATAGAAGCCAAAACTTTAACCAAATGAGTATAATAAAATATATGAAATCGCAAATGGATTTTCGCCATCATGCAGTAATCCACGTGATGCATCATTTCCACAATTTAATAAGGAATGAATACGGAGGATCATTTACCATGCATGTGGTGATCCACATAGACAAAGTTATTCCAACGAATAATAAAGAATGGAATAACGAAGGATTCACCATACGTGCGAGTGAGAGACCGCATGCAATCGTTATTCCCAACAAAATAATAAATAATGGAACCAGTCCCATAAACCCACGAACGGGATATTCTTACGAGAATAATATATAATGGAACCCGGTCCAGAACGCCGCACGAACGGATATTCCAACGAATAATAAATAATGGAACCAGTCCCAAAGAACGCAAACGCATGAGGATATTCCGGCGAAATAATAAAGAATGGAATATTAACAGAAATCACCATACATGCGGTACTTTGCATAGACAGGTTATTCCAACAGAATAATAAGAATGAAATAATAGAAGAATTTCACCATGTATGCAGTACTTTGCATAGACAGGTTATTCCAACATAATAATAAAGAATTGAATAACATAAGAATTTCACCAAGTATAGGGTATCCCGCGTATACAGGTTATTCCAATAGAATAATAAAGAATGAAATAACAGAAGTTCTCTTCATGAATACGAAAGAAATAATACCCCTTATGAGTACAATAAATAATATCCCCTACCTTAGAAGAAACTGGATATTGGAGTAGTGAAGTAGCAGAATACTTTTCTTCTTTCTCTCTATAGTTTCTCTCTGAGAGTTTCAATTGAATTAAGTAAGAAATAATGAAGGAATGAGCTTCTATTTATAGAAGGACTGAAAGTGGCTCTTGGTCTTAACGACGGGTCAAAATGACTCTTGGTAATATTGAAGAGGCAACTACTATTTGCGAAGGGGCAATTAACTCTTGAAACACTGAAGGGGCAAATAACTCTTGGAAAGCTGAAGGAACAAATAACTCTTAGAAAACTGAAGGGACAAGTTACTATTAAAACTTTAAATCAACGATCCATATTGATTTACTATTATAATTTCAACCAACGGTCTGAAAAATTAGCACATCTCCTCATAGAATAATAGTGTACCCAAAAATGATTTGGACCGAAAAGAAATATATTTTACGGGTGAATAGTACCCCATGAATAGTAACTCATGAATAGTAACTCGTGAATAGTAACTCATGAATAGTAACTCGTGAATAGTACTCTGACACAAAAAGTGTCCCAAATACCCGATTGAACAATATAACCTCCAGACATCAATTATTATCAAAACAAATGTCAATTTCTACTAACACAAATAATTCCAACACAATGAAACTATAAAATTCATCTTTAATCAACACGAACTTATTCATCATTAATATTATAATTCACAATATTTAACAACCAGGTCATTCCCAAGAAAGAGGGGGCTTTCCGATAAGGATTTCTCCTTATTGGCGCGCAATTAGGTGACCAAACCTCTCCTTGATAGAACTTCTAGACATTGTCAATATTGCAAATAATAATATGAATAACTTTGCCGTCTCAATTATTGATTTAATAATATATCATATTATGCAGATGATACTGTAACAATAATTGAATCAATAATATGAGAGATATGATGTAGAAATTACTGTAGCAATAATTGAGTATAATTGAGTGACTTCTTACATAAGCATCAATAATCAATACCGTGTGCTACTATGCAACCACGCCATTCATCGTACTTTACTACTAGGGTAGTTCAACAGTTTTAACGGTAACACTTCCACCATTATTTTTATAGAAAGATAATTTTGTCATTTTTTAACTACGACAATACTTCCGTTGTGGGTCCACCAATGATTGTGCCGTCGTACGAATATTCCCTGTTAAAAAGAATATTCCCCGACCAATCGAATATTATATAACCACTTGTTTATTTTGCAAAATTTATAAATATTATCCACAACTATAACATTATATCAAATCCACACCATAATATTAAACAAATTATTTCGAGAAAATTAAATATTTATTCATAAAATCTGGGGTCTAACAATCTCCCCTCCTTATGGAATTTCGCCCTCGAAATTTAAATGCGATACACTGTATCTTTGAAGAGGTGAGGGTATCTTAACTTCATTTCAGATTCTAACTCTTGAGGTATAACCTTTGAGTGTCGAATATAATCCTTCTTATCCAAGATTTTAACACGTATCTCCTCATACGTTAAATCATCCGCTATCTCGTCCGGTTCTAAATTAATAATGTGGTTCGGGTCGTCCACATATTTACGTAACGTCGATACGTTAAAAATGTTTTGAACATGCGACATACTTGGCGGTAAAATGAGTCTATAAGCCACAGTTCCTACTCGATCGAGGGTTTCAAATGGGCCAATTAAATTGAGGGTTGAGATTTCCTCTCTTCGTCGATTCTTGCTTCTAGAATAACGCCCTCTTGAACCCTCTTAATTCTTCACATTCATCAGCTCTGGGTGTGTAGCTTGAGCGGCTTTAACTTTATCGATTAAAGTTGATTCTACCCGTATATTTGATATCACAACGTGGGTCCTTAGAGTCTTTAACTCTATCTTCATCATTTGTAAGTTATACGAAATAAGTTTTGTGTTAACAACATCGCACTCGTAAACGCATACGATATTCTACTCAACGCGTCAGCTACCACGTTCGCTCTTCCATAATGATATTGAATGGTACGATTGTAATCTTCAACAGCTCGAGCCAACGTCTTTGGCACATGTTACGTTCGTTTTAGGTGAAGAAAATATTTAAGGGTTTTAGAAATGGGTTTTATCTTTGGGTCAATATAAAAATTTGATTTCACGCCTAGGGTAGGCTAAGAAGTCTTCAAGAATACGTCAGGAAATTTATTAACAATAGAAATATCATTCAAAACTGTGACCCTCATCCAAGACTTGGATAGTACGTCACATTGATACCTATCAACTTGTCATCGTCATTCACGACGTCGCCTACAAAAAGTCTGGCTTCGGTGCATTCCACACAAGGAAGTCAACAACAAAAGGATCGGGGCTCTTTACTTATGGCTTGATATGATAATGATTGACTTTAGTGGTTTGGTTGCTTGAATTCGCATAACAGGTTGGTTAGGAATATGAAAGCTAACAACCTTACGAAAAGCATGATGACTAGTTAACCAATTGATTCCTAAAATCGCATCAAAGGCAAGTATTTTCAAAGAGATAAGATTGACAGGTAACGTGAAAGTGTCAATTTGAATTAAACAAGATTTATAAATAGTGGAGGTAACGAAGGTTTCTACTAACGGAGTTTCAATCGATAAGTCAAAGTCTAATTAAGTTCAAACATTGAACATAACTAGGTGAAATAAAAGAGTGAGTAGAACCGATATCTAACACGATATAGACTTTGCAAGAGTTTATGATAAACTTACCCGTGATAATTTTGTTCGGGTTTCTCGACAAACGCTCTCACTTAAACTACCGGATTTGACTTTGTTATAGGGTACATTCCACCCTTAAGTGCTTCCTCACATTCCTGATCCATGATTTGAATCATTACTCTTCGATCCATATCGAATTGGGGTTGACCGCTATGCACGGGGTAATTCCAAATTCGATGTTGGATTCTCCTAATTGTTGTCCAAAAAGCAAAATCCATTTCATCTATTTTGACTTTATTGGATCGGACGTCTTTTTCGACAATATCAACGCGTCGTGCGGCTTTTACCCACGCATCATCTATTCTCCTTCGTTCAGTTGTTTCTGCTTTCATCAGAACTTTGATCATACCATTCTCAGATTCCAACTCTAATATCTTATACTCTGCCAAAGAGTGCTTCTGTTCAAGCATCGCAAATCGGGTAACACAATTTTAAATTGTTGCATCTCTTTGGTCCACGACCGCCTACCGTTCTTCAGCCTGCTCTTCTAACTCATGAATACGATTTTGTAATTCTAAATTTTGATCATAAATTCTTCTAATAAATTCTCCTAAGGTTCCTCTTCTTCCTCTTCTTCTTCACTCTCAGCTGCTACCTCTGCAACTTGCTCGGGTGCAACTATTAGTTCTTCACGCACCACGTAGATATCTCTAATTTCTTCTTCGTCTGACATCACACTAACCCGATTCGTGATTAAAGGTGTCTCAACGGTCTCATTCACTCCATTATTAACATTTTCAGCTGCCATTTTCAAACACTGCCACAAAACAAGGGTTAATTAATATATCACATATTATCTCTATACTCTGACCGACCAATTAAATAACAAGTAAACTTAAGTATGTCATACTAGCGAAGGAATTCCCCGTCTCTCCCCTCCTAGTTCTTGTCTCACATCTCAGCCAGGGATCATATCCCTAAGCTTTGATACCAACTGTGACGCCCCCAAAACAGGTATACATCACCCATCTTGGGTAGCCAGATACAAGGTATTGAATACAAATACAACTTAATTATACAACAGTCGTGTAAAATATGACAAAACATAGGCTGTGAGTTCTAATACAAATATTGTCATCTAGACAATATTCACACTCAATGGAGTCCTCCTTACATTTATTATCACACTATTTCACAGAATAGTGAGGACTACTAATGCACCATCTAGGATCATCACTCTATTTTCCAACTAGTCCCAGCTACGTTCTCATTTCCTGAAGAGAACAGTGAAAGAAAGGGTGAGCTCAACTAGCCCAGTAAGAAATATTATGACTATGATAATACAGAATAAATTATCATTAGCCTTCAATCTGTTAAATCGATAAAATATAATAAACATCAAGTTTAACTGCAGCGGAACAAGCAATCCATTAGAAGAGTCAAGTAGAAAATAAACTCTACTATCTTCTATGATTTAAAAGATTTTTTATCACTTTTATCATTTGAGACTCGAATTAATAAATAAAATCGAATCATCCTCGCTCTACGGCAAGGATATTCATGTAATCATCAATGGTCATAACTATACCGAATAATCCTCGGTCATAATCATACCAACAATCGTCCACCAATGAACTACGAAACAATGAGGACTTTTACCACATCATTCGTCACATTACGGTCATGATTATACCGAATAATCTCTGGTCATAATCATACCAAGTCCATTTATACACGTAAGCCAAAGATGACTTTCAACATAATATAAGCATGAGTATGATGACAATTCAATAAAACAAGTTCAAGAATAAATTTTAAAGATTTATAAGTTAATTTATCCTGAACTCAATAACGTCCAAATTGTCAACATGATACTGCTTTGTGCAGTAAAATTCAAGAATGCTCAGAAGAATATTTCCATGAAAAGATACTGGATGAAGAGCAAATATCAAGGATATTCCACTAATTTCATGGAGTATAGAAGCCAAAACTTTAACCAACTGAGTATAATAAAATATATGAAACTGCAAATAGATTTTTGCCCGCCATGCGGTAATCCACGTAGACAGATCATTTTCACAATTTAATAAGGAATGAATACGGAGGATCATTCACCATGCATGTGGTAATCCACATAGACAGGTTGTTAATCCACATACGGAGGATCATTCGAGGAAAGGGGTTTGGTCATCTAATTACGCGCCAATAAAGAGAAGTCCTTATCAGAAAGCCCCCTCTTTCCTGAGAATGATCTGGTTGTTAATATTGTGAGTTATAATATTAATGATGAATAAATGTTATTAAAAATGTTTTTAGAGAAGCCATGTGATTTGTGATATTTGGAGGGGGGTTTTACAAAGTATTTATTGTAAATTTGGCTTATTACATGGACCCCCACTTTCTCATTTTTCAAAATCGTCGGAAGAAAGTTATCTCAGTTTTTGTTTTATAGTAATAAAACAGAAAACATTTTATATAAAACAGAATAATTTTTATAAATAGAATATATTATATTTTATTATGTTGCATAGTACTACTGCATAGTGTTTGCATAGTACTACATAGTATTTGCATAGTACTGCATAGTAAAATCAAAAGTTTCATCCATGAAATTTGCCCGTGAATGTTACTATGCAGTCTGTGATTTCTTTTCCTAAATAGTATCCTGTCATTCTCCTATAAATAGGATGCTTAGTTTAGAAATGAAAATCACACCAGAATCGGAGAATTCTTCTTCTATAATATTTAGCATATTTCTTTTGAGTTTAAGGAAGCTTTGAGTATAGAAAAAAGTATAAGTTTTCTTCAAGAATATCCCCACTATACCACTCAGAAATACTATCCTTTTAAGGTAAAGGGTATTATTTATTTCATATTCGTAAGTGATTATTTTTCGTATTCGTATGGAATATTATTTTCGTTCAATATTCGTAAGGAATATTATCTTCGTTCAATATTCGTAAGGGATATTATCTTCGCTCAATATTCGTAAGAAATATTATTTTCGTTCAATATTCATAAGGGATATTATTTTTGTTCAATATTCGTAAGAAATAATATTTTCATCCATACTTTGTAGTATGTAAGTAATATTATTTCGTTTCATATTCCTAATTCTACATTTATGTTGATAAGTATTGCTTCTATACTCCTTGAAATTAGTGGAATATCCTTGAGATTTGCGCTTCATCTAGTATCTTTTCACGAAAATATTTTTCTGAACATTCTTGTTAAATTTTAATCTTTTCATGCTGGGGTACTATTCATGGGAACTATTCACGAAGTACTATTCATGAGGTACTATTCACGACAAAAATTGATTTCTTTTCAGTCCAAATTATTTTTGATACATGAATATTATTCTTGAATTTTACTCCACAAAGCAGTTATCATGTTGACAATTTGGACATTCTTAAACTCTGGATAACTTGAATTATAAATCTTTATAAAATTTATCCTTGATCTCACTTAATTGATTTCTTATATCATTGTCATCATCATCATGCTTATATTGTGATGAAAGTCATCTTTGTCCCGTAGTGCATAGATGGACTGTTGATTGGTATGTTTATGACCAGAAATTATGTATCGGTATAATCATAACCTCGTAATGTTACAATTTATGTGGTAAAAGTCCTCATTGGCTCGTAGTGCATTGATAGATATGTAAGACCCCAACTTATTATAAATAAAATTAAATTTCTCTATTTATTATTTTGAAATAGTAAGGGTTGATTTGATTAATGTGGTTAGTTATGGGTAAATGCGCAAATATTTTAAATAAGCAAATGGTTATAAAATATTCATTTTTATCTGAGAATATTCGCTTTTTCGTGGAATATTCTTTTTATACCGTATTCGTTTTGGAAATATTCGTATATTACGGCACAAAATTTGTGTGGGCCCCATAACTAAAAGCGATTGATGAAGAAAACGACAAGTATAAGTTGTTTATAAATAACTACAGAAGTTGTTACCAAGTAATCATCGTTGAATATACCTATGGTTAAAACACAAGAATACGCATTGTTGCACAAGAAGACACTACCAGATATTGCACCAATTATTGATTCTTACGTAAGAAGGCACTACTCAATAATTGTTACAAGAATTACTGCTCAAAGATTTTATTTTATTGATTCAATAATTGCTACGCTGATATTTTATATTATCGTTGTTTCAATAATTGTCACTACACAAGATTTTCCATTATCGAAAGCAATAATTCATATTATCTCAATAATATTATTAGATAACATTATTGGCAATGTCTAGAAAGTTCTGCTCTAAGGAGAGGTTTGGTCACCTAATCAAGCGCCAAGAAGGAGAAATCCTTATCGAAAGCCCCCTCTTCCTCGAACCGCCGTCACAAGATTGTGGATTCTCGTAATATTATTTGTGAATAATTAATTATTGATTTATATGATGAGGAAAATATTCATTTTATGTGGATATAGATGGAGAAAATTTTAAAAGTGACAATTGTTGAAAATCGATATTTTATCTTTTCTCGATAAAATAATATTTTATTATATTATTATAATATAATAATGATGATATTTTTACAATGAATGTGGGATATATGAGTATATGAGGAGGAAGAGTATTTTTTGTTGCAAAAGTTGTTTAAAACATGTTAAACATGTCTCAGGGCCCATTTCTTGACCGAAATTTGATTATAAATTGTAAAAATCGCCTGCTTGTGGATTTCTTTACCAATTTTTGTTTGAATTTGGAAAACTTTCTTCTATAAAGTTGTAGATAATGGAATTTCCTATGGAAAAGACATGTGGTTTGAATTTTTCTGATAAAAGGGCTATTTATTATGAATTATTGAAGTTCAAAAGTCCAAATAATTAATTTTTTAAGTTTTAAATATTTTAATTTTAAAAAACGCTTTTTTGTGATGTAAGCTACTTGAATGGTCGATCTTTGACTAAAAAAGTATGATAAAAAAGGGATATATATATATATATATATATATATATATATTTATTTTTTATTAAATTTTCTCGCTTTGTGTTCTAAGCATTTTCCTATAAATAGGTGCTTAGGTTAGAATTGAAAATCACACCGTAAACCCAAGTTTTCTCTCTTTCTCTCGATATATCGAGCGATTCTTGTGAGTATTTTAATACTTTGAGTGTTGCTATACTATGCAAGTTCAAGTCATAGCCTATATCCTGTGTTTCAACTAGAAGTATTGTCTTTTTACGAGGTAAGGATGTTATTTTCTTCTTAAATGATATTATTTTCTTCAATATCATTATGCCAAAATATTGGTTTGAACTTTTTATCAAATTTGAACTTTTTTGTGTCTGGTTACTATTCACGATATACTATTCACTATTCACGATATCTTTACACTATTCACTATTATACTTACACTATTCACGTAAAAATTAAAATTTTCTTTTTTTGTCCAAAATATCTATTATGGATACTAGCTTTGATTGTATCCATGTTTTGATCATTCTTGAATTTTACTCCACTATGATTATTTATGAGGTATTTTTGGATATGGAATAAATTTCAAATACTTAATCCTTAATATTTATTCTTTTGTTTCACCGATTCGCTTTTCTTTAAAATATTTTTCATCATCCTCACCCTAAATGATGATATAATTGAATATCTTTGGCCCGTAGTAGTACAAAGATGAATGATTTTCTCGATGAATATCTTTGGCCCAGAAGTAAAAGATGAACAGTGTGTTTATGAACATGACCAATCGATGAATATCTTTGGCCCTCAGAGTGCAAAGATAAATATTTAATTCCGTATATATATCGATTGATGTTACAGGATAAAATATCGACGATGAACTTTTAAATTCATATATAGAAGATAGTAGTTTTCATTCTCTACTTAACTCTTCTAATGAATTATTATTTCACTGCATAAGATTGATTTAAAACCGGTTGTCTATTGTATTCTATTAGATTTTTCCCTCGTTGAAGACTAACGATAATTTGTTCTATGTTATCTTAGTCATAATATTCTTTACTAGGCTAGTTGAGCTCACCCTTTTCCTTTTGTTCCATTTTTCTTCTCGTGAGGCGTAGAATGTAAATGAGTACTAGTCGGGGTATGGAATGAAGGTTCTAGAAAGTCGCTTTTAGTAGTCCTCACCATTTTTGTAAAATAATGTATCAATAATTGTAATGAGGACTTATTTGAGTGTGGATATTGTCTAGATGACAATATTTGTATTTAAACTCACGCTTTTATGTTGTATTAATAAAGTTGTAGTTGTATTCTGCACTATGTATTTTGACGACTCGTAATGGGTGTTGATACCTATTTTGGGGGCGCCACAATTGGTATCGTAGCTTAGGATATGATCTCCGCAAGAGATCGGGGAATAGAACTAGAGGGGAGAGACGAGTAAATCCTTCGCTAAGGTGTCCCTACCTAAGCTTATTTGTTGGTCTCATTATAATATAGGATATTATGTGATATGTTAATTTGTTAAATTAACCCTTGTTTTATGGCAAGATTTGAGAATGTCGAATCGAGAATGTTAATAAAGGAGTAAATGAGACCGTGGAGACACCTTTGCTCACCAACGAGGAGAACGTGGCAACAGTCGGGCAATGTTCCTCCCGTGAACAACACCACCGAAAGCGCGATGATGAACGATGGATGTGTTTAGAAGCTTTTTGCGCTCATGCAAAATCGCATTTAGGAGACTCGTGTTCAAAATACAGAGAGAAATGATAGCAATTCACTTGCTTTGTCACAAACCAAGCAAGCTTCAAAGAGTCAGGACCACCGTAATTTATTGGAAAGCCGGATCCGATCAAGGCAGTAGACGTGGGTTAAACAAATTACCAAGATATTCGATGTCTTGGGATGCACGGAGGAACAGAAGGTTCCATTCGCCACCTTTATGTTCCGTGGCGCGAGGCGTATCATCGGTGGGAGTCTCGTGAAGCGCACCCATCCAAATTTCAAGACTCAAAGATGTCTTGGGAGACATTTCAGAAATCGCTCAATGACAAGTACTTTCCCGAAAGTATTCACTATATAAAGGAGGTAGAGTTTATTAGACCGAGTGTAATAATATGATGACATGTCCCAAAGACGAGGCGAAAGTTTGCAGAGTTGTCCAGTGTTTGCACCTCATTTGGTGGAGAATGAGGAACGATGACGCGGATGTTTCGAGAGGTTTGAAACCCAATATACGCCAATATCTCATTTCTCATAAATTTTCTCTATTCGTATGTTGTCAATGTGGCTCAATTATTAGAGCGAGATAACGAGTACGGCCAACCGAGGGACCACAACTAGATCATACTACCGATGATGCAAGCCATCGTAACAACGATAACCAAATGAGAAAGAAAAAAAATACGGACAAGAGCCAACCACCACTCCGGTGGTAATCGTGGCCATGAAAATAGAAGAAGCGCGAGTTGGGGAGATTTTAAAAAGAGGAGATTCAACAATGACACTCGCGAAAGACGCCAAAGACCAAAGAAGAATCGGTTTTATGGGAGGAGAACGACCACCTGGTCAGATGCTATAAATGTGGAAAAGAGGGACATATCACCCCTCAAACCGTCCACAACAATACTCAAAGTATGCTATAATTATGGAAAGGAAGGACATATCGCCGAGATTGATCAGAATAAACCAAGTCCAAAGGGGATGGTGACTCAAAAGGTCATCCCCAGTAAAAGTCAAAGTCAACGGCCTCGAAGAGCGCTTTGTCGTGATCGGTCAACATGCGAGAACCCAAACGAGGTGATCACGGTAAGCTAAATCATAAATTCATGCGAAGTTTATACCTTACTAGATACCGGCATACCCCATTCATTTATTTCTCCCCCGCTTGTGCTCAACGCTTAAACTCGACTCGAGAAATTAGACTTTGATTTATCTGTGGAGACTCTCATTAGAGAAACTTTCATCACATCCACTCGCTTATAAATCTTGTTTGATCCAAGTTGGCACCATCACATTACATCGTTGACCTTATCTCTTTAAAGATACTTGCTTTTGATGTGATTTTAGGGATTGATTGTTAACTACTCATCATGCCAAAATTGATTGTTTTCGTAAGGTTGTTAGTTTTCATATTCCTAACCAACCTCATTGTGCGAATTCAAGCAACTAAGCCATTAAAATCAATCACCGTTATATCAAGCCATAAAGCCATTCGCTTATTAAAAAACGGATGTCAAGCTTTCTTAGCCCATGTTATGGATTTGAATAAAGACACGCCATATTTGAATAATATTCCTCGTTGTTATCGACTTTCCCGACGATTTCAAGAACTTCCCTGCCTACCCCCCTAACGTGAAGTTGAATTCTTTATTGATCTTGAACCTCGCACAAAGCCCATTTCTAAAACCCCATATCGAATGGCTCCTATTGAACTTCAGAGTTAAAGGTCCAACTACGTGAGTTGTTGGACATCGGTTTTATTCGGCCCCAGTACATCTCCTCGGGGTGCTCCTGCTTTATTTGTAAAGAAGAAAGACGGAGTATGCGATTTTGTATCGACACGGAATTAAACCATGTCACTATCAAGAATAGGTATCCGCTACCTCATTGATGACCTGTTTGACCAATTATAAGGAGCACAATTCTTTTCAAAGATCGATCTTCGCTCGATATCATCACCAAGGTTAAAATCGAGGATATTCAAGATCGCCTTTCGTAACTCCTGCAGACGGCATTATGAATTCCTAGTCATGTCTTTTTGATCGACTAATGCTCCCGCGGCTTTTCATGGATATGATGAACCGAGTATTCAAGGATTATTTGATCAGCTCGTTGTTGTTTTTATTGATGACATCCTCATATATTCCAAAAGCCGTGAAGATCATGAGCACCATTTGAAGTCGGTACTCCAAAGGTCATGAAAAACAAGCTATATGCTAAGTTGAAGAAATGCGAGTTCGCTTGAGGAGAAGTAGCATTCCTAGGGCACGTGGTGTCAAAACATGGAGTATCTGTCAACCCGCCAAAGATCAAGCAATACAAAGTTGGGAGCAACCAAAGACGGTGACCAAGCACGAGCTTTCTCGGGCTTAGCGGTTATTATCGAGATTCGTGGAAGGGTTTTCTCTAATCGCTACCCCGCTAACTCAAATTTGACTCGAAAGATATCAAATTCAGATGGAGCGAGGAATGCGAGAAGAGTTTCCAAGAGCTTAAGAGGAGACTCATTTCGCACTGCTTTTGACCATACCATCCGGTTCGGATGGATTTGTTATCTACAAATGATGCTTCGTGCAAAGGGCTAGGATGTGTTCTCATGCAACGGGAAAGTTATAGCCTATGCCTCATGACAACTTAAAGAATATGAGAGGAATTATCCTACTCATGATCTAGAGTCATGCAAAGAAATCATTTTTTCACGCTAAAAGATCCGGAGGCACTATCTATATGGGGAGAAAGTGGAGATATATTCGCACCATAAAAGCCTCAAATATTTCTTCACTCAAAAAGAACTCAACATGCGGAAACGACGCTGGCTCGAGCTATTGAAAGATTACGACCACACTATTCAATACCATCCCGAAAAGCAAACGTGGTAGCCGACGCTGCATCGCTGAGTAGAAGATCATATGCAGAACGAAAAGGATGATGTCAAGATATGCATAAACCAACTTTAATCGATAAAGTTAAAGTTGCTCAAGCCACGCAATCTTGAGTCGATGCGTATGAAGAAGAAAGTGCAAGAAGGTGCTATTCCGTAAGCAAGAATCGATGAAGAAGGAATACTTCGAGTCCACCTGCACTTTGTGTTTCCTAACGATTCGATTTGAAGTACAAGATCATGATGGAGGCACACAATACACCATTTTGTAATCCATCTCGAAGTACCAAATGTATCGTGATCTTCGACATACATTTTGGTGGAACAATATGAAGAGAGAGATTGCAAAGTTTATCTCGAGGTGTTTAACTTGTCAACGTAAAGGCGAGCATCAAGTGCCAAAGGGTCCATTGCAACCACTTGAGATTCCAAATGGAAGTGGGAACACATTACCATGGATTTCAAGCATGGTCTTCCCACGGCTTCTCAAGGCATAAATGCTATTTGGGTTATTGTTGATAGATTAACCAAGTCTCCGCTTTTTCTTGCCGATACGGAGACTTATTCCTTGAACGCCTTGCTAGTATGTACGTGAATGAGATTGTGAGGTTGCATGGCATGCCAAGATCCATAGTTTCGGATCGTGACCCAAGATTCACTTCAAGATTTTGGGTTAGCTTGCAAAAAGCTATGGGCACGGATTTACTTGCCTCAGCTTCGCATATACCATCCTCAAACGGACGGGCAATCGAGAGAGACTATTCAAACTCTTGAAGATCTATTAAGACTTTGTGTCCTCGATTTCAAAGGAGTTGGGATAAGTACCTACCATTGGTGGAATTCTCCTACAACAACAGCTTATCGTGCAAGTATAGGTGTGGCTCCATTTGAAGCATTGTATGGACGAAAGTGTCGCTTCCAAAAGATATGTTGGGATGAGGTGGGAGAAGCAACGTTGTTGGGACCAGAGTTGGTACGAATGACTACAGAGAAGATCCAAACGATTCGACAACGATACAAACCAAGACAGATCGACAAAAAGAGTTATGCGATCTTCATCGAAAGGACGGGAATTTGACATCGGGGATCATGTATTGTCATGCGTGGCTCCATGGAAAGGAGTTACAAGATTTGGGAAGAGAGGAAAGCTCAATCCACGATTTATCGGTCCATTTCAGATTCTCGACCGAGTAGGAAATGTGGCCTATAGACTCGCTAAGCACCTCCAAGTATGTCTCGTGTTCATAATGTTTTTCATATATCCGTATACGAAATATGTGAAAGACCCAAACCACGTTATCGAAGTTAGAACCGATTTATAGCCAAGACTTAACGTATTTAAGAGGTACCGTCAAGATCTTGATAGAAGGAGCATGTCCCACGACGACGAAGGTCATACCACAAGTTAAAGTTTTGTGGAGAAACCATGCTATCGAGGAAATGACCGGGAGTTGGAAACGAAAATGAAAGCGAGGTATCCTCATCTTTTCAAACACTGTGTACGTACGCCAATTTCGAGGACTGAAATTTCATAAGGAGGGAGGTTGTAAGACCCCAAATTATTATAAATAAAATTAAATTTCCTCTATTTATTATTTTGAAATAGTAAGGGTTGATTTGATTAATGTGGTTAGTTATGGGTAAAATGCGCAAATATTTTAAATAAGCAAGTGGTTATAAAATATTCATTTTTATCGAGAATATTCGCTTTGGTCGTGGAATATTCTTACCGTCTGGGAATATTCGTACGACGGCACAAGCAATTTTGTGTGGGCCCCATAACGGAAAAGCGATTGATGAAGAAAAAACACAAGTATAAGTTGTTTATAAATAACTACGTAGTTGTTACCAAGTAATACCGTTGAATACCCGTGGTTAAAACACAAGAATACGCGCTGTTGTCATGACAAGAAGATACCAGATTGCACCAATTATTGATTCTTACGTAAGAAGGCACTACTCAATAATTGTTACAAAGAATTACCGCTCAAAGATTTTATTTTATTGATTCAATAATTGCTACGCTGATATTTTATATTATCGTTGTTTCAATAATTGTCACTACACAAGATTTTTTCATTATCTGAGCAATAATTCATATTATCCTAATAATATTATTAGATAACATTATTGGCAATGTCTAGAAAGTTCTGCCTCAAGAGAGGTTTGGTCACCTAATCATGCGCCAAGAAGGAGAAATCTTTATCGAAAGCCCCTTTTCCCGAAACCGCCTCGTCACAAGATTGTGATTCTCGTAATATTATTTGTGAATAATTAATTATTGATTTATATGATGAGGAAAATATTCATTTTATGTGGATATAGATGGAGAAAATTTTTAAAGTGACAATTGTTGAAAATCGATATTTTATCTTTTTTCTATAAAATAATATTTTATTATATTATTATAATATAATAATGATGATATTTTTTAAATGAATGTGGATATATGAGTATATGAGGAGAAAGAGTATTTTTGTTGCAAAAGTTGTTTAAAACATGTTAAACATGTCTCAGGGGCCCATTTCTCGACCGAAATTTGATTATAAATTAGAAAATCGCCTGCTTTGGATTTCTTGGCCAATTTCTATTTGGAATTTGGAAAACTTTTTCTCGCAAAGTTGTAGATAATGGAATTTCCTATGGAAAAGACATGTGGTTCAAATTTTTCTGATAAAAGGGCTATTTATTATGAATTATTGAAGTTCAAAGTTCCAAATAATTAATTTTTTAAGTTTTAAATATTTTTTATTCACAAAAAACGTTTTTTTTGTGATGTAAGCTACTTGAATGGCTACGTGCTCTTTGACTAAAAAAAGTGTATCTAAAATGTATATATATATATATATATATATATATATATATATATATATTTTATTAAATTTTCTCGCTTTGGTGTTCTAAGCATTTTCCTATAAATAGGTGCTTAGGTTAGAATTGAAAATCACACCGTAAACCCAAGTTTTCTCTTTTTTTCTCTCGATATATCGAGCGATTCTCGTGAGTATTTTAATACTTTGAGTGTTGCTATACTATGCAAGTTCAAGTCATAGCCTATATCCTGTTTCAACTAGAAGTATTGCCTTTTACGAGGTAAGGGATGTTATTTTCTTCTTAAATGATATTATTTTCTTCAATATCATTATGCCAAATATTGGTTTGAACTTTTATCAAATTTGAAACTTTTTGTGTCTGGGGTTACTATTCACGATACGATACTATTCACGATACTACTATTCACGTAATACTTACACTATTCAAAAAAAAATTAAATTTTCTTTTTTCATCCAAAATATCTATTATGGATACTAGCTTTGATTGTATCCATGTTTTGATCATTCTTGAATTTTACTCCACTATGATTATTTATGAGGTATTTTTGGACATGGAATAGTCAAATACTTAATCCTTAATATTTATTCTTTTGTTTCACTCGATTCGCTTTTCTTTAAAATATTTTTCATCATCCTCACCCTAAATGATGATATAATTGAATATCTTTGCATGTAGTGCAAAGATGAATGATTTTCTCGATGAATATCTTTGGCCCAGAGTGCAAAGATGAACAAAGTTTAGATGAACATGACTTAATCGATGAATATCTTTGGCCCTCAGAGTAAAAGATAAATATTTAATTCCGTATATATATATTGATTGATGTTACAGGATAAAATATCGACGATGAACTTTTAAATTCATATATAGAAGATAGTAGTTTGCATTCTCTACTTAACTCTTCTAATGAATTATTATTTCACCATATAAGATTGATTTAAAACCGGTTGTCTATCATTCTATTAGATTTTTCCTCGTTGAAGACTAACGATAATTTGTTCTATGTTATCTTAGTCATAATATTCTTTACCGGGGCTAGTTGAGCTCACCCTTTTCCTTTTGTTCCATTTTTCTTCTCGTGAGGCGGCGTAGCAAGTAATAGAAATGAAGGTTCTAGAAAGTCGCTTTTAGTAGTCTACCATGGGTAATGTAAATAAAGGTTCTAGAAATTCGCTTTTAGTAGTCCTCACCATTTTTATTTTGTAAAATAATGTATCAATAATAATGAGGACTTATTTGAGTGTGGATATTGTCTAGATGACAATATTTGTATTTAAACTCACAAGCTTTTTGTGTTGTATTAATAAAGTTGTAGTTGTTTTTGTTAAATTAACATGTATTTTGACGACTCGTAATGGGTGTCAATATACCTATTTTAGGGGCGCCACCTTTATGTTCCGTATGGCGCGGCGACTCATTGGTGGGAGTCTCGTGAAGCGTACTCCATCCAAATTGCAGACTTTCGGATGTCTTGGGAGACATTTCAGAAACTGTTCAATGACAAGTACTTTCCTGAAAGTATTCGTCATATAAAGGAGGTAGAGTTTATTAGACTGGAGAAGAATAACATGACAGTTTTCCAGTACGAGGCAAAATTTGCGGAGTTGTCCAGGTTTGCACCTCATTTGGTGGAGAATGAGGAACGTATGACACGGATGTTTTTGAGATGTTTGAAACCCAGCATACGTCAATATCTCATTTCTCATAAATTTTCTCTCTATTCAGATGTTGTCATACCCACAAGGAGTTCGATGGCTCTCTCCTTAGATGGCTCTCATACCCACAAGAAGTTCGATACTGCTATGTATCTTATTTTCTCGAAGATGCCTCGCACCTCGAAAATAAAAGCAATCAAGCCGAACACATAATTAAATTGAAGTATCAAATGCCTCAATTACTATTGAGCATAAGGGTTTGAAAAACTTGTTTTACAAAATTTCACTGCTATATCTTGTTAAAATTGAACTTTTATACAAAAGTCAAACCCTTTGTATATAGGTGCAAACGAGGCATAGTACTACTTCCAGACAATTGCACATAGGCCCTAAACACACACATACGCAGATAAAAGTTAATGAAAAGTGGCGGTAACCGTGTTATCATGGAAGTCGGGGGGTGCCTAACACATTCCCTCTACTTAATCAAGCTCCCGGACCATAACGAATCTCGATTTCCCAGATTAGTTAAACAGTGTCAAATCATTGGGTCTTTGTGTAAATTTTTTCTCGGTTGAGTTGGTGCAACCATTTAAAAATACTAATTGGCGACTCTAACAGTCAAATCTAGACCTGACAAAAGAGGCCCGGGCCTGCGGGCTAGCCTGGCCCGCCCGCAAAAAAATGGGCTATGGGCTTTATTATTGCAGCTCGTGTAAAGTTAGGCCATTTTGGCCCAAATTTCAGGCTTCGTGATAGCTCAACCATGGGGTGCCCCTACCGCCTGCGTGAATTATTTTTTAAAAAAAGAAAAACAATGCTACTTGTGAGGGTTGAACACAAGACCTCCATGTCATTAAATAAGAGTTCAATCCAACTGAACTACAACAACTGCTTGCTTTAACATGTGTCTAAATTAAAAAAAAAAGAAAAAAAAGACAACCGTTTAAACAAAATGTTCAATCTCAAGTTTTAATTTGTTTATCTTTTTAAATGAGTTAAATTTGAATCATAATTAAAAATATTCAATTTAAATTATTTAAAATTTAATTCTATCCAATACATAAGTTTCTCAAACATCAATATCATTTATAAAAAGATTCTCCATTTAACTTTAAAAATTATATTGAAAAATGTATTCATTTAAGTCTAAATAATATAAAATTTTGAGATTAATAGAAATTTTAGATAATTTTACTATATTCACAAAGATTCTATATTGATTAAAATTAAATACATTTATATTAATCCTAAATTTAATCATATCATATACTTATTTTAAAAAGTTAAAATAACTCTTTTATCAATCGGATGTAATAATATTACCGATTTGGACATGGACATACTGAAGTACCTAAATTATTTAATTTAAATATAATAAAAATATATTTCCAACTTTTCCCTACTTCCGAGGAAAAAGAAAGTAATATATTTTTAATTTTAAACTGCTTGTATTTTATTTGTTCATCTTGATTGTTGTTATTTACTTGTCACCAAATATATTTATCATCAACTGTTAAAAGTTCAAGCGAAGCAGAACTATATGGTCTTTATTCTTTTACTTTGAGTTAAATTGACAAATTGTGTAGCATGAAAAAAAAGAAAAAGAAAGAATCCCATGGGTTTGTTCAACTTACTTTGACTTACCAACCCGACCTCTGAATTCTAGCCCAAGAAAAGTTGGGCCATTTTAGCCCGGCCCAAATTTGGCCCGACCCCCTTCTAGCCCGGCCTGGTCCATTTCCCAGGTCTAGTCAAATCGTCGACATATACATGTCGGACCTTTTCAAACTTATTTTTTCAAACAAATCTCGCCTAAATTGAGAACACCAAGAGACAATAACAAAAAGGGACAAATAAAAATTCTGACATCGACAAATGTGATAAAAATTTAACATCTCATCATGTTATATTATCAATTTATATGAAGTAACAATCAAAATGAATAAATTTTTTAAAAAATTAAGAGCTCAATTATGTAAGTAAAAGTTAAAAAATATTCATCAAAGTGAAAAAAGGTAATAAATCTAGGAGAGTTTAAATAATTTTAGTATTTTTAAAATATTTTATATGTTTAGTTCATAATTGTATTGACTAAAATTAAATTATATTTGATTTTAATATTTGACCCATAAAACTAGAAAATGATCATTCTAAGATTAATAAAATAAAAATACACAAAAAATCACTAATAAAAATACACATTAATAAAATCCTTATGATTAAAAATATTCCTATTAAAGAAAGACTTTATAAAACAAAAAAATACACATTAATGTGTATACAATACTAAGGGATTTTAATTTAAAAATATGATTATGAATCTAAACATATAAAATATCTTTAAAATACTAAAATTTATTATTTTAAAAAATCAAATGAAACACATCAAAATTTTAAATTTAAAAAAAAATATTAATTATATGTTTTAGAACAAAGGCCATAATTTTTTGTGGAAAAAAACAAAAAAAATATGAGAAACTATTATTAAATTTGTTATTGTTGTAATACTCCAGCATGGGATTACCTCCTCAGGAGGGAATGTCCCGTGCCTTCTCTTCACTTCCTTCATCTGTGACTCTCCCTTCTCCTTCCTTTTGCTTCTCCTCCTTCTCTCATTTCCTATATAAAGGGAACGATACTGAAGGAAATAATAAGAATTTTCTCTAAAGAATTTCTCTCTCTTTTCTCTTGATTATTCTCTCTAAATTTATGCAGTAATTATAAGAGTATATTTCTATACTTTGCTAAAATTTTATAACACGTTATCAGCACGAGGCTCTAACCAACTGAGACGGTAAAATTAAATTTTTACAAGTTATTATTATACTACCGGTTTGGCTATGCCACCAATAGTATAATGTTATTCTTACAATTAGCCTGGCTTTGCCGCCTATTATATTAACTGTCAAGTTATATTTATGTTTTATTATCCAATATTAAATTATGTTATTTACAATGGTACCATCTATCCTTGTTGATCTTACAAGTTATTAGTATTATTATTTGTAATATTAACGATGTCTAGAAGTTCTGCCAAGGAGAGGTTTGGTCACCTAATTGCGCGCCAATATGGAGAAATCCTTATTGGAAAGCCCCCTCTTTCCTGGAAACGACCTGGTCGATTAATTATGTGAATTATAATAATGATGATGAGTTTTATTTTATTAGTATTATTAATTTAATAAAACAGAAAAGATTTTTATATAAAACAAAATACTTTTATAAAGTTATTTGTTTTATTAGATTATAAATAGAATATATTATATTTCATTATGCATAGTGTTGCATAGTGCCTGCATAGTGTTTTGTATAGTAAATTTTTTTTATATAAAATAGAATACTTTTATAAAGTTATTCGTTTTATTAGATTATAAATAGAATATATTATATTTTATTTAAAAGATTTTGTTTTATTATAATATTTTATTAAATCAATATGAACCGTCCGATTAAAAGTAAATCAATCTAGATCGTTCATGAATTAGTTACTATTCAGTCCATTCTCCTATAAATAGAAGCTCATTCCTTCATTATTTCTTACGAATTCACTGAAATTCTAGAGAGAGAAACTATAGAGAGTTCTTCTTCCGTAATCTCGGCGTATTTCTTTAGAGTTTAAGAAAGCTTTAAGCGTGAAGATAGTGCAAGTTTTCTTCAAGTATATTCCCTACCCTACCCGCTTAATACTCTTCTTTTTAAGGTAAGGGGTATTATTTCTTTTGTATTCATGAAGAGAACTTCATTATTCCATTCTTTATTATTCTGTTGGAATAACTCTCGATACGCCGACTACCCTATACTTGGTGAAATTCTTCCGGTATTCCATTCTTTATTATTATGTTGAATAACTTTGCTTATGCAATACCGCATACATGGTGAAATTCTTCATTATTCCATTCTTTATTATTATGTTGAATAACTCGCTTATGCAAGCACCGCATACATGGTGAAATTCTTCTATTATTCCGTTCTTTATTATTATGTATCCTGTCTGTGCGTTTACGCATGACCTGGTTCCATTCTTTATTATTCTGTTGAGAATAACTTTTCGGTGCGATCTATCGCATGCATGGTGATTTCATTGTTATTCCATTCTTTATTATTACATTGAAATATCCCGCTTGGGCGTACACGCCGCTGACTTCGGTTCCATTATTTATTATTCTCGTTGGAATAACTCGCTCTATGTAGATTACCACATGCATGGTGAACGATCCTTTGTATTCATTCCTTATTAAATTGTGGAAATGATCTGTATACGTGGATTACCGCATGGTGGGCGAAAATCCATTTGCAGTTTCGTATATTCTATTATACACAGTTGGTTAAAGCTTTGGCTTCTATACTCCATGAAATTAGTGGAATATCCTTGATATTTGCACTTTATCCAATATCTTTTCATGGAAATATTCTTCTGAGTATTTTTGAATTTTACTCTACAAAGAAGTATCTTATTGACAATTTGGACGTTATTGGTTCCTGGATAAATTAATTCTTGAACTTGTTTTATTGAATTATTATGTCATTGTCATCATCCTCATGTTTATATTATGTTGAAAGTCATCTGTGGCGTGTAGTGCATAGATGGACTTGGTATGATTATGACCAGGGATTATTCGGTATACTCATGACCGTAATATTACAAATGATGTGGAAAAAGTCCTCATTAGCCCGTAGTGCATTGATGGACAATTTTTGGTATGATTATGGCTATGGATTCTCTCGGCCAAGGGTGCAAAGGTGAATTGTTTTATGGCATGATCAGGACCGTTGATGAAAACACGATTATCTTTGGCCTGTAGTGCATGGATAATTCGTGGTCGTGATACTAAAGAATATCTTTGGCCTGTAGTGCAGGGATGATTTGATGATGTGGATTATTTATTAAAGCTGAGTCTCAGCAATAAAAGTGATGAAAAACCTTTTAAATCATAAAAGATAGTAGATTTTATTCTCTACTTGACTCTTTTAATGGATTGCTTATTCCGCTACAGTTAAACTTGATGTTTGTTATATTTTATCAGTTTAACATTGTTGAAGGCTAACGATAATTTATTCTGCATTATCTTAGTCATAATATTTCTTACTGGGCTAGTTGAGCTCACCCTTTCTTTCACTGTTCTCTTCAGGAAATGAGAACGTAGCCGGGACTAGTCGGGGAACGGAGTGATGGTCCAGATGATAGCATTAGTAGTCCTCACTATTCTGTTAGATAGTGTGACAATAATTGTAATGAGGACTTCATTGTGTGTGGATATTGTCTAGATGATAATATTCTTATTAAAACTCTTATATTATATTTTGTCATATCTTACACGACTGTTGTATTATAAAGTTGTATTTGAATTTTGTACCATGTACTTGGCGACTCAAGATGGGTGAGGTATACCTATTTTGGGGGGCGTCACAGTTGGTATCAAAGCTTAGGGATATGATCCCTGGCTGAGATGTGAGACAAGAACTAGGAGGGGAGAGACGGGGAATTCTTTCACTAGTATGACCTACCTAAGTTTATTTGGTATTTAATTGGTCGGTCAGAATATAGGGATAATATGTGATATATTAATTAACCATTGTTTTGTGGTAGTGTTTGAAAATAGCAGCTGAAAATGTTAACAATGGAGTGAATGAGATCGTTGAGACACCTTTAATCACTAATCAAGTTAATCACTAATCAGACGAAGAAGAAATTGGAGATATCTACGTGGTGAGTGAAGAACTAATAGTTGCTCCCGAGCTAGTTGCAGAGGTAGCAACTGAAAGTGAGGAAGAAGAGGAAGAAGATGGGAATTTATTAGAAGAATTTTATGATCGAAATTTAGAATTACAAAATTGTATTCATGAGTTAGAAGAGCAGGCTGAAGAACGGCAGGCGGTCATGGAGCAAAGAGATGTAACAATTCAAAATTGTGTTACCCGATGTGCGATGCTTGAACAGAAGCACTCTTTGGCAGAATATAAGATATTAGAGCTGGAATCTGAGAATGCTATGATCAGAGTTTTGATGAAAGAAGAAGCAAATGAACGAAGGAGAAGAGATGATGTATGGGTAAAAGCCGCACGACGCGTAGATATTGTAGAAAAAGACGTCTGATCCAATAAGACCAAAATAGATGAAATAGATTTTGCTTTTTGGACAGCAATTGGGAGAATCCAACATCGAATTCGGAATTACCCTGTGCAGAGCGGTCAACCCATATTCGATATGGATCGGAGAGTAATGATTTGAATCATGGATCAGGAATGTGACAAAGTAATTAAGGGCGGAATGTACTCTACCAAAAAGTTAAGTCCAACTGCGATGTCCTAGACAAGTCAAAATCGGTAGTTTAAGAGAGAGCGTTTTTTTTTCGTGACGAGGAACCTGAACAAAGTTATCACGGGTAAGTTAATCATACTCTTGCGAATTCTATACTTTGTTAGATACCGGTTCTACTAACTCTTTTATTTCACCTAGTTGTGTTCAATGTTTGAACTTAATTAGACTTTGACTTATCGATTGAAACTCTGTTAGTAGAAACCTTCGTTATCTCCACTGTTTATAAATCTTGTTGATTCAAATCGACACTTTCACGTTACCTGTCGATCTTATCTCTTTGAAAATATTTGTCTTTGATGTGATTTTAGGAATCGATTGGTTAACTACTCATCATGCTTTTCGTAAATTTGTTAGCTTTCATATTCCTAACCAACCTATTATGCGAATTCAAGCAACCAAACCACTAAAGTCAATTATTGTCATATCAAGCCATAAGTAAAGATCCCCGAGCCTTTCGCTGGTGACTTCCTTATGTGGAATGCACCAAAGCCGGACTTTCCGTAGGCAACATCGTGAATAACGATGACAAGTTGATAGGTATCAATGTGACTTGTTATCCAAGTCTTGGGATGAGAGTCACAGTTTTGAATGATATTTCTATTGTTAATAAATTTCCTGACGTATTCCTGAAGACTTCTTAGCCTACCCCTAGAGCGTGAAATCAAATTTTGTATTGACCCCAGTACAAAACCCATTTCTTAAACCCTCAAATATTTCTTCAACTAAAATGAACGTAATATGCGCCAAAGATGTTGACTCGAGTCAAGAAGATTAAGATCGTATTCATTCAATACCATCGTAGGAAAAGTGAACATTAGAAATGACGCGTTGAGTAGAAGATCGTGCGCGATTATAAGTCCAATATACGAACCCACGTGAAGATAACAAATATATTTAGTAGAATCGACTTTAGTCGATAATGTTAAAGTCGCTAAAGCTACGCACTTGAGCTAATGAATACGAAGAAGAAGGTTCAAGAGGGCGTTATTTTAAAAGCAAGAGTTACTGAAGAGAGAAAATCTCAACCCTCAATTTAATTGGCCCATTTGAAATACTTGATCGAGTAGGAACTGTGACCTATAGACTCGTTTTACTGTCAAGTATGTCGCGTGTTCATAACGTTTTTAACGTATCGATGTTACGTAAATATGTGGACGACCCGAACCACATTATTAAATTAGAACTAGACGAGATAGAAGAAGATTTAACGTATGAGGAGATACGTGTTAAAATCTTGGATAAGAAGGATCGTATTCAACAATCAAAGGTTATACCTTAAGAGTTAGAATCTGACGATGTGTCCTCATTTGTTCGGGATACCAGGTACGTACGTAAATTTCGAGGGTAAAATTTCATAAGGAGAGGAGATTGTGAGACCCCAGATTTTACGAATAAAGATTTAATTTTCTTGAAATATTTTTTTAATATTATGGAATGATTTTGATATAATATTATAGTTGTGGATAATATTTATAAATTTCGCAAAGTACGTAAGTTGTTATATAATATTCGATTGGTTGGGGAATATTTATTTTAACATGGAATATTCGTACAACGGCACAATCATTGGTGGACCTCACAATGGAATTATTATCGAATTGAGAAAACGACAAAAATATTTTATAAAAATAACGGCGGAAGTTTTTACCATTAACTTTTGAAACACCCGTTGTTAAAAGTACAGTAATACGTGTGGTTTCATAGTAGCACACGGTATTGATTATTGATGCTTACGTGAGAAGTCACTCAATTTTATTCAATTATTGCTACAGTAATTACTGCATAGTATCTCACGTTATTTGATTCAATTATTGTCAATATTTTATATATTATTAAATCAATAATTGAGACGACGAAGTTATTAACATTATTATTTGCAATATTAACGATGTCTAGAAGTTCTATCAAGGAGAGGTTTGGTCACCTAATTTCTCGCCAATAGGGAGAAATCCTTATTGGAAAGCCCCCTCTTTCTTGGGAACGACATGGTCGATTAATTGTGTGAATTATAATAATGATGATGAGTTTTGTTTTATTAGTATTATTAATGTAATAAAACAGAAAAGATTTTTATATAAAACAGAATACTTTTATAAAGTTATTTGTTTTATTAGATTATAAATAGAATATATTATATTTTATTATGCATAGTATTGCATAGTGCCTGCATAGTGTTTTGTATAGTAAAATCTTTTTATATAAAACAGAATACTTTTATAAAGTTATTCATTTTATTAGATTATAAATAGAATATATTATATTTTATTTAAAAGAATTTGTTTTATTAGAATATTTTATTTAATCAATATGGACCGTCCGATTAAAAGTAAATCAATCTGGATCGTTCATGAATTAGTTACTATTCAGTCCATTCTCCTATAAATAGAA
Source organism: Panax ginseng (assembly GCA_020205605.1). Lineage (NCBI taxonomy): Eukaryota > Viridiplantae > Streptophyta > Magnoliopsida > Apiales > Araliaceae > Panax > Panax ginseng. The sequence continues at coordinate 129,016,849 of CM035136.1, read as the reverse complement.
GCTCATTCATTCATTATTTCTTACGAATTCACTGAAACTCTAAAGAGAGAAACTATAGAGAGAGTTCTTCTTCTGTAATCTCGAGCGTATTTCTTTAGAGTATCATGTCTGTGCGTTACGCATAACCTGGTTCCATTATTCTGTCGGAATATCATGTTTGTGCGTTACGCATGACCTGGTTCCATTATTTATTATTTTGTTGAGAATAACCTATTGGTACGATCTATCGCATGCATGGTGATTTCTGTTGTTATTCCATTCTTTATTATTCTGTTGAAATATCCTGTCGAAGCGTATTACGCCTGACCTGGTTCCATTATTTATTATTCTGTTTGAATAACCTGTCTATGTGGATTACCACATACATGGTGAATGATCCTTTGTATTCATTCCTTATTAAATTATGGAAATGATCTCAGATATCGTGGATTACTGCACGGCGCTAAAATCCATTTGCATAGCTTTCAGTATATTCTATTATACACAGTTGGTTAAAGCTTTGGCTTCTATACTCCATGAAATTAGTGGAATATCCTTGATATTTGCACTTCATCCAGTATCTTTTCATGGAAATATTCTTCTGAGTTTTTTTTTAATTTTAATCTACAAAGAAGTATCTTGTTGACAATTTGGACGTTATTGGTTCCTGGATAAATTAATTCTTGAACTTATTTTATTGAATTATTATGTCATTGTCATCATCCTCATGTTTATATTATGTTGAAAGTCATCTGTGGCGTGTAGTGCATAGATGTACTTGGTATGATTATGACCAGGGATTATTCGGTATACTCATGACCATAATATTACAAATGATGTGGAAAAAGTCCTCATTAGCCCGTAGTGCATTGATGGACAGTTTTTGGTATGATTATGGCTATGGATTCTCTTCGGCCAAGGGTGCAAAGGTGAATTGTTTTATGGCATGATCAGGATCGTTGATGAAAACACGATTATCTTTGGCCTGTAGTGCATAGATAATTCGTGGTCGTGATACTAAAGAATATCATTGGCCTGTAGTGCATGGATGATTTGATGATGTGGATTATTTATTAAAGCTGAGTCTCAGCGATAAAAGTGATGAAAAACCTTTTAAATCATAAAAGATAGTAGATTTTATTCTCTACTTGACTCTTTTAATGGATTGCTTATTCCGCTGTAGTTAAACTTGATGTTTGTTATATTTTATCAGTTTAACACTGTTGAAGGCTAACGATAATTTATTCTGCAATATCTTAGTCATAATATTTCTTTCTGGGCTAGTTGAGCTCACCCTTTCTTTCACTTTATTCTCTTGAAAATGAGAACGTAGCCGGGACTAGTCGGGGAACGGAGTGACGGTCCAGATGATAGCATTAGTAGTCCTCACTATTCTGTTAGATAGTGTGACAATAATTGTAATGAGGACTCCATTGAGTGTGAATATTGTCTAGATGACAATATTCTTATTAAAACTCTTATATTATGTTTTGTCGTATCTTACACGACTGTTGTATTATAAAGTTGTATTTGAATTTTGTACCATAAATTTGGCGACTTAAGATGGGTGATGTATACCTATTTTTGGGGGCGTCACATTGTCTATCCTCCTTGTTGCAGAAAAGAATAATGAATTGTTGTTAAAAAACCTTCAAGTACGACCAACGGGTGCTACCCAATTGCCGGATATTAACAGCATGTCATTCCAGCAGAATAAACGTGATAATAGATGGTCATACAATAAGAAGTCTTGGGGACGAAAGAAGAAACGAGGCCATCATAACAAAAAATTCCAGAACAGCGACAATTCAGGCCACCAGAAGTGCCAAGTGTCTGGGTCGGGTAAAAATAAAGAAAATACAGCACCGATAAAGAACAAACCAGATGTTTGTTTTAGGTGTGAGATGAAAGGGCATTGGTCGCGTACCTGTCGTACGCCGATGCATCTGGCTAATTTATTCTAGGAGTCTCAAAAGAACAAAGTAATGGAGGCAGAAACAAACTTTGTTAATCATTAATTGAATATTATTGATGATCCACCAATGACCAACAATGAGGAAAAGGTTGTTGATATTACTGAACCTTCTCAAAGTATCTTTTGGGATATCGTTTAATTTCTTGTTTTAATTAAACATCCTGCATGTATAATATTATTATTTTTCGTTCTATACGTGGTATGTGTTTATAATGAATAAAATTATATATGAAATATAACTTTTCTTATTTATGTGTTTATATGTGTCAGACAATCTTTAATGGATATGGAGGATATATGTTTAGCAGACAGTGCAACAACTCATACAATCCTTCAGAGTGAGAAATATTTTTCATAACTAATCAAAGCTAAAGGAAATGTAGGAACTATCTCTGGCACATCAAATTTAATCGAGGGATTTGGAAAAGCTAGTTTCATGTTACCGAATGAGACACAAGTTTTTATAAAAAATGCTCTATATTCTATTAAATCAATAAGAAATTTGCTTAGTTTTAAAGATATTCGACTAAATGGTTTTCACATTGAAACAACCAATGAGAATGATAATGAATATCTTCTCATCACTTCTACTATTTCTGGAAAAAAGAATATCCTAGAAAAACTTCATTCAATTTCTTCTGGATTATATACTATGAAAATTAGAGCAATTGAGTCTCATACTGTTATGATTCCAAAATTCATAGATCCCAAATCCTTTATGCTTTGGCATGAAAGACTCGGTCATCTAGGTACTTCTATGATGCGTCGTATTATTGAAAATTCTACTGGTCACCCTCTCAAAAATAAAAAGGTTTTTCCTAGTAGTGAATTTCTTTGTGTTGCGTGTTCTCGAGGAAAATTAATTGTTCGACCATCACCAGTATAAGTTTATAAAGAAGCCCCAAAATTTCTAGAGAGAATTCAAGGAGACATTTGTGGACCTATTCACCTATTGTCTGGCCCATTTTGATATTTCATGGTTTTAATAGATGCTTCAACTAGATGGTCTCATGTTTGTCTTCTCTCTTCTCGAAATTTTGCCTTCTCAAAACTTTTTGCTCAAATAATCAAGTTACGAGCTTAGTTCTCGGATCATCCAATCAAATCAATTCGACTTGATAACGCAACTGAATTTTCATCAATGACTTTTAATGATTTTTGTATGACTATTGGAATCTCCATTGAGCATTCTGTTCCTCATATTCATACACAAAATGGTTTAGCTGAATTTTTAATAAAAAGACTTCAAGTAATTGCACGACCATTAATGTTAAGGGCTAACTTACCTACCTCAGTTTGGGATCATGCAATTCTTTATGCTCCAACCATCATTCGAGTAAGACCAACGGCTCTTCATAAATTTTCTCCTCTACAGTTAGTTCTTGGACGGATACCCAACATATCACACTTTCGAGTTTTTGGAAGTGAAGTATATATTCCAATTGCACCTCCACAAAGATCTAAGATTGGAGCCCAACGAAGAATAGGTATCTATGTTGGCTTTGATTCTCCTTCTATTATCAGATATCTTGAGCCTTTAACTGGAGATGTTTTTACTGCACATTATGTAGATTGTCATTTTGATGAATCTGTATTTCCACCATTAGGAGGAGGGAAAGTTTTAAATAAAAAACCCTATGAAATATCATGGAATGCATCAGATTTAAATTCACTTGATCCTCGTACAGGACAATGTGAAATTGAAGTTCAAAGAATTATTTATTTACAAAATATTTCAAATCAAATGCCAGATGCATTTAATGATACTAGAAAAATGATAAAGTCACATACACCTGCAGTGAATACTCCAACAAGGATAGAAATACCTATTGAAAAATTAATTTCTGGAGAATTGACAAATAAGGTAATAGAAGAATCTAAACCACGCCAGAAGCGTGGAAGACCGGTTGGTGCAAAAGACACTGTACCAAGAAAATCAAAAGCAAATAAGGGAATCCCTGAAGGAATACCCGATCCAGAAGTAGCACTTATTCCAAGAGTGAAAATAGCCCCAGAAGAGGTACAAACCACTCTAGAAGCAGCATATATTCCAAGAGTGGGAATAGCCCCAGGAGAGGTTCAAAATCTCAGTGAATGGATAAGAGATGACCACCAAGAGATCTCAATAAATTATGTACATGATGAGAAAATATGGGATCGAAGCAAAGTCATGATTGATGATATATTTGCTTTCTCTATAGCATCAGATATTACTTTGATTCCTGACACGAATCCTGAACCACAAAACGTGGAAAAATGTCGGAAAAGAAAAGATTGGCCAAAATGGAAAGATGTTATTCAAACTGAGATACAATCTCTATTGAAAAGAGATGTATTTGGACCAAGAGTCAAACACCGGGGGTGTAATCTCGGTTGAAATAAAATGGGTATTTGTCACGAAAGCGAAATGAGAAAAATAAAATTATGAGATACAAAGCCCGACTTGTAGCTCAAGGGTTTTCACAAAAACCTGGTATTGATTATCAGGATACATACTCTCCAGTAATGGATGGAGTCATTTTTTGCTTTCTGATAGGTATGGCAACCATGGAAGGTTTGGAAACACGTCTGATGGATGTTGTAACAGCATACCTATATGGCTCACTTGATAGTGAGATTTACATGAGAATCCCTGAAGGATTGAAAATAGTTAAATCACAAAAGCCCCGTCACATATATTCAATCAAGTCAACGCTCGTTGTATGGGTTGAAACAGTCTGGTCGTATGTGGTATAATCGACTTAGTGATTATTTAATAAAAGATGGATATATAAATGATCAAGTATGTCCATGTGTTTTTATTAAGAAATCATAAAGTGGATTTTCCATCATTGCTGTATATGTGGATGATTTGAATCTTGTAGGTACTCCTGAAGAACTCACAAGAACTGCTACTTATTTAAAGATGAATTTGAAATGAAAGATCTTGGAAAGACAAAATTCTATTTGGGAATACAAGTGGAGCATTTAGCATCTGGAATTTTTGTTCATCAATCCACATATGCTGAAAAGATTCTCAGTCATTTTCATATGGATGATAAAGATCCATTTCAGCCTCTAGAAAATGGGGAAGAAGTTCTTGGACCTGAAGTTCCATACCTAAGTGCAATAGGTGCTCTTATATATCTTGCAAACTATACACGACCTGATATTACTTTTGCTGTCAACTTGTTAGCAAGATTTAGTTCTTCTCCAACTAAGAGACATTGGGATGGGATCAAACACATTTTGAGATACTTCCGTGGAAGTATAGATCTTGGGTTATTTTATCCAAGAAATTCAATGTCGCAATTGGTTGGATATGCCGATGCAGGATATTTATCAGATCCACACAATGGAAGATCACAAACAGATTATGTATTTACATATTGTGACACGGCTATATCCTGGAAATCAACAAAGCAAACCATGACAACTACATCTTTAAATCACTCCGAGATTCTCGCTATACATGAAGCAAGCAGAGAGTGTGTTTGGTTGAGATAAGTTATTCAGCATATTTAAAAGTCATGTGGATTACCATCAATCAAAGACATTCCTACAATTCTATATGAAGATAACGCGGCATGCATTGCTCAACTTAGAGGAGGGTACATCAAGGGAGATAGAACAAAGCACATATCACCTAAATTCTTCTTCACACATGAGCTACAAAAGAAGGGTGATATAGATGTGCATTAAATTCAATCATGTGATAATCTAGCCGACTTATTCACAAAGTCGCTACCAAATGTAACGTTTGCAAAACTTCGGAAAAAGATCGAAATGTGTCGACTGAAAGACTTATGACAACATTTCATCAAGAAGTAATGAATTCCTTTTGAGGGGAAGACTGTACTCTTTTTCCTTAGTCACGGTTTTTATCCCAATGGGTTTTTCCTGACAAGGTTTTAACGAGGCAGTCAATGAAGATATTTATGTAAAAGATATGTACTCTTTTTCCCTTCGTTAAGTTTTTCCCACTGGGTTTTCTTAACAAGGTTTTTAATGAGGCATAATCTTCTATCTTAGGTAATCATGGGAAGTGTTGTAATACTCCAGCATGGGATTACCTCCTCAGGAGGGAATGTCCGGTGCCTTCTATTCTCTTCCTTCATCCGTGACTCTCCCTTCTCCTTCCTTCTGCTTCTCCTCCTTCTCTCATTTCCTATATAAAGGGAACGATACTAAAGGAAATAATAAGAATTTTCTCTGAAGAATTTCTCTCTCTTTTCTCTTGTTTATTCTCTCTAAATTTATGCAGTAATTATAAGAGTATATTTCTATACTTTGCTAAAGTTTTATAATAGTTATACTTATTACTGTTATAATCCATATTTATTGTTTCTTATAGTACCAATGGCGAGCTGATTTTTCTCAAAATCTTAGTTATCAATACTTATATATAAAGGCAGCAAGGGCGATCCAATTAAGAGTCGACTATCAATTTTGAGTCAATGTTTCAATTTCACTGAGTTATTTTACGAGTTTGTGTATTCTCTTCCTCTTTCTCTTCCTCTTCCTCTTCCTCTTTCTCATAATCATCCTTAACCATAGAAATCTACCTCCTCTTCAATCACTTTAGTTTCTTCCCATTCCCCTTCCCTGCGAAATCGATTCCCCTCACTTTCTCTTTTGTTTCGTTTCATCTTCCTCTTCCTTTTCCTCTTCGATCGACTTTTCCAATTCTTTCCCTCGATACCTGTAAAGCAATTTATTGTTTTCCTCATCTGTTCCCCTTCAGTCCCCGACCAAAATAAAAATAAAAAGAAAATCCTATAAATGGTTTGCTAGCAATAACGTGTAATTAGAACATCAAGTGGTGAAATTGATGATCGTTTGTCATCTGCCTCCATGTTCTTTGTCATTATTGCTTCGATTGTCGAAGGAGGTAGAGATTGACCGACTGAAAGAAAAATAGAGGCAGCAAGGGCGATCCAATTAAGAGTCGACTCTTAATCAATTTTGAGTCAATTTTTCAATTTCACTGAGTTATTTTGCGAGTTTATGTATTATCTTCCTCTTCCTCTTCCTCATAATCATCCTCAACCATAGAAATCTACCTCCTCTTCAACCACTTTAGTTTCTTCCCTTCCCCTTCCCTGCGAAATCAATTCCCCTCACTTTCTCTTTTGTTTCGTTTAATCTTCCTCTTCCTTTTCCTCTTCGATCGACTTTTTCAATTTTTTCCCTCGATACCTGTAAAGCAATTTGTTGTTTTCCTCATATGTTCCCCTTTAGTCCCCGACCAAAATAAAAATAAAAAGAAAACCCTATAAATGGGTTGCTAGCAATAACGTGTAATCAGAACATCAAGTGATGAAATTGATGATCGTTTGTCATCTTCCTCCATATTCTTTGTCATTGTTGCTTCGATTGCCGAAGGAGGTAGAGATTGAGCGACTAAAAGAGAAATAGAGGCAGCAAGGGTGATCCAATTAAGAGTCGACTCTTAATCAATTTTGAGTCAATTTTTTAATTTCACTGAGTTATTTTGCGAGTTTGTGTATTCTCTTCCTCTTCCTCTTCCTCTTCCTCTTCATCTTCCTCGTAATCATCCTCAACCATAGAAATCTACCTCCTCTTCAATCACCTTAGTTTCTTCTCTTTCCCCTTCCCTGCGAAATCGATTCCCCTCACTTTCTCGTTTGTTTCGTTTCATCTTCCTCTTCCTTTTCCTCTTCGATCAACTTTTCCAATTCTTTCCCTCGATACTTGTAAAGCGATTTGTTGTTTTCCACATCTGTTCCCCCTTCAGTCCCCGACCAAAATAAAAATAAAAAGAAAACCCTATAAATAGGTTGCTAGCAATAATGTGTAATCAGAACATCAAGTGATGAAATTGATGATCGTTTGTCATCTGCCTGCATGTTCTTTGTCATTGTTGCTTCGATTGTCGAAGGAGGTAGAGATTGAGCGACTAAAAGAGAAATAGAGGCAAAACGAGAGTGAAGAAGAATATTAAGGGTCAACTCTATGATGTATCACAAAGCAGGTATACTGTATCTAAATTTAATTATGTGTATTTGCTTCCGGTTAACTAGATTTCTTCTGGTAAAACCATGAATTTTAGTATTATTAGTATTAGCCATCACTATTTCTACTATTAATGCAGCCCAAGTGCCAATCCACCAGGACCACATCAACAACAAGGAGGAGGATTCACTCAACGCCAGATGTTCTCTGCTTGCCAATGGCCTTGGCAAAACTCCTCCCATGGGGTATTCTATACTCCCTCTCTCTCTCTCTCTTCATATATATATATATATATATATATATATATATATATATATATATATATATACACACACACACACGCGGGCCACTTCTCCATTAATAATACAAGATGTCACTAGCTTCCAGTACTACTCCTTTTTGGGTATTTACATTACCATCTGGTATACCTTACAATTGATTATTGAAAATTGATACTAAAACCATCAATAATAAAAAAATGAATTTTGTTCCAAGGTATTAACTTTATGACATCCAATAAAGTTTTGATCTTGAAAATTTATTTTGTTAAAGCTAATTTCTTTAAAAGTTGAACCTTTGGATGTAAACCCCTTCTAAGATAGGTAATACACAATTTTTTATTTTTTTTATTTTACATATTTGAACAAGTGTTAGATGAATGATATGAAAAGCATTAGATTATATAAAGTACTCAGTAGTCTGCAGACATGCTTAATTACGAAAGGAACTTTGATCAAGTCATCAAGAATTCAATGCCATATGAGACATAGTAGCATTCTCATAACTAAGGCCTAAGCACTCATATCCTACTTTTAAGCTTAAAATGGGTATAACTTGTAGATATGAAAGTAAGTAAGGTGATTTGTTTAATTGCAAAAGTGGGTGAGTTTTCTCGGTCTTTTAAAGAATTGTGACTTATCTCGGTTGGTCTTATAATTGGGTTAAAAATTAAAACAATTTCTTTTACTATTATTTGAATCTGTCTTTCCCCCACTCATTCATCTTCTTATTACGATTTCTTTTCCTTTTATTTGAATTTATCTTGCCTCCATTCATTCATCTTCTTATTTTAAAACTCAATCCAGCGAGAGACTCAAATCCTTCGCTGACGATACCTTCCTTCTTCACTCATGTACCATCAAAAATCTGCACTCAACGGTGATCCATCGCAAAGTTCCAAAAACTCTCTCGACACATCGATTGGTTCCTCAATTTAAATCACACCGGAACTAATAGTTCACTACTGAAATAATTTTAAGAGACAACTCTACTTTATTCTCTCTGCCCTCACAGCCGTTTATGAAGCAGAGACATTTATGTCCTCAATTTATTTGTCACCACAATAAGAATTTTCTGAAAGTAGTTGTTTTACCTTAACATTGTGACAGTTTGTTGGCTAATGGTTGTACTATAATTTAACAATTCATTTACAGTTTTTTTGAAAGTGATCATATGTTGATTCTTCATGTTACAGAGAATCTGAGCATTGTTCAACGACCATAGTTGTCAAGGCGACAAGTCGAGTCGAGGCGACAGTCAAGAGCTCACAGTAATCTATGGTACCCCTTTCCTTTAGCCCTCCTAATATCATATTTATTGTTGTATTAATATACCAAATCAAGTATATATAGCATACATATGCAATTATAAGTAATGTGTTTCTCAAGAATTTTATTATTATTATTATTATTATTTTATTTTTTATTCTTTACAAGAGGTAATGCAATTTTCATAGTGATAGTTTGAAAGAAAGTTGAATTTAAATCACACCGGAAATAATAGTTCACTACTGAAATAATTTTAAGAGAAAACTCTACTTTATTCTCTTTGCCCTCACAGCCGTTTATGAATCAGAGACATTTATGTCCTCAATTTTATTTGTCACCACAATAAGAATTTTCTGAAAGTAGTTGTTTTACCTTAACATTGTGACAATTTGTTGGCTAATGGTTGTACTATAATTTAACAATTCATTTACAGTTTTCTTGAAAGTGATCATATGTTGATTCTTCATGTTAAAGAGAATCTGAGCATTGTTCAACGACCATAGTTGTCAAGGCGATAAGTCAAGTCGAGGCGACAGTCAAGAGCTCACAGTAATCTATGGTACCCCTTTCCTTTAGTTCTCCTAATATCTTATTTATTGTTGTATTAACATACCAAACCAAGTATATAGCATACATATACAATTATAAGTAATGTGTTTCTCAAGAATTTTATTATTATTATTATTATTATTATTATTATTATTATTATTATTATTATTATTATTATTATTATTATTTATTCTTTACAAGAGGTAATGCAATTTTCATAGTGATAGCTTGAAAGAAAGTTGAATTTATTTATTATTCATTTCGGTATAAATGTTTTTTGTGTGAATTATTATTTCTTGCTATGGTCACTGCTCTTTTGTTAATCAAGGCTTTGCATTGGTTGGCTCAGAAGAGGGTTGAGTACATAGAAACAACTCCATATGTTCCATCTATTCCCATGTTGTCTCCTGTCCAAATTCTATATAGTATTTGATAGAAACCCGCCAAGCTTCAGTGTCTCTTTTATTTGCCTTTGAGTAAAGTATATTTTCAATTCCGTTGAAAATATCTTGCATTTCTGTAGTGTTTTCTTTACTTTTAGTTCAATATGTAAAAATCTATTATGAAATTGTTATATTTTTTACCAATTGCTTTTTCAAACATCGAATCAATACTTGGTCATTATATGTGAAATGCCTTTTTGTTTTTCCGTTGGGGACTTGCAGTGGACAAGTATGATAGTCACCTATTCAGTATTGTCTTTATGGTCTTTGTTATTTATGTCATTATATATATTTCTATGATGGAAAATGGTGTTCTATAGATATAAATGAGAAAGAAAATAAAAACATGGTGATTCAATCTAAACAAAGCTCAGTCCAGTCTATTCTTTCTCTTAGAACCATTATGTTAAAAGATTTATTCTTCATTATCAGTTAACCATTAATTGTAATGAGCAGCAGGGGTCTACTTTAGAGTCACAATATACACATCAGTAACATTTACATTATTATCCTGACACCAAATCCACTCCACTGGCATCCCAAAAAACAGCACCACCATTAATTGTAAACCATAAATGCCCTCCATTTTAGCAAGAAAAATAACCCAAAACTCATTTTGGATCAACTGTTTATTACTCCTTTGTTTCGTAGAAGAGTTTAATTTTTTAAATGTTATAACACAATATCGTTAAGTTTATCGTTACAATTTTATTACTATTTTTTTTTGGAACAGGGCAAGAATATTTTTCAGTGAAAATTGGTTTCTTGATTTAATGTTCTGTTTGGTGTTTGCTTCATCTTCCCTTTAGCTCATAATCTTTTTTGTTTTTGGTTAGTAGGAATTTGAATGCCAGGATGACAAGACGTTTTATGAAATATTTGATGGCCATGGTCCATGAGGGCATTTTGTTGCCAAGACAATTCGAGAATCATCGTCCCATCTTTGTTGTGCAATTGGCAGGAGGCACTTGTTGAAGCCTCACTTAGCCTGGATTTTGATTTAGAGTCGGATAAAAGGCTTTAGATATTTAATTTATGGTTATTCTTACTTTTAAGACTGAGGATGTGACGCCCCCAAAACAGGTATACATTACCTATTCTGAGTTGTCAAATATATGGTACAGAATACAAATACAATCTTTAAATATACAACATAAGCTGTAAGTTTCAATACAAACATTGTCTTCTGAGCAATGATTAAAACTCAAAATAAGTTCTCAATACATTTATTAACACACTATTTCACGAAATAGTGAGGACTACTAATGCTATCCTCCGGACCATCACTCCGCTTCCGACTCAATCACATATATATATTCTCATTTCAAGAGAACAAAGAAAGAAAGGGTGAGCTCAACTAGCCCAAGAAGAAATATTATGACTAAGATAAGATAAAGTAATAAATTATCATTAGTCTTCAATAGTGTTAAACTGATACAATATAACAACCATCAAGTTTAACTGTAGCTGAACAAGCAATCCATTAAAAGAGTCAAGTAGAAAATAAAATCTACTATCTTTTATGATTTAAAAGGTTTTTCATCACTGTTATCACTGAGACTCAACTTAATAAATATTTCACATCATCGAATCACCCCTGCACTACAGCCAAGGATATTCTTTAGTATCACGACCACAAATTATCCATGCACTACGGGCCAAGGACATTCGTGTATTCATTAATAGTCATGATCATGCCAACAACTCGTCCCATCAATGCATTCTTACAGCCAATGAGGACTTTTACACATCATTTATAACATTACGGTCATGATTACACCGAATAATCCTGGTCATAATCATACCAAGTCCATCTATGCACTACAAAGCCATGACGATGACTTTCAAAAAATATAAACATGAGGATGATGACAATGATATAAGAATTCAATAAAACAAGTTCAAGAATTAATTTATTCAGAACTAATAACGTCCAAATTGTCAACATGATATTTCTTTGTAGAGTAAAATTCAAGAATGCTCCAAAGAATATTTCCATGAAAAGATCTTTGGATGAAGCGCAAATATCAAGAATATTCCACTAATTTCATGGAGTATAGAAGTCAAAACTTTAACCAACTGAGTATAATAAGGAATGGAATAACAAAAGAAATCACTAAGCATGCGATAGATCAGACAGCAAAGTTATTCCAATGTAATAATAATTAACGGAACCAGTCCCATTAAGAAAAACGCATGAATGTGATATTCCAACAAAATAATAAAGATTTTAATCAGTCCGTACAGAAACGCATGAGCATGTGATATTCTAATGTAATAATAAAGACGAAATCAGTCCCATGTAAAATGCATGCAGACAGATATTCCAAATGTAATAATAACGAATGGAATAATGTAAGAATTTCACCAAGTATAGGGTAGCCAGTGTATACAAAAGTTATTCCAATGTAATAATAAATAATGGAATAATAGAAGTTCTCTTCATGAATACAAAAGAAATAATACCCCTTACCGTAGAAGAAACTGGATATAGGAAAAGAAAGTTAACAAACTTCTCTTCTTCTTTCTCTCTATAATTTTCTCTCTCTAGAGTTTCAGTGAATTCGTAAGAAATAATGAAAGAATGAGCTTCTATTTATAAGAGAATGGAAAGGATACTATGCAATAAAATATTCTAATAAAATAAAACTTTTAAATAAAATATTATATATATTATACATATATATATCACATGCTTCTTTCTTAAATTCACGGGATTCAATCCCATGATATTACTTGCTCCATCATATAAATGTTACATAATATATATATATATATATATATATATATATATATATATATATATATATATATATATATAATACACCCATTTACTAAGAATGAGGATATGGAATATTACCAAGTTTAGATTCCATATATCATAAGTCAAGTTTATCATATACAATGAAACCAACTTTTACAAGAAATAAGCAATCAAATCATTATACCATCAATATAATATATACTTATGTAACACACCCATGAATCCCCCACCAAAACCCACTTGAAAGCTTCCAAAGACTATATATATATATATATATATATATATATATATATATATATATATATATATATATATATATATTCATAACACACTATTTAAAAAAATAAGTAGGTGGGGTCCAAAAATAAGCAAAACCGAGTGACTTCTCACGTAAGCATCAATAATCAATAATCAATAGCTACTATGTTCTATGTAACCACGCAGATTCATGTACTTTAACACCGGGTGTTTCAACAGCTTAACGATAAAACTTCCGCCGTTATTTTTATAAAGTATTTTTGTCGCTTTTCTAAATCAAATAAATAATTCCGCTTAGGGTCCACCAATGATTGTGCCGTTAGTATGCGAATATTCCTGTTAAAATGAATATTCCCCCAGCCAATCGAATATTATATAACAACTTGCGTACTTTGCAAAATTTATAAATATTACCCACAACTATAACATTATATCAAATTTACTCCATAATATTCAAAAATGATATTTATAGAAAATTCATCTTTATTTATAAAAGTTGGGGTCTTACAATCTCCTCTTCTTTATGAAATTTCTCCCTCGAAATTAGGGTACATACCTGGTATATCGAAGAGGTAAGGATACCTTGATTTCATTTCAAATTCTAACTCTCAGGTCATTTCCTCAACATCGTGGTTTCTCCACAAAACTTTGACTTGAGGTATAACCTTGGAGCGTAGAATATGTTCCTTCTTATCCAAGATTTGAATATGAACCTCTTCATACGTTAAATCTTCCGCTATTTCGTCTGGTTCTAACTCAATAATGTGGTTCGGGTCTTCCACATATTTACGTAACATGGATATGTGAAAAACGTTATCAACACAAGACATACTTGGCGGTAAAGCGAGTCTATAGGCCACAGTTCTTACTCAATCGAGGATTAAAAATGGGCCGATGAATCGAGGATTGAGTTTTTCTCTCTTTCCAAATCTCGTAACTCCTTTCCACGGAGCAACTCGTAACAACACATGATCTCCAATATCGAATTCCACGTCCTTTCGATGAAGATCAGCATAACTCTTTTGTCGGTCTTGTGAGGTTTTTATACGTTGTCAGATCGTTTGAATCTTTTCCGTAGTCATACGTACCAACTCCGGTCCCAACAACGTTGCTTCACCCACCTCATCCCAGCATACTGGAGAACGACACTTTCTTCCATACAACGCCTCGAATAGAGCCATGCCAATGTTTGCTTGATAACTGTTGTTGTAGGAAAACTCCACCAACAGTAAGAACTTGTCCCAACTTCCCTTGAAGTCAAGGACACAGAGTCTTAATAAATCTTCCAGAGTTTGAATAGTTCTCTCTTATTGTCCGTCCGTCTGAGGATGATATGCCGAACTAAATCATAAATCCGTGCCCATAGCATTTTGCAAACTAACCCAAAATCGTGAAGTGAATCTTGGGTCTCGATCAGAAACTATGGATACTGGCATACCATGCAGTCTTACAATCTCGTTTATGTACATACGAGCAAGACATTCAAGTGTATAAGTTTCTCGTATTGGTAAGAAATGAGCAGACTTGGTCAATCTATCAACAATGACCCAAATTGCGGCTATGCCTTAAGAAACCTTAGGAAGGCCGAGAATTGAAATCCATGGTAATGTGCTCCCACTTCTATTCGGAATTTCAAGTGGTACGCAATGGACCTTTTGGTACTTGATGCTCCGCCTTGACTACGTTGACAAGTTAGACACCTTGAGATAAACAAATAGCTATCTCCCTCTTCATATTGTTCCACCAAAATGTATGACGAAGATCACGATACATTTTGGTACTCCCAGGATGGATTACAAATGGTGTGTTGTGCGCCTCCATCATGATTTTATACTTTAAATCGAGGTCGTTAGGAACACAAAGTCTGGAGTTGACTCAAGTATTCCTTCTTCATCGATTCTTGCTTCAAGATATAGCACCTTCTTGCACTTTCTTCCTCATACGCATCGCCTCTAGAGTGCAGCAGCTTGAAGCGGTTTTAACTTTATCAATTAAAGTCGGTTCTACTCAGTATATTCGCCGTCATCATCATGGGTCCCTGAGTCTTTAACTCTATCTCCATCCTTTGCAAGTCACACAAAATGGGCCTTTGCGTTGACAATATCGCATTCGCACTTGCATATGATCTTCTACTCAATGCGTCAGCTACCACGTTTGCTTTTCTAGGATGGTATTGGATGGTATGATCATAATCTTTCAATAGTTCAAGTCAACGTCGTTGTCGCATATTGAGTTCCTTTTGAGTGAAGAAATATTTGAGGCTTTTATGATCCGTAAAGATCTCAACTTTCTCCTCATACAAGTAATGCCTCCAAATCTTTAGTGCAAAGACAACAGCTGCCAACTCTAGATCATGAGTAGGATAATTCCTCTCATATTCTTTGAGTTGTCGAGAGGCATAGGCTATGACTTTCCCATGTTGCATGAGAACACATCCTAACCCTTTTCTCAAAGCATCACTGTAGATGACAAATCCCTCCGAACCAGATGGTATTATCAGAACAGGTGCTGAAATGATTCTCCTCTTGAATTCTTGAAAACTCTTCTCACATTCCTCGCTCCAACCGAACTTTTTATCTTTTCGAGTCAAATTTGAGTTAGTGGAGTAGCGATTTGAGAAAACCCTTCTCTGAATCTCCGATAATAACCAGGTAAGCCAGAAAGCTACGTGCACTTGATCCTTTGATTTAGGTTGCTCCCGACTTTGAATAGCTTCAATCTTTGCGGGGTCAGCGGATATTCCATGACTTGATACCACATGCCCAAGGAATGCTACTTCCTCAAGCCAGAACTCGCATTTCTTCAACTTGGCATAAAGCTTGTATTCACGAAGCTTTTGGAGTATCAGCCTCAAGTGTTGCTCATGATCTTCATGGCTTTTGGAATAAATAAGGATGTCATTAATAAAGACGACCACAAAGTGATCCAAATATTCCTTAAATACTCGGTTCATCATATCCATGAAGGCAGCAGGAGCATTAGTCAATCCAAAGGACATGACTAGGAATTCATAATGCCCGTACCGAGTTCTGAAAGCTGTCTTTGGAATATCATTGGTTCTAATCTTCAATTGGTGATATCCAGAACGAAGATCAATCTTCAAAAAGAATTTGGCGCCTTGCAACTGGTCAAACAGGTCATCAATATGTGGCAATGGGTACCTATTTTTGATGGTGACATGATTCAACTCTCGATAATCAATACAAAGTCGCATACTCCCATCTTTCTTCTTCACGAATAGAACAGGAGCACCCCAAGGAGAAGTACTAGGACGAATAAAGCCAATGTCTAACAATTCCTGCAATTGGGTCTTTAACTCCTGAAGTTCAATAGGAGCCATTCGATATGCGGCTTTGGAAATGGGTTTTGTACCAGGTTCAAGGTCGATACAAAATTCAATTTCACGCTCTGGGGGTACGCCAGGAAGTTCTTCAGGGAATACGTCAGGGAATTTACTAACAATAGAAATATCATTCAAAACTGACGTATCTTTGTTTAGATCCGTGACATGAGCTAAGAAAGATTGACATCCATTTTTCAAAAAACGAATAGCTTTATGGCTTGAAATGACATTGATTGATTTTAATGGTTTAGTTATTTAAATTCGCATAATATGTTGGTTAGGAATATGAAAGCTAACAACCTTACGAAAATAATCAATTTTTGCATGATGAGTAGTTAACCAATCAATCCCTATAATCACGTCAAATGCAAGTATTTTCAATGAAATAAGATCGACAGGTAATGTGAGGGTACTAATTTGAACCAAACAAGACTTATAAACAGTGGATGTAATGAAGGTTTCTCCCAACGGAGTTTCCATAGATAAGTCAAAGTCTAATTTCTCCAGAGTCAAGTTTAATCATTGAGCGCAAGTAGGAGAAATAAACGAATGGGTAGAACCGGTATCAAATAAGGTATAGACTTCGCTAGAGTTTATGATAAGCTTACCCGTGATGACCTCGTTCGGGTTCCTTGCTTTTTGGGAGGTCATAACAAATGCTCTCCCTTACACCACCGGCTTTGACTTTTCTGGGACGGCCTTTGGTGCCTCCATCCTAGCTGAACTTGTCTTCGGTGAACGACAAAATCGGGCTAGGTGACCTTCTCTTCCACAATTATAACACGCTTTGGATGGCATCGCGCAGTTTGGACTGATATGTCCCTCCCTCCGCATTTGAAGCATATGATGGGTGGTCGTTCTCCTTCCTTAACCACGGTTCTTTGGTCTTGACGTCTTTCCATCATTGTTGAATCTCTTTTCTTGAAATGTCCATTTTCTTGTCTTGGCCATGATTACCACCGAAGTGGTTACCATTTCGGCATGTTGATTCCTCCACGTTTGTTGTCACCGCTCGATGACCGATATCAATTTGGTATTTTTATCTTTGCTAGCGTTGCTTTGTCTTGGTTATATTGACTCGTTCTCGCGCTCCAATAATCGAGCCCTATTTACAACATCTCGAGTACAAACACGTTTATGAGAAATAAGATATTGACGTATCTCTGTTTCAAACCTCTTAAAAACATTAAGCGTCATTCGCTCCTCATTATCGACCAAATGGGATGCAAACCGGGATAACTCCACAAATTTAGCCTCGTATTGCGACACGGTCATATTGTTTTGTTCCAACTTGATAAACTCTACCTCTTTCATGTGACGAATACTCTCGGAAAGTACTTATCATTGAATAGCTCTTGAAACTTCTCCCAAGACATCTTGAGTCGTCCAGTCAAGTACGCGTTTCTGATTCCCACCATGAATCTGCCTCTTCACGCAACATGAAGGTGGCGAAGGGAACCTTTTGCTCCTCGAAACATCCCAAGACATCAAATATCTTGGTGATTTGCTTTATCCATGCTTCCGCCTTAAGTGGTTTTGGCTCTCCAATAAACTCCGGTGGTCCCAACTCTTTGAACTATTTAGTTGTGACCGTCCGAGAGTTTCCAGTGTTTCCACCTACATTTTGGACAGGAGCCGCTCTCGCCTGATGTTGCATGAATTGCATAAAGCCTCTGATCAATACATCATTCATCATTTGGTCAGTGTTGTTATTTGCATGAGGATTGTCGCCTTCCTGATGCACATTATCCTGATTATTGATATATGGAGACTCAACGGTCTCCTGTGCTCCATTGTTATTCTCAACATTCTCGGAAGTCATTTTCAGATACTGCCACAAAACAAGGGTTAGTTGACATGTAACATATTATCTCTAAACTCTGACCAACCAATTAAATACCAAATAAATTTAAGTATGTCATACTAGTGAAGGAATTTCCTGTCTCTCCCCTCCTAGTTCTAGTCTCACATTTTAGCCAGGGATCATATCCCTAAGCTCTGATACCAACTGTGACGCCCCCAAAATAGGTATACATCACATATTCTGAGTCGCCAAATACATGGTACAGAATACAAATACAATCTTTAAATATACAACATAAGCTGTGAGTTTCAATACAAACATTGTCTTTTAGACAGTATTAAAACTCAAAATAAGTTCTCAATACATTTATTAACACACTATTTCACAGAATAGTGAGGACTACTAATGCTATCCTCACGGACCATCACTCCGCTCCCACAGACTCATCCCAAATATATTCTCATTTCACGAAGAAAACGGTGAAAGAAAGGGTGAGCTCAACTAGCCCGATGAAAATATTATGACTAAGATAATGCAGAATAAATTATCATTAGTCTCCAACAATGTTAAACTGATAAAATATAACAACCATCTAGTTTAACTGCAGCGGAACAAGCAATCCATTAAAAGAGTCAAGTAGAAAATAAAATCTACTATCTTTTATGATTAAAAGGTTTTTCATCACTTTGTTATCGGTGAGACTCGACAAATAAATATTCCACATCATCGAATCACCCCCCATTTACTACGCCGAGGATATTCTTTAGTATCACGACCACAATTATCCATGCACTACGGGCCAAGAATATTTGTGTATTCATTAATGGTCCCGATCATGCCAACAATCATCCATCAATGCACTACGGGCCAATGAGGACTTTTACCACATCATTTATAACATTACGGTCATGATTATACCGAATAATCCTCAATCATAATCATACCAAGTCCATCTATGCACTACAGGCCACAGATGACTTTCAACATAATATAAACATGAGGATGATGACAATGATATAAGCATTCAATAAAACAAGTTCAAGAATTCATTTGTTCAAGAACTACTAATGTCCAAATTGTCAACATGATACTGCTTTGTAGAGTAGAATTCAAGAATGATCAGAAGAACATTTCCATGAAAAGATACTGGATGAAGCGCAAATATCAAGGATATTCTACTAATTTCATGGAGTATAGAAGTCAAAACTTTAACCAACTGAGTATAATAAGGAATGGAATAACAAAAGAAATCACCATGCATGCTGTAATTCGCATAGACAGGTTATTCCAAAAGAATAATAATTAACGGAACCAGTCCGTAAAAACGCACAGACGGTGATATTCCAATGAATAATAAAGATTTTAATCGGTCCGTAAGAAAGCGCATGCATGTGGATATTCCAATGTAATAATAAAGACGGAATCGGTCCCATAAGAAAACGCATGATGATATTCCAAATGTAATAATAACGAATGGAATAATGTAAGAATTTCACCAAGTATAGGGTAGCTTTGCGTGTCTGAGTTATTCCAATGTAATAATAAATAATGGAATACCATAAGTTCTCTTCATGAATACAAAAGAAATAATACCCCTTACCGTAAAAGAAACTGGATATAGGAAAAGAAAGTTAACAGACTTCTCTTCTTCTTTCTCTCTATAATTTTCTCTCTCTAGAGTTTCAGTGAATTCGTAAGAAATAATGAAGGAATGAGCTTCTATTTATAGGAGAATGGAAAGGATACTATGCAATAAAATATTCTAATAAAATAAAACTTTTAAATAAAATATTATATATATTATATATATTATACATATATATCACATGTTTCTTTCTTAAATTCACGGGATTCAATCCCATGATATTACTTGCTCCATCAGACAAATGTTACATAATATATATATATATATATATAATACCTGCCATTTACGGCAATGAGGATATGGCATATTACCTGTAAAACCCCAACTTTTTGAATAAAGATGAATTTTCTATAAATATTATTTTTGAATATTATGGAGTGAAATTGATATAATAGTTGTGGGTAATATTTATAAATTTTGCAAAGTACGCAAGTTGTTATATAATATTCGATTGATCGGGGAATATTCGTTTTAACAGGGAATATTACTACAATGGCACAATCATTGGTGGACCCCACAACGGAATTATTGTTTGATTGAGAAAATGACAAAAAATACTTTATATGAAAATAACTATGGAAGTTTTACCGTTAATCTGTCAAACACCCTTGTGTTAAAAGTACAATAATCTGAGTGGTTGCATAGTAGCACACTACGGTATTGATTATTGATGCTTACGTGATAAGTCACTCATTTTTGTTGGTATTATTAATTTAATAATACAGAAAATCTTTTTATATAAAACATAATACTTTTATAAAGTTATTCTATAAATAGAATATATTATATTCTATTATGCATAGTGTTGCATAAAGTATCCGCATAGTGTTTTGCATAGTAAAATCTTTTTATATAAAAGCGAATACTTTTATAAAGCTATCTATTTTATTAGACAATAATTAGAATATATTATATTTTATTATGCATAGTGTTTGTATAAGGCTCTGATAGTGTTTGCATAGTAAAATCTTTTATAAAGTTATTCATTTTATTAGATTATAAATAGAATATATTTTATTTTATTTAAAAGATTTTGCTTTAAATATGGACCGTCAGATTAAAGTAAATCAATCTGACTGTTCATGAGTTAGTTTCTATCTGACCCATTTTCTATAAATAGAAGTTCATTCCTTCATTATTTTCTTACTTAATTCACTTTGAACTCTAGAGAGAAAATTATAGAGAGAAAGAAGAAAAGATTTCTACTACTTAACTACTCTTATATTCAGTTCTTTTACGGTAAGGGTGTTATTCTTTCTTATTCATGAAGAGAACTGTTGTTATTCCATTGCTTATTATTCTGTTGGAATAACCTGTATACGCGGTCTACCATATATTTGGTGACATTCTTCTATTATTCCGCCTTTACTATTCTCATTGGAATATCCTCGTTCATCATGCATTTTACGCCGGACCTAGTTCCGCCTTTTATTATTATTATGTTGGAATATCCATGCATATGCTTTACGTCGGACTGATTCCGCCCTTATTAGTATTCTCATTGAATAACTTCGCCATGCAATCACCGCATGCATGGTGATTTACATTGTTATTCCATTCTTTATTATTCTCGTTGAACATCCTATCGGCAAGTAATTTCACTTTGACACGTTCCGTTATTTAGTATTCTGTTGAATAACTTTCGCTATGCAAGTACCGCATGCATGGTGATTTCTTTTGTTATTCCATTCTTTATTATACTCAGTTGGTTAAAGTTTTGACTTCTATACTCCATGAAATTAGTAGAATATCCTTGATATTTGCGCTTCATCCAGTATCTTTTCATGGAAATGTTCTTCTGATCATTCTTGAATTTTACTCTACAAAGCAGTATCATGTTGATAATTTGGACATTAGTAGTTCTTGGACAAATGAATTCTTGAACTTGTTTTATTGAATGCTTATATCATTGTCATCATCCTCATGTTTATATTATGTTGAAAGTCATCTGTGGCCTGTAGTGCATAGATGGACTTGGTATGATTATGACCAGGGCTTATTCGGTGTAATCATGACCGTAATGTTACAAATGATGTGGTAAAAGTCCTCATTGGCCCGTAGTGCATTGATGGACAGTTGTTGGCATGATCATGACCATTAATAAATACACAAATATTCTTGGCCCGTAGTGCATGGATAATTGTGGTTGTGATACTAAAGAATATCCTTGGCCGTAGTGCAGGGGTGATTCGATGATGTGGAATATTTATTAAGCTGAGTCTCACCGATAACAGTGATGAAAAACCTTTTTAATCATAAAAGATAGTAGATTTTATTTTCTACTTGACTCTTTTAATGGATTGCTTGTTCCGCTGCAGTTAAACTTGATGGTTGTTATATTTTATCAGTTTAACATTGTTGGAGACTAATGATAATTTATTCTGCATTATCTTAGTCATAATATTTCTTACTGGGCTAGTTGAGCTCACCCTTTCTTTCACTGTTCTCTTCAGGAAATGAGAATATAGCTGGGACGAGTCGGGGAACGGAGTGATGGTCTAGAGGATAGCATTAGTAGTCCTCACTATTATTTGGAATAGTGTGATAATAATTATAATGAGGACTCCTTTTGAATTTGTATATCTCTAGTAGATAATATTTGTATTCAAACTCACAGTTTATGTTTTGTCGTATTGTACACGACAGTTATATTAGTAAGTTGTATTTGAATTTTGTATGTATCTGGCGACCCAAGATGGGTGATGTATACCTAATTTTGGGGCGTCACAGTTGGTATCAAAGCTTATGGATATGATCCCTGGCTAAGATGTGAGACTAGAACTAGGAGGGGAGAGACGGGAAATTCCTTCGCTAGTAGGACCTACTTAAATTTATTTTGTATTTAAATTGGTTGGTCATAGTTTAGAGATATTATGTTACATGTCAATTAACCTTTGTTTTGTGGCAGTATCTGAAAATGACATCCGAAAATGTTGAGAATAGCAATGGAGCACAAGAGACCGTTGAGTCTCCACTTATCAATAATCAGGAGAATGTGCATCAGGAAGGCGACAATCCTCATGCAAACAACAACACTGACCAAATGATGAATGATGGATTGTTCAGAGGCTTTATGCAATTCATGCAACAGTAGGCGAGAGCGGCTCTCCGCCCAAAATGTAGGTGGAAACATCTTTGAAACTCTCGGCGGTCACCGCTAAACAGTTCAAGGAGCTGGGACCACCGGAGTTTAAGGGAGAGCCAAAACCACTTATGGCGGAAGCATGGATAAAGAAGATCACCAAGATATTTGATGTATTGGGATGTTCCGAGGAGCAAAAGGTTCCCTTAGCCGCCTTTATGTTCATGCGGAGAGGCAGGCGATTCTTGGTGGGAATCGAGAAACGTACTCAACCTGCCGTACTAAAGATGTCTTGGGAGAAGTTCCAAGAGCTGTTCAACGACAAATACTTTCCCAAAAGTATTCGTCACATGAAAGAGGTGGAGTTTATCAAATTGGAGCAAAATAATATGACAGTGTCGCAATACGAGGCAAAATTTGCGAGTTATCCCGTTCATCCAACTTGGTGGATAATGAAGAGAGAATGGCGCGAATGTTTTAAGAGGTTTGAAGCGGGAATACGCCAACATCTTATTTCTCATAAACCGTGTTTGTACTCGATATTGTAAATAGGGCTCGATTATTGAAGCGCGATAGAACGAGTCAACGCAACCAAGACAAAAGCGGTAAGCAAAGATGAAAATACCAAAGATATCACCATCGAAGCGGTGACAACAAACGTGGAGGAATCAACAGGCCGAAATGGTAACCACTTTGTGGTAATCGTACCAAAACAATAAGAATGGACATTTCAAGAAGAGAGATTCAACAATGATGGAAAGACGTCAAAGACCAAAGACCATTGTTAAGGAAGGAGAAAGACCACCTATCATATGCTTCAAATACGGAGGGAGGGACACATCACCCAAATTGCGCGATGTCGTCCAAAGCATGTTATAATTATGGAAGAGAAGGTCACTTAGCCCGATTTTGTAGTTCACCGAAGATAAATTCAACTAGGATGGAGGCACCAAAGGTCATCCCGTAAAAGACAAAGCCAGAGTGCAAGGGAGAGCGTTTGTTGTGACCTCCCGAAAAGCAAGGAACCCAAATGAGGTCATCACGGGTAAGCTTATCATAAACTCTAGCCAAAGTCTACACTTTATTTGATACCGCCTACCCATTTTTTATTTCTCCTACTTGCAGCTCAACGATTAAATTTGACTCGAGAGAATTAGACTTTGACTTATCTATGGAAACTCCGTTGGAAGAAACTTTCATTACATCAACGGTTTATAAGTCTTGTTTGGTTCAAGTTGGTACCCACACATTACCTGTCAATCTTATTGCATTAAAAATACTTGCATTTGATGTAATTCTAGGGATTGATTGGTTAACTACTCATCATGCAAAAATTGATTGTTTTCGTAAGGTTGTTAGCTTTCATATTCCTAATCGACCTATTATGCGAATTCAAACAACCAAACCATTAAAATCAATCACTGTCATCTCAAGCCATAAAGCTATTCGTTTATTAAAAAACGGATGTCAAGCTTTCTTAGCTAATGTCACAAATCTAAACAAAATACGTCAGTTTTGAATAATATTTCTATTGTTAATGAATTTCCCGACGTATTCTCGAAGAACTTCCCGCCCTACCCCGGGCGTGAAATTGAATTTTGTATCGACCTTGAACCAGGTACAAAATCCATTTCTAAATTCCCATATCGAATGGCTCCTATTGAACTTCAGGAGTTAAAAACTCAACTGCAGGAATTGTTAGACATTGACTTTAATTCATCCTAGTTCTTCTCCTTGGGGTGCTCCTGTTCTATTCGTGAAGAAGAAAGATGGGAGTATGCGACTTTGTATTGATTATCGGGAGTTGAATCATGTCACCATCAAAAATAGGTACCCATTGCCACGTATTGATGACCTGTTTGACCAGTTGCAAGGAGCCAAATTCTTTTCAAAGATTGATCTTCTTTTCGGATATCACCAATTGAAGATTAGAACCAATGACATTCCAAAGACGGCTTTTAGAACTCGGTACGGACATTATGAATTCCTAGTCATGTCCTTTGGATTGACTAATGCTCCTGCTGCCTTCATGGATATGATGAACCGAGTATTCAAGGAATATTTGGATCACTTTGTGGTCGTCTTTATTGATGACATCCTCATATATTCCAAAACCCGTGAAGATCATGAGCAACACTTGAGGCTGATACTCTAAAAGCTTCGTGAATATAAGCTTTATGCCAAGTTGAAGAAATGCGAGTTCTGGCTTGAGGAAGTAGCATTCCTTGGGCACGTGGTATCAAGTCATGGAATATCTATTGACCCAGCAAAGATTGAAGCTATTCAAAGCTGGGAGCAACCTAAATCAGTGACCGAAGTACGTAGATTTCTCGGCTTAGCTGGATATTATCGGAGATTCGTAGAAGGGTTTTCTCGAATCGCTACTCCACTAACTCAGCTGACTCGGAAAGATACAAAGTTCAGTTGGAGCGAGGAATGTGAGAAGAGTTTTCAAGAACTCAAGAGGAGACTCATTTCAAAGACTGCTCGACAATACCATCCGTCTTCGAGGGATTTGTCATCTGAAGATGCTTCTAGCAAAGGGTTAGGATGTGTTCTCATGCAACATGGGAAAGTCATAGCCTATGCCTCACGATAACTCAAAGAATATGAGAGGAATTATCCTACTCATGATCTAGAGTTGGCAGCTGTTGTCTTCGCACTAAAGATTTGGAGGCATTACTTGTATGGGGAGAAAGTGGAGATCTTTACGGATCATAAAAGCCTCAAATATTTCTTCACTCAAAAGGAACTCAACATGCGACAACGACGTTGGCTTGAACTGCTGAAAGATTATGATCATACTATCCAATACCATCCCGAAAAGCGAGCGTGGTAGCCGACGCATTGAGTAAAAGATCATATGCGAATGCACGAGTGCAATATTGTCAACGCAAAGGCCCATTTTGTATGACTTGCAAAGGATGGAGATAGAGATAAAGACTCCAGGGACCCACGTGATGATGGCAAATATACGAGTAGAACCAACTTTAATTGATAAAATTAAAGTCGCTTTCAAATTCTGATCCGGAAATGATGCGTGATGAGGAAGAAAGTGCAAGAAGGTGCGATCTTTGGAAGCAAGAATCGATGAAGAAGGAATACTTGAGTCAACTCCGGACTTTGTGTTCTAACGACCTCGATTTAAAGTATAAAATCATGATAGAGGCGCACAACACACCGCTTGCAATCCATCTCGGAGTACCAAAAATGTATCATGATCTTCGACATACATTTTGGTGGGGCAATATGAAGAGAGAGATAGCGTTGTTTATCTCAAGGTGTCTAACCTGTCAACGAGTCAAGGCGAAGCATCAAGTACTAAAAGGTCCATTGCAACCACTTGAAATTCCAGAAGGGAAGTGGGAGCACATTATCATGGATTTCGTTACTGGTCTTCCCAAAGTTTCTCAAGGCATAGATGCGATTTGGGTCATTGTTGATAGATTGACCAAGTCTGCTCATTTTTATTATGCATAGTGTTTGTATAGTGCCTGCATAGTGTTTGCATAGTAAAATCTTTTATAAAGTTATTCATTTTATTAGATTATAAATAGAATATATTTTATTTTATTTAAAAGATTTTGCTTTAAATATGGACCGTCAGATTAAAGTAAATCAATATGGACCGTTCATGAGTTAGTTACTATGCAGTCCATTTTCTATAAATAGAAGCTCATTCCTTCATTATTTTCTTACTTTAATTCAATTTGAAACTCTAGAGAAAAAATTATAGAGAGAAAGAAGAAAAGATTTACGCTACTTTAACTACTCTTATATTCAGGTTCTTTTTTACTGAAGAAGGTGTTATTCTTTCTTATTCATGAAGAGAACGGTTGTATTCCATTGCTTATTATTACATTGGAATAACTTTTATA
The DNA here is from genome assembly GCA_020205605.1 of Panax ginseng. Lineage (NCBI taxonomy): Eukaryota > Viridiplantae > Streptophyta > Magnoliopsida > Apiales > Araliaceae > Panax > Panax ginseng. The sequence goes on along the minus strand of CM035136.1, from coordinate 128,989,627 downwards.
TCGCGGATCTACCCTATACTTGGTGACATTCTTCTATTATTCCGCCTTTTACTATTCTTACATTTGGAATATCCTATCTCACATGCATTTCTGCCGGGACTGATTCCGTCTTTATTATTATTCTCGTTGGAATATCATGTGCATATGCGCTTTCTGCCTTTTAACTCGTTCCGCTCTTTATTATTATTATGTTGGAATATCCTATCTGTATGCGTTTACGCCGGACTGATTTCGTCCCTTATTAGTATTCTCGTTGGAATAACTCGTCTGCAAGCAATCTGCATGCATGGTGATTTCTGTTGTTATTCCATTCTTTATTATTCTGTTGGAACATCCTGCTTGCATTAATTTTGCCCTCGACTCGGTTCCGTTATTTAGTATTCTTTGAATAACTTTGTCTATGCGAATTACCGCATGCATGGTGATTTCTTTTGTTATTTCATTCCTTATTATACTCAGTTGGTTAAAGTTTCGACTTCTATACTCCATGAAATTAGTAGAATATACTTGATATTTGCGCTTCATCCAATATCTTTTCATGGAAATGTTCTTCTGATCATTCTTGAATTTTACTATACAAAGCAGTATCATGTTGACAATTTGGACATTAGTAGTTCTTGGACAAATTAATTCTTGAACTTGTTTTATTGAATGCTTATATCATTTTCATCATCCTCATATTTATATTACGTTGAAAGTCATATGTGGCCTGTAGTGCATAGATGGACTTGGTATGATTATGATCAGGGATTATTCGGTGTAATCATGACCGTAATGTTACAAATGATGTGGTAAAAGTCCTCATTGACCCGTAGTGCATTGATGGACAGTTGTTGGCATGATCATTACCATTAATGAATACACAAATATTCTTGGCCCGTAGTGCATGGATAATTGTGGTCGTGATACTAAAGAATATCCTCGTCAGTAGTGTAAGGGTGATTCGATGATGTGGAATATTTATTAAGTCGAAGTCTCACCGATAAATGATGATGAAAAACCTTTTAATCATAAAAGATAGTAGATTTTATTTTCTACTTGACTCTTTTAATGGATTACTTGTTCCTACCGCAGCTTAAACTTGATGTCTATTATATTTTATCGGTTTAACATTGTTGGAGACTAATGATAATTTATTCTCGCATTATCTTAGTCATAATATTTCTTCTTGGGCTAGTTGAGCTCACCCTTTCTTTCACCTTTCTTCTTCGATGAGAATATAGCTGGGACGAGTCGGAAAATGGAGTGATGGTCCAGAGGATAGCATTAGTAGTCCTCACTATTATATGAAATAGTGTGATAATAATTATAATGAGGACTCCTTTTGAGTTTGTATAATCTCTAGTAGATAATATTTGTATTCAAACTCACAGTTTATGTTTTGTCGTATTGTACACGACAGTTGTATTGGTAAGTTGTATTTGAATTCTGTACCATGTATCTGGCGACCCAAGATGGGTGATGTATACCTAATTTTGGGGCGTCACATTACCAAGTTTAGAAATCCATATAACATAAGTCAAGTTTATCATATACAATGAAACCAACTTTTACAAGAAATAAGCAACCAAATCATTATACCATTAATATAATATATACTTATATAACACACCCGTGAATCCCCCCACCAAAACCCACTTAAAAGCTTCCAAAGATATATATATATATATATATATATATATATATATATATATATATATATATATATATATATATATATATATATTATATTCATAACACACTATTTAAAAAATAAGTAGGTGGGGTCCAAAAATAAGCAAAACCGAGTGACTTCTCACGTAAGCATCAATAATCAATACCGTATTGCTACTTATGCAACCACGCCAGATTCTTCAGCATTTTTTTAACACCGTGTGTTTTTCAGCGAGCTAACTGTAAAACTTCCGCCAAGATTTTCATAAAGTATTTTTGTCGTTTTCTCGATCGCATAATAATTACATTGTGTGGGTCCACCAATGATTGTGTCGTTGTATGAAATATTCCCCGTTAAAAGCGAATATTCCCACCAATCGAATATTATATAACAACTTGCATACTTTGTAAAATTTATAAATATTACCCACAACTATAACATTATATCAAATTTACTCCATAATATTCAAAAATGATATTTATAGAAAATTCATCTTTATTTATAAAAGTTGGGGTCTTACAGAGGATTTCAATCGAACAGAGAAGTCGATGGAATTGACTCCGTATATCCTCCAAATGATAGCCCTGGCAAATATGTGAATGCAAATTTTTACTTTTTACTTGCTTATTGCTTAATATAGCATTGATGATCTTAGATATATGGCTAGCAGGTTGTGTATGTGTGTGGAATTGTATTACTATTCAATATCCGTCGTATTCAACTGTTGAACGGTTTTTGTGTTAATGTTTATATATAGTGTGGTTTCACTTATGAATTTTAAGTCATGTGACTGAGCTGTTATATATGGTTAGTATTAAGAAGCTTTCTTCCCTTTGCATCAGACCATAACACTATATGCTAAAATTAGCTACTAAATTGCTTTGGGAATAATTTTAAAATTGTGTTATCAAGTCACGTGGATAATACATAATTTTTTTGTTTAAAGATCAAAATTTTTTTAATTTTTTAAACTAGCCCGTGCATTGCACGGGTTATCAACTAGTGTGAATAAAAAAACACCAAAGCAAATAGAATAAACTACTGGTCCAGTATTAGCTGGGGTAAAATTGGAATACACACTTTTCATCATGGTTAACATACTGTAGTTATTCTACTTTAGTTAAAACCTGGGCTCTACTGTGGAACTATAAAAAAAAGCTGCGGAAAAATCACTTCCCTTTCAATCATTAAGGAGTCCTTCTTGGTCTTAATGACCGATGCTAGCGATAGGGCTGTTCATTTTTTTTGGTTTTTTCGATTTTTCGATTTTTCGAATCGACCTGAACCAAATTCTATTCGAAATATAAAAGAGAGTTCATTAATTTACAATAAAACCCAGATATACCGAATTTTTCAGATCTTAGGTTTGATTCAGCGTTTTATGGTTCTTCTAAAAATCGAAAATAGAGATAAGAATATCTTAGGTTTTCTAATTTTATTATTATTAATAATTTATTAATAATAATAATAAATAATTATTATAATAATAAAATAATAATAATAATAAAATAATGATTATAATAATAAAAATAATAACAATAATAATAATAATAATAAAATAATAATAAAAATAATAATTATATTAATTTTCGGTAAAAATAAGATTCTAACCCAGATCATGGGCTTCATATCCCATTCCAATCGAGATTAGTATATCAGTATTAAGATTTGGACGGTTTGGTTTTAAGCAGTTGATTTCTGCAGACCTATCCGATTTGCCTCTAAGAAAATCGGTTGAACACCCCTAGCTAGCGATAGGGCCTTTTTTCTTTTTTTCTTTTTAAATTTTTTAAATGTTAAATTTTAAATTCTAGCCATTAAATTTTAAATTCTAAACACTAAAATTTTAAATTATATTTTTTATATGTATTCAAATTATATAATTCTATAAAAAATTGGTCTAATTTTTTTTCTTTTGACTCCCTAAACTCTAAACTCTAAATCTGAAATCTTAATTTTTACATGTATTCAAATTATAAAAATATAGTCGGTACAATTTTATTTTTTTACATGTATTTAAATTAATAATTTGAGTTAAAATAAATAATATTAATTTTTTAGGAGTCAAAAAAAAAAGTGGTCGGTCGCCAGACTAGTCAGCCCTAGAATTTTTCTTAATTAAGTCCAAAAAATATTTTTTGTCGGGGTGTTATAGGCATTTCCTTACCCACTAACGCAGATCCTTGCCTACTTTTGGCTTTAGTTACTATCTCACCGAATCTGAAATTGCGCACGTGGCACTCACATGTTATTGTGGAACACGAGGAGTGAATATACATCTCTCTCTTATGTATCTATATCAAGAATGAATATCCCATAAAATAGGCTCACATAGTACGTAATACACATATTATAGGTCTCTATTCGATATGTGTAGGCTGTAGCCCACAAATATATATATGTATGTAAAAATTATATAAATCATCATTATATAATAGTAGCATTATTTTATCTATATGTCCTTTCACACTTCATATTAGTAGTACCACATATATAATTAATTTTTGTCTACATTTCTATATGTATTTAATATATTTTCTCTCACATAAAAGGTGAATCATTTTATTGAGGAATTATGTAAAGATATCAACGATAAAAAAAATGAATAAGTCTAGGCAGACCAAAATAGTGGACCAGATTATTAGACATTTCTAATTTTTTTTTTATTTTTTTTTATTTGTGACTCAAAAAATGTATAGTATTTATTTTAACTAAAATTTTTATAAAATACAGTGTTTTAGGTATAATTTAGATACATATATTAACACAGGATTCTACAGTCTGTATAACCCTATTTTTGTATATGTATCCAAATTATACCTAAAATACTATATTTTATAAAAATTCATGTTGGAATAAATATTATACATTTTTTGAGAGTCACAAACAAAAAAAAACCAAAAAATTAAAAATGTCCAATAAACATGTCCATGTAGAAGGACTCAAAAAAAATATATCTCTCCGTTAATTAAACTATTTCATGAATGGTTGATGTTAGCGCTAGTGCAATTGAGTTATAAAATTTGTTTTTTTCTTTTATTTCTGTAAATTTAGTGATATTATTATTAATTTATTTAATTTAAATTTTTACATCTTCCTATTTAATCTTCAAAATTTTATATTTTTTTAAATTTTATTTACATATTATTTACACACTTAGCTTGTGTATTACCATATGCTAGTGTAGATAAATAATATTTCATTCTTTAAAATAATAATTTGTATGTTGATTAATTATGTGTTAAATATAAATTAGGACACACGTAAAAATGTATGACCGTTTTGTGTTTTTTATACTTTCTTATACTAGTAATCCCTCCGTCCCATAGTTATAGACTGATTTTTCATTTTGAGATATCTCAATATATAGGCTACTTAGTATTTATAAAATTTAGTTGGTTTATTATTTTACTTTTATGCCCTTATAATAAATATTCAATCATTACTCTTTTTTTGAAGAAACAACATTCAATGTCATTATTTTATCACCACATTTAATGTTGTTGTATTCTCTTTGGTTAAAGTTTATGGATTTTAATGGTCAGTACACGTGACACGTTAATCAATGAATTTGAGAGTTCCAGTGTGATAAGTAAAGAGTAATTAACTTATTCATTAATTCTATATTAAGGGATATATGTAGAAAATTTATGTTAAAAATTGCCACTTAATTAATTTTCTTAAACTATGTGCCAAAAGAAATCAGCCTATAACTATTATATATTCATGCATCTGTTTAATATTATATACTAGCTGGGTTCCGTGATTCCGGCACTGTATGAACTATAAACGGTGAGACTTATCTCAAACTTTGAATGGTCCAAATAATTTATTGAATAAACAAAAAATTTAAAATTATTTATATTTTATTAGATAGATAGATGTATCGATATAAATATGACACTCTTTATATTCTTCTTTATCCCTTTGCAATTTTATGTCTTCCTTTCTCTCTCTATTTCTCCATTTTATGTTTATCCTTCTCTGTACAATTTTTCATTTTTCTCTCTCTACACTCGTCAGTCAGTTATCTACTTTATAGTCACTTGGTCAATAAAGCCCCTGTTATTTAGGGCAATTATTTATTCCCAAACAGATATGAACACTTTCCAAAAACAAACGAAATACATTTTTATGTTGTTCTGTTTTGGCTGAAATTTTGTTTTGTTTTGTTTAACAAAAAAGTACATAAAATAATGGGAAATCAGTTCACTGTATTTAATCTGAGAGTAGTAGTTGAAAACCAAAACCCTAAAATGGGATCTTTGTAAGAACAATTCGCTGCCAAATTGATCTCTCCCCGTTCTTTAGCTCACTGTTTATATTTCCTCTGTTTTTACGCAACAATTTCTTACAGCACTTTTGTTGCCAAATGAGAGAAAAAATGTTGCCCAAGTTTACTGATTTTCTGTATTTATATAGTTTTTGTCCCAATTCATTATGAAGGAAAAGATTATTTATCAGTTGGGTTTTCATTTCTGATTGTAGAGTTTGTATAGTTTTGAATTAGTGAAGTTTCTTGAAGTTATGTGATCAAAGATTGGGATTTTACGAGTTTAAAGAGTGTAATTTTTGGTTTGTGAACAAGGGTTTTAGAGGGTTTGGATTATAAAGTTATGTTTTTTTTGGTAGTTTAGGCTTTAGGGTTTGTGAGATTGTTGGTGAAATGAGTAATTAGTTGATTGGTTGATAAATTAATTAATCTGTGAAGATGTTATCTGAATTGGGTAGAAAGCCAATGCTTAGTGGAACGGAAGGATCATTTGGTGATGAATTTGATAAGGAAATAGGGTTATTGCTTCGCGAACAGCGGCGGCAAGACTCCTATGAAAGCGAAAAGGAGCTGAATATGTATAGAAGTGGGTCAGCCCCACCTACTGTTGAGGGTTCATTGAGTGCAGTCGGTGGATTATTTAATCATGGAGGTGGGGATTCGCCCTTTTCAGAGTTTGCCCTTAATAAGAGTGGAAATGGGTTTGCCTCGGAGGAAGAGCTTAGGTCTGATCCTGCTTATTTATCTTACTATTACTCAAATGTGAATTTAAACCCTAGGTTGCCACCTCCTTTGCTGTCTAAGGAGGATTGGCGGTTTGCACAGAGGTTGCAGGGAGGGAGTTCAGCTGTGGGAGGGATTGGGGATAGGAGGAAACTGAATAGAAATGATAGTGGTGGAGTGTCACTCTTTTTGAAGCCACCGGGATTTAACTCCAAGAAACAGGAAAGTGAGACGGAGACAGAGAAAGTGCGGGTTCCAGTGGAGTGGGGTGGTGATGGATTGATTGGTTTGCCTGGTTTGGGATTAGGTAGCAAACAAAAGACCCTTGCTGAAATATTTCAGGTAATTTAAGTGTTTACTTGTGCCCTTACTTTTTTATAAGTGAATTGTATGCTTTGTGTTTGATGTCTTAATTTATCTGCACGGTTAGTTAAGGCAGTTTTTGGTACCAAGGATGGTTATTTTTAGTTCCCATTGATAATTGATGTTTACTGGAGCCTTAAAAGCTGATTGAGTCAATATATTGAAAATTGAGCAATATTATGAGGTCCTTGTCTTGTTCGATCACCCAGTTTGGTGGCAACATGTTTCTGTTGTTAGTGGTGTGCCTTTTAATAAGTCCTCCTTACTCTATTTTGCCAATAATTTTATGTCTTTATTTATGATAATCCGATTAATTATCCCTTCCATTATTTTGTGCTACTTGGATTGGTTGATTAATCATAATAAAAGTCAGTCTAAGTTTATATGCAATACAAAGTCAACATATAAAGACGAGGTTGTTTGTTAGCTTGCGAGTCTTATGGCCTTTCTAACCACGCTGTTGTATGTTTAGTTTGATTATCCTTCTAGGGAGACTAGGTTGTCCCTAAAGACGAGGCTGTTCTATATAAATGCCAATCTTCTTTGTTAGATGCTTCTCACTTGTCCCCTGATTTCCCTGGAGCACCCCTATTTGTAGTATTCATCTTTTGTTGTTTATTTTGTCTTGACATGTGTACCTAAGAACATACCAAATAGAAAACTAGTTCTATTTGCTTTTATAAAATTTGGTAGGTCTACTTGTTATACTTCGGCTTTTCTACTACTTCTCCCGTGCAAGACAAGTTACAAAATGTGCTAAATACTGCTAATGGTGGAGCACAAGAAGTGTAAGGTGGAGCACAACAATCGGTGTCTGTTAAAATGGAAAAAGCTTATGGAGCCAGAATTTCTCATAGGTTCTTTGGATGGAGTAGTGAACAGAAAAGATTTAATTATGATTAGTAAGAAAATGAAGAGGGTAAACAAATAGATGTGAATTAAGAACATCAGTGACCTCATTTCTAACTCATCAAAATATTTTTAGTTTTGCAATATTTGGAACCTTGATAGTAAGGCAAGTGCTATCAATGATATACACTAAATTAGACAACGAGAATCATATGGACCCCCTTGGTGCCTCAATGAATAAAATTATTTCTTATGAAAAGTTAAATTATCAATGAGAACTATAATAGCTTTCCAAGTAGTATCAGTTGGGACTCTATGTTATGTCCTTCAACTGGACGACATTTTCTTTTCCAAATACACTTTATTTAATTTTCACGTTTATGTTAGTACTTCCGTTTAGACTCTCCCAATTGAACTTGGTCTTCTTTACTGGTTGGAATTTCAGAAGGGCTTGCATACTTCCTGTTGTTATTAAATAGTTTGAGTACATTTGCTTGAAGTTGTTTATTCCACTCATATTGCGTGTGGATACGGTATTGCTAACCGCTGTAAATTGGAGCGCAGTACAGGCTGAACATAAACAAGCACAAACATAAAACAAATATTTTATAAGGTATTAGATGGATCACTGGATAAAGGTATAATTTCCTGTATTTATTATTAAAATAGGTGCTTTATCCTGAGGAGAAGATTAGGGAGTTCACTGGGGATGATTTTGTTACAAATCTCAGGAAACCCTATGATAAATAGTTCATGGTATGAGTGGAAGGGATTAAAGGTGGAGATTGTATGCAAGGCCCAGCGGAGTATGGTATGTATAGCCCCAAAGTGAGTGAGAGAAATGGCAGACTCCTTGAGGTATAAACTCAACGTGCATGGTTCCAATACCGCACTTGTGGGCCAATTATCTACCCGAAAAGTACAGTATGTGTATTTTCACGTATCTTATGTTTCATGCAATTGATTGAAAATGTAGCTCTTTTAGTGGATGGAGTGATAAGCCACATGAGTGGTTATTCCAGGTTAGGAAAATGGTGATTTAAATCCTAGAACAAATATATGTAGAAGAAGATTAAGGATGTTTTAGAAATTGCACCATCAGTTAAGCTGGTATTTATTGGTGGATGTCATGTTTGCATTATTTTCATGGCACGATCTATTATATTGCCATTTGAAAGGTACATTGAGATAAGTATCTTGTGACTCAGTCTTCAAATTTTGAGGCACACCACATGCCTCAAGATTTAATTTGACATCCTATAGAGGTTAATTCAATTATCTTTATGCGCCATTAATTTTTCAATTAGGCTCGATACAAGACTGCCCTTATTCAGTTAAGTTGTTCTCTGTCAGGACCCTAAAGGTCTTGAACTTCAAAATAGAAAGTAAACAGATAGGTTAACAGATTTCAGAGTTCAGTTATAGAGTTTAAGGGAGAAGAATGGGCAGAAAGAGAAGAAAATGGGGAAGGACTGGAAAAGGGATAAGGGAGAAGAGCACAATTCGTGTGACATTCTCAGTATTCAGATTAATATCAAATTCAACATGCATAATACAATGACTTCACCCTAGATTTATGAAGACTATCTTACACTACTATGTATAACATAAGCCTTACTTAACCTACTCCCACTTCTACACATAACAACCTCACATGTTATATGCTTCTTCTAGAGAATACTAAACGACTTTCCTAAAATAACCCTAACTTCATTCTAAACTTTATGCGGTCTTGACATTCTCAGGCTTGAGTGGGGTGTTCGAATGCTTGGCGACCTGAGCCTTTTGTCAAAGCTCAACTCTCAACCAATAGTCCCCTAATTAATCAATTTTATTGATTCATTATTTATATTTAGACTTGTTCCTTTAGACTTGTATTCCTAAGTCTTATACCTTGAAATTTTAGTACATTCCATGTCTCAGCTCGGACTTGATCCTACACCTTCTTTGGATTAGGTATGGATAGCACCTGGTGCCACTTACTTTTGTTCCCTTGTTGGATTTCAGAGTTGATATCGGTGACAATTTAATATTTTGGTTTATATAATTGTGTGTCCTGACCTCGATAATTTGATATTTTTTTTTTGAAAATGGAGAAGAGAAAGTAAGAGAGGGCTTTTGCCTGAGCAATGACTGAATTTTATTTATCAGTTTCAAAGTTTTCTGGATGCAACATATATTTCCCACCATATCCGAAGTACATGGATCCATTTGTTGACCCAATCAATCCACTAACTTGACCAACCTAATTCAACATTGGCGATCTTAACTAAATTTGTTTGGGTGGCCTTGAAAGGATCTGTTTCATCCAGCTCGCATGACTCATATTCCTAGCATATTGATATCGAAGTAAAGTCAACCCTATATTAACAAATAGTACTACAACATTAAAATTATGGTAATAATTTGGAATTAGTTTTTCACTCCAATAGTTGATATTTCCATTAATACCATATCTTATATCTCTTTCTTTTTAAACAGTTGAAGTCTTTGATCACAAAGATTTCTAGACAATTGATTAAGTGTATTATCTGAGTTATTCTGAATAAATTTTATGTGTTGCATGTGAAACTCGTTTGCCTCTTTCTAGAGGTCATACTTGTTTTGTATGAAGTTACATTGGAACACAGTCCACTTTTATGCTTCAGATAATTTCATTTGTTGTGTTCTTGGTATACTTATAATCTAGCATCTATGCAGGATGATTTAGGCCATGTAACTCCTTCTGGGCACCCTTCTCGCACACCTAGTCGCAATACTTTTAATGAACTTTCTGACACCTTAGGGTCAGCTGAAGCTGAGCTGGCTCAACTACATCGAGATTTGGCTTCTGCAGATAATATACAATCAGGTACCAAGGCTCATAGTTCATCTGCCATGCGACATGTTACCCCACCTGCATCATATTCTTATGCTGCTGAACTGGGTGCTTCCTTGTCAAGAAGCACAACCCCTGACCCACAACACATTGCCAGGGCTCCTAGTCCTTGCCCTACTCCTATTGGTGGAGGGAGAGTAGGTACTTCAGAAAAGAGAAGCATAAGTTCAAACTCATTTAATGTTGTCTCTTCTCACATAAGTGAGCCTGCAGATTTGGTAGCTTCTTTATCCGGCATGAATTTGTCGAATGGTGTGATGAATGACGAGAATCATTTGCAATCACAGATTAAGCAAACCGTTGATAACCATGAGAATTATCTCGCACATATACCAGGTGGTCAAAATAATGTGAAGCAGCACTCGTACCTGAAGAAATCTGAGCCTCAGTTACACATGCCTTCTTCTCAATCAAGAAATCTATCATACTCTAATTCTGGTTTGAGCAGTGGTGATGGATACAGACTTGGTAACTCTTCCAATAATGCTTACCTAAAAGGATCTCATGCTTCTACTCTTCATGGTGGAGGTGGCATAGCGTCTCATTATCAGCATATTGATGGTACAAATTCTTCATTTCCAAACTACGGTATAAGTGGGTACGCAATGAATTCACCATTTCCATCCATGATCTCGAGCCATCTTGGCAATGGTAATATGCCACCTCTCTTTGAAAACGCTGCTGCAGCATCAGCCATGGCTGGCGCTGGAATGGACTCAAGAATGATGGGGGGAAATTTTCCGTCTGAATTGAATCTGAGTTATGCTGCATTAGAACCACAAAATCTTAGCAGAATCGGGAATCAGATGGCCGGTGGTGCTGTACAGGCATCTTTTGTGGATCCAGTATATCTTCAATACTTCAGAACTGCTGAGTACGCTGCAGCACAAGCTGCTGCTGTTAATGATCCCTCTTTGGATAGGAACTACATAGGTAATTCATACATTGATTTACTTCAGAAAGCTTATCTTGGATCTCTACTATCACCACAGAAATCACAATATAGCGTCCCGTTAGGTAGTAAAACTGGTGGTTCTAATCATCACGGTTTCTATGGTAATCCTGCATTTGGAGTTGGCTTTTCATATCCTGGAAGTCCCTTGGCAAGTCCTGTTATTCCAAACTCTCCTGTTGGACCTGGTAGTCCAATCGGGCACGGTGATGTTAATATGCGATTCCCTTCTGGAATGAGAAACTTGGCTGGGGGTGTCATGGGAACCTGGCAATTAGATGCTGGTAACATGGACAATAGCTTTGCCTCATCATTGCTGGAAGAGTTCAAGAGCAATAAAACCAGATGTTTTTTACTTTCGGAAATTGCAGGTCATGTTGTTGAGTTCAGGTATTTTTTTATAAATCATGTGGTTGAATCATGTTCACCATGAAATCCTTATTACCGATTTAACACCCACTATGATTATCAGTGCGGATCAGTATGGGAGCCGATTTATTCAACAGAAACTTGAAACTGCAACAACAGAGGAGAAAAACATGGTTTACCAAGAAATATTTCCCCAAGCCCTCACTTTGATGACTGATGTGTTTGGTAATTACGTGGTCCAAAAGGTATATATATTATTCTATTCCTGTCAATAATACATATTCTTTGTATTTTTGTTCACACACGATTTTCCAGTTGCATGCTCTTATATTTCACGCTTTCAATTATTGCTTTCGTGTTTTTAGTTCTTTGAGCATGGAATGGCATCACAGAGAAGAGACTTAGCTAACAAGCTCATTGGCCATGTACTGACACTAAGCCTTCAGATGTATGGTTGTCGAGTAATCCAGAAGGTAAAGCTTTCCAACCAAATTTCAGGACAATGTCACTGTGTTGCTGTATGTTTGCACAAGGTTCTCTTTCTTTATTATCTGCGTCCATGTCGAAGAAGCTGAAGGTTTTATCTTTATTAGTTTATTACATTTGATGTTTAACCATATGAGATGGTATATGTTATGCCTCCATCCATTGGTATTGATTTGTTACAAGACATATATTTTACTTGCTGAACTTTCACTTTGGGAGAAGAGTAGTATAAATAAGCAACTAAGGCTTTTATAAATTGGAACTTAATAACCTTTCTAAACAATATTTGGAACATAATTACCATCAATTCCATTGCAAAAGAGAAAGAAAAGCGTGTTTTTTTATCAAATAGAGAGAAACAAAGCAATTATCATCGTCTTCCTTTATGAGATTATTTAACCATTGCTCTATATTTTGATTCAGAAGTGTTCACGTGTTTCTCTTGATTGTGGGAGTCACTCATGCAGTACCTCTACTTCAAGTATCTAGACTTTCATGTTTTATAAAGGATTCAGTTGAAAGCTTTCATTGATAATGTGGTTTTGTTATACAATTCAGGCAATTGAAGTAGTTGATCTGGACCAGAAAATTGAGATGGTTGGAGAGCTTGATGGTCATATTATGCGTTGTGTACGTGATCAGAATGGGAACCATGTTATCCAAAAGTGTATTGAATGTGTTCCTGAAGATCATATTCAATTCATTATCTCAACATTCTTTAATCAAGTTGTGACTCTTTCGACACATCCATATGGGTGTCGTGTGATACAGGTTGAGATTCTTTTTATCATCTTTTCCATTCTTAATTCTAGACTTGGCAATTTGTGCACAATGATTATTTTGTACTTTGTAATGATGCCTTTCTCGCAACAGAGGGTACTTGAGCACTGCGAGGACCCAAAAACACAGAGTACGGTGATGGATGAGATTATGGGATGTGTTAGCATGTTGGCACAGGATCAGTATGGAAATTATGTTGTTCAGGTTTGCATTCAATTTTCCGAATTTCCAGTGTTATTGCATATGTGCCACTTCTGGCAGCTATGATATCATAATGATTTGTATAAACTTCCAAAACTGAGTCTGTCCTTGGAAACCATATAAAACCTTCTTGGATACACAACTTCTGATACTTGAATGTTATCAATTATATTTAGTAGGTTTCGATATCCAAAATTCACCTGATGGTAAGCATACTCGGTAGTCAGCTTCCTCATGGAGCTGTACTATTGATTTATATTCGACTCAAACAAGCTAAGACATACTAAAAGTGCAGGCCACATGTTCATAGATTTGTATCAAACTGTCTGAGCATGTCTCTGCACTAACCAAATTCCTATAATGTTCTTTAGTGTAAAATTTAATAAAGTTGGAATCATCATTGAAAAGATTGGTGGATGGTTGTGTTCTCGTACACAAAACTGGATAGTGTAGTAAAAGATAATTGTGCAGTCATCTTTCTTGTAGTGATTTCAACTTTAGGGACCCTGATTATGATCTTGACAATTGTTATTCCTACATGAGATATGCTGCTGCCTCTTGTATTCATTTTTTGTTGCTTCTTCATCTCTTAAGCTATCTTTTACAGCATGTGCTGGGGCATGGGAAACCACATGAACGTTCAACTATAATCCAGGAATTAGCTGGGAATATAGTTCAAATGAGTCAGCAGAAGTTTGCCTCAAATGTTGTTGAGAAGTGTTTAACTTTTGGTGATCCTAGTGAACGTGAACTCCTGGTGCATGAGATGCTTGGTACTACTGATGAAAATGAGCCTCTTCAGGTATGCCAATGCTCTCATTTTCTATTAACAGCTCAACATATGAAATGAATATCTTTGAACAATATATTATATTTGCCTCTATACTTGTAATTACTATTCAAGTTGTTTTGTTTGCCATTATCATTATAGTAATGAAAGTTTGATTTATCAAAATAAAACACTGAAAAATTTGGTACTTTTTTTTAGCTCACCGCCAAATAATTGCAATAGCATGATTGTAGACAACATTATAGGTTTGTGGACAATAGCCGAAAGTGGAAGCTACTACGATATTGGTTGATGAGTTCAATGTAAGAGAGATTTTTCAGCAGTTTTTTGGGCATACCTGATGTTTATTACTCCCTCTGTCCCAGGATAAAAGTCACTTTTCACGGAATCACGCATATTAAGAATATGAATAAAATGACAAAATTGTCCATAATAATGTCATTAAATATGTTGAGAGTATTAGAATAAGAAAATTATGAGATATTTAATGCTACGGGTATAATAGGAAAATATGTGTAAAAGTTTGGTTATTAAAGGAAAATGGATATTTAACATGGGATTACCCAAAATAATAATGACTTTTATCATAGGACGGAGGGAGTATATGCTAGATAGATGAGGACAAGTAGATGCTTATTGATATAAGATTCTGGGATGTGTTAGCATGTTAGCATGCCTAGGCTTTACTTTTTATATATAACTATATAAAGTATATGTGGATGTAAGGATTCTTAATGGTGCATGAAAAATAACCATGAAAACGATCTTAAAGGCACAACAGTTTCATTTTAAGCATTGTACAGAAAAAAATGAACTAACTTTACTTTTTATTCTCTTAAACATCATACAAAAATTTCATTAAAAAAAATATATACCCCCCTAGCCCACTTACGCGACTGCATAGGCCCCTGGAACAGTTTATTGTTTTTGTTTTGGCAATTAAGGCCAAATTGAGAGGTGGAGGGCTGATTCTGCCTAGTTCGAGTTTTAGAACGCGAGATAGATGTAAAGTTCTTCAAAGATTGTACTTTATGATTGGTGTTGAATAAAACCTTAATCTTCTCTAAACGATTTACATGGTCTTCCTCTAAATGCTATTTTATTGTGATGACGTTGACTTTTTGTCCCCCCTACACTGGATGAAACAAATCTTCTGGTACAACAGTTCTTGTCTATTCTCCTTTCTCTGGCTTGCTTTCTTAAGAAAAATTTAAGTTGAGGTCTTATTGATTTTAGTTGTTAGTCGTCAGATGTTTCATTCTCTGTCGTTCTTTCTGTAGTTTGCAGTATAAGGTAATCTTGTGAGAAAAAATCATGTCTGTACCGAACTTATTGCTCAGTAATTATTATAAAATTTTCCCTAATGTTACGTTTATTAATTCTTTTGTATCAAGGCCATGATGAAAGATCAATTTGCAAATTACGTTGTACAAAAAGTGCTGGAAACATGCAGTGATCAAGAACGTGAGCTGATTCTTGCCCGAATTAAAGTTCATTTGAATGCACTGAAGAAATACACTTATGGAAAACATATTGTTGCTCGTGTAGAGAAACTTGTTGCTGCTGGAGGTACACATTTCTTCCCTACGTATTTCACTTATATGTCTGCTTTGATGATTTATTTTGGCATTTATATAAGGTAGACCTGGCAATATAGTTGGTTAACTATCGGGTCAACCCATATTAACTGGAACCAAATGGGTTGGTTAACTGTTTTTATTTATTTGGGTTGGTTAAAGTTTTGAACCATATTTTAAAAAAGAAATATAGTTCTAACCCGGTTAACCATTTTTCGACTTATATTTTATTCCAAATCCAAATCAAAAGTTCTTTCCATCAATATTTACATATTCAAGAAGCTCAACCATCCACCCCACCCCACCCCACCCCACGCCACCAAAAAACTATTATGTGATTATGTATACACCCCACCCCACCTCCGCTCACCCCACCCCACCCTCACTCTACCCCCCACCCCACCCCCACCCCCACCCCCACCCACCCCCCCACCCACCCCCCCACCCACCCCCCCACCCACCCCAAATAAATAATATTATGTGATTATGTATACACCCCTTACCACCACCCCACCCCACCCCCACCCCACCCCACCCCACCCCCACCCCACTCCCAAAAAATAATATTATGTGATTATGTATACATCCCTTACCCCCCACCTCACCCCACCTCACCCCACCCCACCCCACCCCACCCCTTCCCTTACCCCCACTCCACCCCACCCCCATCCCTACCCCACAAAAAAAAAAAATATTATATGATTATGTATACACCCCTTACCCCCCATCCCACCTCCTCACCCCACTCCCACCCCAAAAAAATAATATTATGTGATTATGTATATACCCCACCCCCCAAAAAAAATAATATCAAATCAGGCCTTCATGGAACTATAACCATATTAAAATGGTTAATATGGTTTTTAACCATAACTCATATGGTTTCAACCCACATTATCCATATTAAAAATGGTTAATATGGTTTTAGTTCTTAAATGGTTGGTTAACCATATTTTGAAAACCAAAACCAACCTATAACCATATTTTGCCAGGTCTAATATAAGGAAATGTCTCATCTTGCTAGTTCTGTTCTTTTTTGGTTGACTGCTTTACTTTTATTTCTTTAGGAAAAAGTTATATTCATCTGTTTATTGAGGCAAATTTGTTTCCCCTCTTGCATTTTAACTTTAGATAATCCCATAGATAAGGATAAGGCCCGGCAAAATATGGTTATGGGTTGGTTTTGGTTTATAAAATTTTGTTATGGTTCCATTTTAAAACTAAAACCATATTACCTATTTTTAATGTAGGTTGTGTGGGTATAGGTCAACCCTTATTTCTTATTTCAAATTTCAAACTTACCATTAGTATGGTCTAATTAAATAAGTTATTTATGATATTTAATTTCTATATTCCTTCACCTTGTTTTATACATTCTTCGTCCCTCTAAATTTTTTTATACACTAAATTTTTTAGATATCTATAAAATTTTTGTACACTTGCTTTCTCTAAAAATTATCATACTCCTATATTAGCAGCAGTCCAAATTCCAACCTAATTCAGTGTGAACGCTTTATTAATACAGAATTTTATTTTTTAAAATAAGTTTATGTGATATTAATGTTAATTATTAAAAGTTTGATTTGATATATTTATTAATATATTCATCCAACTCAAATGTTAACCAAAACTAGTACTCCATCCAATAAGGCTTTCAAAAAATAAATAAAAAACAATTATTTGTTGATCAATTGAATCTCAATTTTTTTAATGTAACACTAAATTAAATTCGTTTCTTAGTTAAACTATAAAATTTTATATAATTTATCAACAATTTAAAATTTTGTATATTGGTTCTGATAATCAAAATGAGACTCCTCTTTAATGGGTTATACTTTTTTAACTGGATGGATTTAATATTCAAACTAATTACTCTTCATCTCGCATAAACATGACTCTTTTCCCGAAAAATATTTTATAATGAAAAAAAAGAATAGAAAACTTATTTATTTTTCTTCATATTGTTATTGAATTTATAAAGGAAAATAAAACTTAAGTTTTACATTGAAGTTACTAAGTTATCCTTAATATTAGTTTTATTATGTTTATAAATTAGAGGGTATAATAGATATTTTAAAAGATGATCTTATATTATTTAGTTTTCTGTCCAAAGGGGACGGAAAAGTTTGGTAAGAAAAGTGACCAAGTTTTTTTCATCTATTTTTTTTTTCCAATTTATTAAAAAACTCAGTAACATAGGAATTGAACTGAAAATTTAAATTTAATTTTTTTGTTCATTTCCCATCTTTTTTGTCCATTTTAAATCAAAAGAGTTTCATTTATAAATATTAATAATTTGTTTTTATTTCATGTTTATTAATGATGACATGAGATAAGATTATGATAAGAATTTAATACTATCAGGAAGCTTATTGATTAAAGTCATCAAACAGGTCTATATTTGTTTCAATTTTATTAATGATTAAAGTCATCACGCAGAACTAATCTTATCAGAGGTAAGAATAAGCAGTTAATTAAAACCGAGCAGATAAGGAGAGACATGATTTCTTTTGATTTGGATTTGAAATAAAAATCTGGATCAAAATAGTTTAACCGATTTTGGCCTATATTTCTTTTTAGAAATATGGGTCCAAACTTTACCCAACTTAAATAAATAAAAACAGTTAACCAACCCAATTGGTTCCAAATAATATGAATTGACCCAACAGTTAACTAACTAGATTGTCAGGTCTAATAGGGATTGATATACTTGCGAATTTTCTAGTCTCTGAATGTTCTAGAATTAAATACAACATGTTGATTTATTAGCATACATCTAGCACTCTAACTATCCAATTCGTTTGCAGAAAGGCGAATTGCTGCCCAGTCCCAATACTCTGCATAGGAGCCATGGAAAAGGAAGTTGTACAGTAACTGAGGCTAGTTTGAGCTACCTCTTTCCCTTTCTCTTGTCGTATCTAGTCGCATTGCAAATAAAGTTGTTAATTGTACTAGAAAACTGTACATTGTGTAGTTTTTAAGGTTTATATACATAGAAGAATCTAGTGAAAAAGGTGAGGCTCGGCTGTTGAATCACCTGATGCCCATGCAATGGAGTGATAAAATATGACAGATACGATGTAAAGGGTGTAAAAATGATAAGAAGGTGAGGTAGTGCTTGTATCACTGTACAAATGCTTCCATATGGAGAGATGTTTTGTTTAGGTGAAACTGGAATCTCTATATGTATGCATATTTTGACGATTTTTTTATGTGGCCAACATTATGCTGTGGCTCTGTTGATTTGTCTATATCGTGGTTTATTACTTCAGTTTCACAAGTTCTCTATTAAGTTTAGGGAAACACTTTTTACATGTGATATTTTTTGTACTTTCAAATGTTTTTTTTTTTGTTGATAAAGAGGAGTTTCTCGGCCTTGCCATCAGACTGTCTCCCCTCCCCGAACAAGACTTTTAATAGCAGGCTTTCGCCCGTAGTCTGTGGTTCCTATGCTTATGCTTGATGTCAGTGGGAGTTGAACTCAAGTCCTCCGAATTTACGGTTGGTCCCAAGTTTTCTCTTAAATTACAGAGCGGAGTTGAAATATCAGTTCCCTCTCAAGTTTTAACCTATTATAAGGCCATTAGATTCTGTTTGCTTAGAATCAGTTAGTTTAGATTCTGTGCAGAATCTATCTTGTTTCCTTTTGTTGGCTATCCTAAATAAGAATATAAGAAAATTGTAAAGCTAAAAGATTCAGGAATTTTTGTATTTCTTCAGCAAAGATCGGCTCGCATTGCATATCAGTGTTGTCTAAATAGTTTTCTGACATGTTCAATCAGATTCAAATGTAAAGTACAATTACATATGATTTGGGGGCGATGGGATATTCAAACCACAACACTCAGATTAAAGTGACTAAAAAGAAAAAAAAGAACAATATGAATCGAATGGAGAAGAAAGAAACTGTATTTGTATTTGCTCGGTTGTAGCTGCACTCTAATCACTTAAAGTTTCTGCACTGGCTGGCCTGAAATTGTTTCAAATCATCAATACCTTACATATATAAAAGTAGAACAAGAGATAAATTAATTTGACCATCCGAGTTAACTCATCAATTAGTATAAATTGACTTGAATAATCACCGAGTTAACTCGATTTAAATTTGTTTTTCTTTCATAAATTCATTTTTTGGAGTTGAAATTTTAGACCTTCTATATTCAATCTAACCATCATGCAAAACTTTTTTGAGAGTTATAGGTACATGCACGTTCTCGCTTAAAATTAATAGTTACTCTTTAATTGTTCACATAAATGCAACGTATATACACAATTTATGAAGAATACCAAAAGCCTATTATGCTTTGTACAAATAGCATTTTCTCTTTCTTCTTCACCATATCTTTCAATTACTTTTATTTTTTTGAATATCCTTTGAACAAGAAAAGTTAAGAAACTGGACATGAAGAGATGTTGAGCAAGTATTTCTTATGTTGAGTAAGTATTTGTCTTTCAACAACTCTAAAGGTGGCTACCCCGGTAAAATTATATGTACTTATCATTTTCATATACTGTAAATGATATTTCTATATGAACAATTTTTATATCGTTCATTTTACTTGGCCAGATAAATACTTTAATCAAATATTATAATTTTTAATATAAACTATTGTTGA
This sequence comes from Panax ginseng, assembly GCA_020205605.1. Classification (NCBI taxonomy): domain Eukaryota; kingdom Viridiplantae; phylum Streptophyta; class Magnoliopsida; order Apiales; family Araliaceae; genus Panax; species Panax ginseng. Next base: position 128,969,116 of record CM035136.1, on the reverse strand, counting down.
TAAACAAAGTCCCATACCTCGCACGGACTATTACACTAGTATATATAATAGGCCGACAAGAGATCCTAATTTAAAATAACCGTGAATTGACTCGAGTAGTCTCTAAATTAACTCAGATAGTCACATTGACAATTACAAATCTATTATGTCAACGATGATTAATAATTATGGTTACATTGGCAATAACAAATTTTTATCTTCAATTAATGCATACATGCATATCTAGGTCAAGGTAAAATGACTTTTGGTGTGTATATATCTATTCATATTAAATTCCCAGGTTAACATATGAATGAATTACAAGAATAGGAACTGCAGATATTAAGAAAATTCAATTTATATTAAAGTGTAGCCATGCAATCTTGTTCCCGTGCATGTTTTTGGTGTATGCATGCATTCATACACCAAAATGAAAAGCACTAATTATCTTTGTTTCCAGGTTTTCTTAGCAACCAACATAGTACTAACTTAATTTCAGCCCAAGTTTAATAAAACCTCCCAATTCCATCTCATGTGAACGATATTTTCATATGAACAATTATTATATCATTCATTTTATTTAACTACATAAATAAATAGGTATGTATCAAATATTATTATTAATAAACAAAGTCCGTGAGTCGCATGGGCTATTAAAACTAAAAACGTAGTTATTACTCTCTCCGTCCCTTAATATAAGTCGTTTTAGAGAAATGGTTCTCTTAATATTTGTCCTTTGAGAATTTCAAGTAAGCATTAGTTTCTTAATTTTCAATATTACCTCAAGTATTAAATATAACTTTGGTTCTCTCACTATTTTTTGTGCAATAAATAACACTTTTTTTCCAATACAAGGACAATATAGACAATTGATATTATATTTAATGTTATACAATCATTTTCTTAATATACACAACTCTAAAACGATTTATTTTAAGGAACAAATGCAGTACTACATAGGGCAAATTACAAACTTGTTTCTCGTTGACACCAAATTGCAATATAGGTTCTAATTTTTCAATTTTTTCAATGTCGTAGGTGAAGTTTCAATTTCGCAAAATTGTCCCCTCTAACCCTGATCAAAATAAGTTAATCATGTGGGAGAGTCAGTTTGTACACTAAAATATGGTCAGCTTGTGTTGTATTGGGAGAGTAATATAGCTTGCAAGTTGACTAAAGATCAATATCCTAAAAAAGGGCTTGATTTGTAAATTAAATGAAGCAATTCATCAGGTTCGATCAGTTTAAAGTACCACTTTTCTACAGTGTATATATTGAGATATAAGCTTGATAACTGCTAAAGCTTGATAACTCCAGTGAGAAGAAGCATAATATGACTTCGACTCAAAACTCGATTAACCTTGTACTCTAACCTTAACAAGTTGAGTTCAATAATTCATTAACAAGCCTTTTCTATAATTTTTAGCTAGTTTTTGCAAATTTGCTAAAGATTGACATAATATAAAAGGGATTGATTCGTGAACACTTAGTAGTCAAGTTCAAACATGCTGTTAGGCGCAAAGAATAAACGAGTAACTCAAGTCATCTTATCAATAAGCTAATACAAGCTCATATAGGCTCAATGAATTACAAATCATATATATCATGCAAGCTGGATAGCTCAAACCTGAACTCCAGGTGACATGTGAGCCAAATGAGCCGAGTTTAAACACTGTATTGAGTTTGATTCAAACTCAATTTAACTCCAGGTCTATAAGAAGCTTAAAAGTTCCATAACTAATTACTCAGACTTGACTTGACTCGACTCTATAATAATCACATGGATGGCTAAGCCAAATCTATTGATCATCAAAAGTACAAAGGTTATTGGCACTTATAAAAGAGCACATAGCTGTCTAAGGGTTCACATTTCCTAAAGTTGTAGTTATCTAAAGATGCATAACGTTTTCATGTTATTTTTCTGTCTGTAAATGTTAATATAGTTTATGTCTATGTTACATGACTCAGGCGCAGGTGTGTCGGGTACGAGAATATGCGTCTAGGAGCCAGATTCGAGACAATTAATTTCTTTAGACATGTAGACATGATTGAAAGTGTCTAATATTTGGATATTGTGGGTAGACAAGATGTTTGTACAAAAAGTGTGACAATTCGTGCAACTACACTGTCTTCCTTAAGTAAAACTCCATTATAAGCATTTACATGAACATGTAGACATCCGAACGAGATCAAACAATTCTGTTATTCGTTTTTCGCAAAGAATCTGTTTCTTCTTTAACTCATATTTCCCCCCTCATTTTTATTCTTATGTATCGGTGATGTCGCATATGTCTCCCTATTAGAAGTGTCAATGTCATAGGTTTATGTTTTGCAACTTTTTAGTCATATTGGGAAACTAGGAGCAGCAAACAGTAACAGAAAATGTACAACAATTATATTTGTGTATCTATATACTAAAACCCAACAAAAAACAGTTGACAATATACTCATCAACTATCATTTGTATCAGAATCAATATCAACAGACCACATATTACAATACCCTATCAATCCAAACTACCATTTTGAAAGGGAAACAAATATTGGGAGAAACTTAGTTCTTCAAGACTTCAACATATTGTGAGATTTGTAAGAGTTAAAAAGATCAAAAGTTAAGAAGCTTACATGGATTTTTAAATATCATCATCATCAACCTCATCAATCTTCTGTCCAAATCCTCTAGGTCCAGCTCTTGCTTTCACCTTCCTCTTCTTATTCCCTTTGGTCTTCTTAGCTGCCTCTTCTTTCTCAAATTTATCTCTTTCCCTTTTCTGCAAGTAATCTGTCACAGCTATGTAGATAACCTGGAGAATCAAAAACCACCCCAAATTAACAACCACCCACATCCAAAATTATACCCGGCCCATCCTTTCGAATTCCGAAACTAAGTCATACACTGAACAGCAAAAAGTGTGAAGGAGGCTTACATCAAGGGAGGGAAAAACTAAGCTAAAAAAACATAACTTAATTAATTCCACAATATTTTCATACTTATATAGAACCAGGCACTTGTATCAATCTCTTGGCTCCCTCTAGAAGAAATTCTCAGGATCAACATGATTTTTCACTTGCAGAGTTTCTCAAAATTATTAAACCAGAAGTATTTCTCCCCCCAAAGTTTAGCTTGAAGCCTGGAGTGGGTTCATCCCCAAGTCTAGGTCCCTATAATTCAAGTGGACCTGGTGCTAGGTGAGCGAGTCAGAAAAGGGGCCATGTATTCATACAATTAATTCATTCACTTGATATTGCGCTTGGCTTGGCCAGAGATGTCGTTCCAATGGATCAAATATTCTATGTTATACAATGTGTCATTTCGGTACGGAAAAAGCTAGGGGTGTAAACGAGTCAAACCGAAGCGAACAGAGAGTTACTCAGATTTGATTCGGAAAGTAATTTTTTTACTCAAATTCGAATTTTACTTGAAAAACTCGACTCAAATTTGACTCGGCTTGAATATTTATTACTTGAATTTGATCCGACTCGGATCAAATTATATTGAAACTACTCGCGAACTTTGAATTCAAGTATCCACATAGTAATTTTATAATACATATAATTACCAAACTGAACTTATTAATTTACTTAGAAATTAGAAAATATATTTAGAATTACACTTTACAAATAAAAAAATACAATTAAAATTAAATAAAAATAATAACTATTTATTTTAATTTTATTAAATTGTACATATATAAGAGAATGTATCGAGTATCTATTCGAATATGTATCAATTCAGTATGTATCGAATCATGATTAAGAATTCGAAAAGTTTGAATCCTAAACGAGCTAAGTACAACTTTACTCAGATTCTATTCGTAATTTTATTCGAGCAATTTCTTGTGCTCAGATTTGGATCATATTACTAATGAATCCGAGTTTCCTTCACATTTTTTCGAATCGAGTTCGAAATGCTTGGTTCGATTTACAGCCTTAGGAAAAATAGAGAAGAGTTGTTAAATTCATCCATTATTCTCCTGAACGGTTACAATACATCAAGGCTCCGTAACTTTTATTGAACAATTTCCAAATGCCTTGAAAAACACTTTAAAGAATGATGATGCTGCTCACAAAATCGGACTTGCCTTTGTACGGACCCCCACACTTGTCAGTCCAGTTGCGCAAATACTCCAATGGATATTCGTTCCCTTTGGTTACTCCCCAATAGAGAATTGAATAGTTAATCCAGGGCATTTCATGACTGTTTGATTCCATCAAACCCAAGACCGGAAACCTCTAGAAATAATTCCCATCAATTGGGCTCTATTTCCCTAAAAGAGAGCTTAAGGCCACTTGGATGAAACTTTCCTTAATTCTTTATTTGCAGGCTCGCCAGAACCCTGATGACCAGATTGTTGGAGAGCTTGGAGGCGATGTTTTGCCACTGCGAGTTCTGTGGCACTTCCACTCAAATATTTATACTTGATAAAGGCAGTCACAGTTAGATAAACGCTGACTAGCCTAAGTTTCCAAGACGTGACGATCCCGAAGCTAGCCACGAGCCCTCCTGTGATGGCCTAGAATAAATTCTCCCCCATGAATCCCCTATCAAGCACACGACCATAGACGTTGACAATATGTGCGTCCAACACATTGTCAGCTCTAAGGCCGTATTCTTAAACAACCACCCAAACCCATCACCACTAATAAAGCGTCTAATTCCAACGCTCTGGCACGTCCCATAGGAAATGCAAGGATGAGACTTTTTTGGGAATGGCATAATATAGCTCTCCAAGCATCGCTCCTGCCTGCACCCACACATTTTGTTTGCCACATCAACGTTGATGCGTTGAAGCTGGAGCATATCAATGATGACGTAGCTTCTCTAGTGGAGAATGTGCTCAAGCGGACAGACAAGTACAATGATCCATACAAAGGCAAGTTTGATTTTGTGAGCAGCCCTATAATTCCAAAGTGTTTTTCAAGGCATTTGGGAATTGCTCAATAAAACTGACGGAACCCTAATAATATTGGAACCGCTTGAGGAATAATAGATGAATTTTCCAACTCTTCTCAGCCTTTCCTATATCGAATGGTACATTGTATAACATACAATATCTAATCTGCTGGAATAACAATGTCCCAGGCCAAGTTGAGCGCAATATAAGTGGATGAATGAATTGTATGAATACATGACCCCTTTTGTAACTTGATTTCCAAGGTCTGCTCACTTAAATTATAGGGACCTGGAATGGGTAAAATGCAAATGTGACCACTGAACTTTAGTTCGAAAATTTGGATATTGAGCCCTCAGGCGCCACATGTAGCCACATGTGCGTTGACCTGCATACGTAGCGCCTACGTGGCACACGTGGCAGATCTGATGTGGCGAATATTGAACTTAATACCAAAAATTGTGTTGCTGCCAAGATTAGAACTTGAGACCTCTAACTTATAACTTGCATCCAATAACCACCTGGGCAAACAAGCCTAATTGCTAAAAGTTTGCAAAGATTAATATTTATAACTGAATAAATCATTTCCCCCAATAAAAATAATAATAATAATAATAATAATAATAATAACAATAATAATTTAACAATAATAAAAAAAATAAAAAAAATAAAATAAAATAATAAAATAGTATTAGTATTATAAAATAGTATTATTATTATTAGTAGTATTAGTATTAAATATATGGGAAACTCATGACATATTATATATATTTTGATATCGTTTCATTATTCTATTGTAGTCATTGCATGTGTATTTGCTATATATATAATCTATGAATTTATCTACCACCGCACCAATTTCTTCAATTTACTTTTTAAAATTTTCAAAATTCATATAGATTCTTTTAATTTTAATCAATTAATACAATGATGAATACTCATTGTAAACTTTATTATTTCATAATTTTTAATTGAGTTTGAAATTGTCTCAAATTTATTTTCAAAAGTCAACAATGATCAAATAATTTAAAACGGATGGATTAATATTTATCGCTTCCTTCTTTACGGTTTTTGATTAGTTCCAAGTGATACTATTTTACTTAGTTTATACTTTTCGCATACTATAATCAGCGAATGCATACATTTTTTTAAAGAGGTGTTACTGTAATTAATAACGGGTAAAATGCAAAGTCGACCACTGAACTTTAGGGGTTTTTGGATATTGAGCCCTTTTCTTTTGGTCAACGCAAATTGAGCCCCTTTTTATTAAAAAATTTGGACTTTGAGCCCCAGGCGCCACATGTGCGTTGACTGCCTACGTGGCAACTATGCAACTATGACGTGGATATTTTTAATTTTATTTTACACACATGGCTACAAAGATTTGAACTTGGAACCTCAAGCTTGGAAATTTGGCCCAATAACCAACTGAGCTACACAACCAAGTTGTTATGGTTTTGCAAGAATTAATATTTATAACTAAACAATTAGATCCCCAAATTAAAATAAAACAGATCTCCCCAAATTATTATTATTACTACTCTACTACTACTACTACTATTATTATTATTATTAGCAGTAGTAGTAGTAGTATTATTATTATTATTATTATTATTATTATTATTAGTACTATTATTATTATTATTATTATTATTATTATTATTAGTGGTGGTGGTGGTGGTGGTGGTGGAAGTAGTAGTTTGGGGAGATCTGTTTTATTTTAATTTGGGGATCTAATGTTTTAGTTATAAATATTAATCCTTGCAAAATCATAACAACTTGGTTGTGTAGCTCAATTGGTTATTGGGCCAAATTTCCAAGCTTGAGATTCCAAGTTCAAATCTTTGCAACTACATGTTTTATGGAAAAATTTCAAAAATATCCACGTCATAGCTGCCATGTGTAAAATAAAATTAAAAATATCCACGTCATAGCTGCCACGTAGGCAGTCAACGCCAGTTCAGTGGTCGACTTTGCATTTTACCCAATTAATAACTAAATAGTAACATTTTTGTAAAATCATCAAATTTAAATTCCAGTTAAAAATACATAAAACTCACTGCAATATCATTAATTCCATTGGTTTCTTTTCTCTTTTTTTTTAATGTCTTATTTTCTATGGTAATAATTTTATAATTAAGTACTCGTTTAAGATTTGGAAAGCTTAGAAACTAGAAAGGGTAATTAACTAATTATATATAAGAAGACGGTAAAAGAGAGAGTTGGCGACAAATGGAAAAGGATAAGATTAGGTGTGCCATGATAATGAATATCACAACTAAAAGATCTAACAAAATATTACTACTACCAATAAAAATAAAAATGATTTGTTCCTTTCTTGACATTTACTCAATAGCTATATATAGCCTACTTTTAAATATACTTTTTGAGGTCCTCCGTAGTTTCCCATATATTATTATTATTATTATTATTATTATTATTATTATTATTATTATTGTTATTGGGGGAAATGATTTGTTCAGTTATAAATATTAATCCTTGTAAAATTTTAGCAATTAAGCATGTTTGCTCAGTTGGTCATTGGGTGCTAGTTATAAGCTAGAGGTCTCAAGTTCTAATCTTGGCAGCAACATAATTTTTGGTATTAAGTTCAATATTCGCCACGTCAGATCTGCCACGTAGGCGTCACGTATGCAGGTCAACACACATGTGGCGCCTGGGGGCTCAATATCGAAATCCAAATTTTCGAACAGAAAGGGGCTCAATTTGCGTTGACCAAAAGAAAAGGGCTCAATACCCAAAAACACTTAAAATTCAGTGGTCACATTTGCATTTTACCCGACCTGGAATTGGGGATGAACCCACCCCAAGGCCCAATTAACTTCTCTCGGGCTTCTTTTTTTGGAGGGGTGGGGGAATACTTCGGATTTAATAATTTTGAGAAACTCTGCAATTTTGAGAAACTCTGCAGAGTGAAGAATCAGGTTGATCAAATTTCTTCCGAAATGAGCAGAGTATCCCTCCCTTGAAAGTGTGATCCAAAGGGAGCCAAATGATTGATACAAATGTCTAGTTCTATTTAAGTATGATATTGTGGAATTAATTAAGTTACATTTTTTTAACTTTAGTTTTTCCCTCCCTTGTTGTAAGCCTCCTTCACACTTTTTTACTGTTTAGTCTATGTATGTATTAAAATTATACCCCATCCTTTCGAATTCCAAAATTAAACCCCAAAGTACTACTCCATTCGTTCCTTTTTAATCGACATTTTAGGAGATAACACAAAGATTAATAAATGTAATTAATGTTTTGTCCGATGGATCAATTGTACACAAAATTTCAAAATTCAATAAAAAGATGAAAAAGAAACAAATTAGTCCTTAATTTAGGAATACTATATAGTAAACTAAGTCATTGCTTCCTTGAAATCTACAAATGACTAATAAAAATGAACAAATTACTCCCTAAAAGGATGGATAAAAAGGGACGGAGGGAGTACTAATTATCATATATGATCATATCAGTTTTCAATTTTAGAATTTTGCAAATTGACTTCAAAATGTATCTATAATTTCTGAACCAATTAAGTAGTTTTAAGACACCCATTCAACCGAAAAAAATAATAATTTATGAGTTAGTTACCTTACCCCAATAGTAAGAACGGAAAGGCCCACAAATGCAAGGAACAGAAGAACCGATATAATATTGGAAACCTCATCTCCATTTGTAGCAACTATCTGCTCGGAATTCTCAACTGGATTTGCTTCTGAAAGACTAAAATTTTCAGGGACAGCAGAAATTCTCCAAATTTGGGTGGATTTTGAAGGGGTTATTACATGGGGTTTTGGTTGGTTGTGATAATGCTGGGTTCTTTTTGAGAAAATAGTGGATATTGATGAGGGGCATGAAGAAATCAAAGGAGGCGAGTTTTGGGGTTTATGAGATTTAAGAGGTTTTGAGTTGAAAATGGTGAGAATTGGTAGTGGAGATAAAGATATGGATGCTGTAACCATTTTTCATCTGCTGTATAGCCACCTCTCACTCTGTCACTCACTTATTCATCTTCAAATGGGTAAGGGAAAATTGTGAAGTAACTATAGCCTTAAAATACACAAACATACATTCAAGTATGTAAAATTTGAAACTTTAGTCCCTCACGTTTTAAATCGAACAAATAACCCCAATAGTAGTATGCAACGTGCGACATATTACATTATTTTGGCGAGTTGAGGTGGAAAAGAAAGAGGAGAATTAAATTTACGAGAGAAGAGAAATGAAAGAAGAGTAATAATTCAACCACTATATATGGTATGGGAACCGAAAAGCAATTGAGCTTAATTTTTTCAATCCATAGGAGACAATCTCCACCTTACAGGATTAGGAAAAGGATCACATTAGAATTAGTAGCTTGTCCAAGATCAATCACAAAAGAAGATAGATAGCATAGTCAATTTCAGCATCTTTATTCACTTCTTTGTTATGATGTTTCCATATAATCCACAAGATAGCAATAAATAAGAGTGTCCAACCACATAAGAGTTTTGTTAGGTTTGTTTGAACCCACTCCAACATATGTGAGGATAATAAAGCATTATATATTAACGAATTCGATTATTATGAAGTTAACTTCATGGTAAGTAGATCAATTGATTAATACAGTGCTGACATGCAGAGAGATCACCTCCCGGCCTGCGTGTCGATACTGTATTACTCAATTGACCAAAGTTAACTTTATACTAACCATTTTCGAAATGGGTAAAATGCAAGGTTGACCACTGAACTTTAGGGGATTTTGGGTATTGAACCCTTTTTTTTGGTCAACGCATTTTGAGCCTTTTTCTATTAAAAAATTTGGACTTCGAGCCCCAGGCGCCATATTTGCGTTGATTTGCTCACGTGGCGCCTACGTGGCACACGTGGCATATCTCACGTGGTTATTTTTTATTTTATTTTACATGTGGCATATTTGATGTGACGAGTATTGGAATTGAACTCAAAAAATTTGTCGTTGCCCAGATTCGATCTCCAGATCTCCAGCTCGAAATTTCGATCCAATTACCACCCGAGCACCACGGGCCTAGTTGCTATATTTTCGCAAGGATTATGCTTTATAACTGACCAACTGATTTCCCCCATATTAAAACAAATCCTCTTTTCTTGGATCTGCTAAGTCTAAGTCTCAGTCTCTGTTCGTTCTTTCGATCTTCATCTTCGTCTCCCTCTCTCATCTAAAGCTGAGGGTTCGGTAAATTGACACAAAAAGTTAGGGTTCCATTAAGTGTTTCTCTCTATCTCGCTCGTTCGCTCTCATATTTCACATTCAGTTGCCTTTCATCTCAGAAATTTGTGAGTAATGAAAAGGGGAAAGAAACTTAAAGAAAGTAGCTACCAAAAGGTTGGGAACGGTTCAATATCCACCAAGTCGGTGGAATTTCATCACCAAGGTATTGTACAGGGATACGAAAGAAGAATTTGTACATCGTCAAAGGGCAACAATGTAGGGAGGAAGTTTTATGGTTGTTCAAATTATGGTGTAAGTACATGTATTTACTCTGATATAAAATTGAAGAATTTTTACATACAATCGTGGTAATTATTAATTTAATTTTCTACAGATGCAAACATTTTGTGTCTTTTTTCAATGGATTGACTCTATCCACATGTTAGAAGATGCTGAGAATTCTTCGGGTCTATTAAATTTGAGGAGCGTTGAAATTGACCTACAGATGATGAAGGAGAAAGCTCATGACTTGGAAGTGAAAGCATCGAAAATGGAAAAAAAGAAAGTCAAATTGAAGAATGATTTGAAGTGTTCAAAAGAAGAAATAAGAAATTTACAAACTAGGGAGAAGTGGTTGATATTTGTAATTGGGGTGCTTTTTGTTTTGTGTTTGAGCATGTTAAAAACTCTGTTTTAGTAATTTGTGTAATTGGAGGAATCTCTGTTCAACTTGTTTTGATGTCTGGAAAATGATATATATAGACTAATGATGTTTGGAGAAAGCTCTGTTTGTGTAATATAGACTAATGATGTATGGAGAAAGCTCTGTTATGTTTTGTTTGCTGTATTGGAGTCGGTATAATTTCTTTAACTGGTGTGGCTTTGGTTTCTTTACCTTATGCTATCTACTTTCATTTTATATGAACTTAATGATATGTAGAGATTGTAATAACCTATTTTTTTATAATTAAATATTAATTGATTTTATCTTATACAATTGTATTTAAATTAGAAAAGGTAAATAATTTTTGTTTCCCTCTTTTCTTCCTTGTTTTGTTTGGAAAATTAAATTCTTTTAGTTGGTAATTAAATAACTGATTAAATTAAAATTGAGGAAGATAATTCCTTTTGTTAAAATCTTGTGGTAAAATCATTCTGGAGCGGTAGAAGCTACCCGAGAGATAGAGAGTTCATTCGAGCGATATCCGCATCTTTTGATAGTATATCGTTCATTCTTTTAATTCCGGGGACGGAATCCTTTTTAAGGGGTAGGTGATGTAATACCTGGTAAAAAATAATAATAATAATAATATTTAAATCCATATTTTAATTGGGCTTTTCTTATGTTGGGTCAAATTGTATTTAATTTGTGTGAACTATAATAAGTATGTGATTACATTAATTTGGGCTTTTATACTAATTGGGTCTATTTTGTATTTGGGTAATATAAAATCCTATTATAATTAGGAGAGTTAGTAAAACAAAATAATAATAAATACTAAAACCTAATCATACATGCAGACAAATCAAAAGAAAAGAAAAAGTGGTCAAGTAAATTTCTTTGTGAAGAGAGATCAAAAGGAAGAGCAAATTTGCAAATTCACTCATTGCATAGGAAGCCAAAAGGTATTATAACTTTGCTATTATTAATGAATTGTTGTAAACTATTATTGTAATAATAACTATAATATAAGCTTCAATAGATTTTGGGAGATGAAGTAGTTGAACTTTGAATTCTCGAAAATTCAATCCTTTCACCAAACTTTAATTTCATTAGTGTTCCTTTTGGGTAATATATGTGTATGTATAAGAATGCTTATGATAGTCATGTAAAATTTAGTTACGGTTTTGATAAAAAATAATAATAAAAAAAATTAACGTCATCATGCAATTAATTGAAAGGTCGCTTACTCCTCAAGTATATAATAAAGATGATTTATCTATCAAATTGCCTCATGGTGGTATATATATAGTATATTTCGCAATTTTAAGTTATATTTCGTTATTTTTGAATTATATATATTATATGTTAATAAATTTTGGCCATGAATCTTATAAATAAAATTAGTAAATTAAATTGAAGTTATGCATATTAATTTGAATTAATTAATTTTGCTTTAATTTAGTTATAAAAGTTTTAATAATAAATTTAATAGTATTATGTTATTAATGATTGGATTGTAATAAAATCTTATTAAATTATTTAAATTGAACGGAAAGAATTTGTAGAGTTATACTTGAAATATAAATTTTGGAGTATTAATAATTGATATAAGGCGATGATTAAAGGCATATCAAATAGATTATGAATTATTTTGGGAATTATTAGTTTGGATTATTTTAATTTGAGGTGAATATGTTTAGGTTGTGAATGATGTTTCGTATTTGATATCGTTGGCATTTGAGGGTAAGATTTGGTGGAGTGTGCTATAAATGGTTTGGAAGTATCAAGTACGGATTCCGTACTCTTTCTGCGATACTCTTGTTAAATTTGATTTGTTCGTTTTGTCGCTTGTTCGAATTTCGTTATTATTTCACTTAATTGTTTCCTGTGAAATAAATATATTAGTTTCATTTTGGAGTTGATACATATGACTCGTATTTGTACTCTTTGAATTAGGTTATCATGTTTAATATTTATTTTTGATAATTATAGAGCGGTACATGTTGTTACCTTCTTTTGAGACCTTGCGACCATAATTTGATTTGGTTCAACATGTACATATAGAACCCTTTTGTTAGTATTATGTTGCATGTGTTGTGACATGGTATCCTTATTAGAATATACCGTAGGGTATACCTGAGCTATAACCACCTGTGGGGGTACCACATGCATGTCGTCTTGGCACGAGAGGCATGACACTTTTCGTGGCGGTGTGATTAGTCCACTGGCCTCTGCTTTGGGCTCTTAGGAGGAAGTGGGCCATTTGGTGTTTCTGTTGTGGGAGGCGATGGGTTAACCTTAGTTTTCTACGCTTCACAGATTGGTGATGTTGTGCCAAACACACCTATCCGATTTTCATACATTTGGATTCGCGGTCCAATGTGTGATTTGCCTGTGTGGCATCATTTGACTTGTCTGTGTGGCATTATTTTGATTTGCCTGTGTGGCAAGGTATATTTCTGAGCTCATTCGGTATGAAATAACTCCAGCCATTTGTTTCCGCCTATTATTTATTGGATTAGTTTTGTTAGTTTCTGTTCAGTTAAAGTCATTGAGTTAGTTACTTCAGATCGTTATTTCTTTATTCTTTTATTGATTTCGTCAATTATATTGATTCAGATATATTCCATTCAGATCTTTAGATATTATATTTTCGTTCATATTTGTACTTGAGGATTTGTTCAGTATTTTGTCTCAGTTGTTTTCGTATATCAGTGGTATATCTTTTGTATATCTGTATTCGTACTAGGCAATTGGCTTCATGTCAGGTTTTTCTTCCCAAGCAGTTTTAGAGGGGTGATTCAGTATACAATGTGGTGAGAGTTTTGCCTTTGACCATTTAGGTTGATTCGAATTTTAAGTTTTGATTATTTTGACTCTATTTGGATAATTGTATTTAGTACGCTATTAATGGATCACCACTATTAATATTTTGAGATTATTAGTGCTATGTTTTCTTATTTTGAGGTTTGTTGTGCTTTGCACGTGACCTCCCTTTCCTTTTCGGGAAGGGGGTGTTACAGAGATGGTATTGAATCACCAAAATTCCACTAGACTATCAGTTTTGTGTTTGAGATAATACAAACACCAAAATACCATAAAAAAGTCAAATACAAAAGGATGATATAAATTACTAGATCTTCATATTCTACTCCTTGTTCACACTTTCTTGAGTTCTACCAGTCTTGTTCAACTTATTTGTCACTCCACTTGACTGGCCCTCGCCCTCTGGTCTTCCTACCCCTCTAGTCTCCTTGAAGCTATTATACAAGGCTTGAGTCATCAAACGATCCTATGTTTCAGTTTCTCCATCAAGTGCAGCTGCCACCCTCATAGCTCCAGACATCAATTTTGTCGCCTTATGTGCAGTACTTATCTTTCCCCTTGGTGGATAATGTGTAGTTGTCTTTGCCCTTTTTTTTCCTTTCTCATTTCTACTAGGTGGATCTGGTACAGCCTTTGGGCCAGCTCCAACTAAGTAACATCTCCCAGGTGTGCTCTACATAAAACAACATAATTATTTTACACATCACATTCTTCAAAACTGGGAATATCATTCAAATAGCCAAAACCATAAAGCAATACTACTTATTCTTTGTAATGAAAAAATACAATAAAGAACATCAACTTACTGAAATGTAAGTGTTGCCAATGTTTGGGGAAATGAAACAGCCAAAACCAGGAGGTATCCATTCTCTTCGTGCAGGATTTCTCATAATTGGTAGTTTTTCTTTAACAACTACACCTTTGATATTTGTGTCTACCACATTTAACTATAAAACAAAACAATCAAGCCCCACTAGTAATAACAATTATAACTAGTAAACAGAGTTCCTGCCAACATGAAAATGAAAATTATAAACAGAGTTCCTAACTGCATAACACAAGGCACAATTGTAACAAATGTACCAATAAATGTTCCAACAAATCAGCACAGCTATAAAGAATTGTAACTAACATAAAAGAACTGTAACTAAACCCTAAAAGAACTACACACTAAACATGATCAACACTATGGATTAATAATATGGAAGGGACATACCTTTACTCCTTTATTCCCTTATTTAGTCTGCTTGCTACTCTCTTGTGTTAGTTGTAAGACCCTAAATTTTATAAAATAAAAGTATTCAATTTTTTCTTATAATTACTATTCAGTAAATGATTAAATTGATAAAAGTTTAAAGTTAAGGGTGATATATGAATTTTTTTTAAAATAAGCAAGTAGTTATAAAATACTCATTGTTGTCGGGGAATATTCGTTTGGTCGTGGAATATTCTTCATTGCTTGGGGATATTCGCATTTACGGCAGCAGCCTTTGTGGGCCCCATAACGGAAAGTGATTGGATGAAGAAAACGATAAGTATAAGTTGTTTATAAATAACGGCACAGAGTTGTTACCAAGTAACACTGTTGGAATACCCTATGGTTAAAACACAAAGAATACGCGTTGTTGCACAAGAAGATACCAGTATTGCACCAATTATTAATTCTTACGTAAGAAGGCACTACTAAATAATTGTTACAAATTTATCGCTCAATATTTTATTTTTGATTCAATAATTGTCATGCGATATTTTATATTATTGTTGTTTCAATAATTGTCATGGCACAGTATTTCTTATTATCAGATTAATAATTCATATTATTTGAATAATATTATTAGATAGCATTATTGGCAATGTCTAGAAAGTTCTGTCAATGAGAGGTTTGGTCACCTAATTGCGCGCCAGTAAGGAGAAATTCTTATTGGAAAGCTGTGAAACCCCAGATTTTATGAATAAAGAATTAATTTTCTCGAAATAATTTTTTTATATTATGGTGTGAATTTGAGATAATGTTATAGTTGTATTTAAACTCACAGTATATTTGTTGTCGTATTACTGAAGTTGTATTTGTTTTTGTACCATGTATTTGGCGACTCAGAATGAGTTGGGTGGAATGGACCTATTTTGGGGGCGTCACAGTTGGTATCAAAGCTTAGGGATATGATCCCTGGCTGAGATGTGAGACAAGAACTAGGAGGGGAGAGATGGGGAATTCTTTCATTAGTATACCTACCTAAGTTTATTTGGTATTTAATTGGTCGGTCAGAGTATAGGGATAATATGTTGCATGTCAATTAACCCTTATTTTGTGGCAAAGTGTTAAAATGGCAAATTTAAAATGTTAACAATGGTGTGAATGAGATGGTGGAACGCCCCAAAAAAATTAGGTATACATCACCCATCTTGGTCGCCAAGATATTATGGTACATGAAATCGAATTCAAATACAACTTACTAATACAACCCATCTTGTCGCCAGACACATACGACAAAACAATACAATCAATGTGAGTTTGAATACAAATATTGTCTACTAGAGATTATACAAACTCAAAAGGAGTCCTCATTATAATTATTATCACACTATTTCACGTAATAGTGAGGACTACTAATGCTATCCTCCTCGACCATTACTCCGCTCCCCGACTCGTCTCAATTATATTCTCATTTCAAGAGAATAAAGAAAAGAAAGGGTGAGCTCAACTAGCCCAAGAAGAAATATTATGACTAAGATAATGCGTAATAAATTATCATTAGCCTTCAACAAAGTGTTAAACCGACAAAATATAATAAACATCAAGTTTAACTACAAATGAACCAAAGAATCCATTAAAAGAGTCAAGTAGAAAATAAAATCTACTATCTTTTATGATTTAAAAGGTTTTTCATCATCATATAGCCGAGACTCACTTTTAAATAAATATTCCACATCATCGAATCACCCCGCACTACTACCACCAAGGATATTCTTTAGTATCACGACACAATTATCCATGCACTACGCCAAGAGAATATTTGTGTATTCATTAATGGTCATGATCATGCCAACAACTCGGCCCATCAATGCACTACGGCCAATGAGGACTTTTAATTTTCACATCATTTGTAACATTACGGCCATGATTACAATCAATAATCCTCGGTCATAATCATACCAAGTCCATCTATGCACTACAAAAAAGCATGATGACTTTCAACATAATATAAACATGAGGATGATGACAATGATATAGAATTCAATAAAACAAGTTCAAGAATTAATTTATCCAGGAACCAATAACATCCAAACTGTCAACATGATACTGCTTTGTAGAGTAAAATTCAAGAATACTTAGAAGAATATTTCCATGAATGGATACTGGATGAAGATCAAATATCAAGGATATTCCACTAATTTCATGGAGTATAGAAGTCAAAGTTTTAACCAACTGAGTATAATAAAGAATGGAATAACAAAAGAAATCACCATGCATGCGATAGATCAAGATGACAGCAAAAGTTATTCCAATGTAATAATAAATAATCTAATTGTGTCCCACAGAAACGCATGCATGTGATATTCCAACATGTATAATAAAGAATGGAACCAGTCCCACAGAAACACATGCATGTGATGTTCCAAATGTATGTAATAAAGATGTTCCCAACATGCATGTGATAATGTAATAATAATAAAGATTTTAACCAACCAGTCCTGTAAAACACATGCATGTGATGTTCCAATGTAATAATAGAAGAATGTCACCAAGTATAGGTAAACTCACAGATACAAAGTTATTCCAATGTAATAATAAGCAATGGAATAACAATAGCTTCTCTCATGAATAAGAAAGAATAACACCCTTACTTTAGTAGGAGATTGAATACCGCAGAGTGTAGTAATGTATACTCTTCTTCTTTCTCTCTTATTCTCTCTATACTTTCTCTCTCTATAGCTTGAATGAATTCGTGAAAAATAATGAAGCACTAGGCCTCTATTTATAGAAGATTTCTAGCTTAACACCTGCCATGTGAAAAGGCAAGTGGCTTGACGACTGGTGATGTGAAAAGAAAAGTGGTTTGACGCCTGTAATGTGAAACGACAATTGGTTCGACGCCTGTAATGTGAAACGACAAAGTGGTTCGACGCCTGTAATGTGAAACGACAAGTGGTTCGACGTTAAAGGTAATTACTATTCGACGGTAAAGGTAATTACTATTGACGAAGGTAATTACTATTTACGAAGGTAATTACTATTGACGAAGGTAATTACTATCGATTAAGGTAATTACTATCGATCGACTATCGGTAATTACTATCGACGAAGGTAATTACTATCGACGAAGAGACTCTTAGATGATGATATATGGGCCCCCATAAAATAATCAAACTTACCACAAACGCCTCATAATGTACTTTTATATGCATCAAGGATCAATAAATATTACCACAAATCATTTTATTTTTAATCAACACATATTTAATCTTTCAACAATTATTAATCATTTATAACTTGTCGCCTCAATTATTGATTTAATAATATAACATATTATATGTATGATACTGTGACAATAATTGAATCAATAATATAAGTTTATATGATGCAAAGAATTATCGTAGTAATAATTGAGTATAAATGAGTGACTTCACGTAAGATCAATAATCAATACCGTGTGCTACTATGCAACCACGCCAGACATCGTTTCTTTTACTACCGGGTAGTTCAACAATTTTAATTCAGAATACCTCCGCCATTATTTTCATAAAGTATTTTTGTCGCTTTCTCAATCCGACAATAATTCCGCCAGGGGTCCACTAATGATTGTGCCATCGCATTTAATATTCCCCACAAAAAAATATATCCCCACCAAACGAATATTTTATAACAACTTGCTTACTTTGCAAAATTTATAAATATTACCCACAACTATAACATTATATCAAATTTATTCCATAATATTCAAAAATAGTATTTATAGAAAATTCATCTTTATTTATAAAAGTTGGGGTCTTACAACCTCCCTTCTTATGAAATTTCGCCCTCAAATTAGGGTACGACTGGTATGTCAAGAGGTAAGGATACCTTGATTTCATTTCGATTCTAACTCCCAAGTCATTTCTCAACATCGTGGTTCCTCCACAAAACTTTGACTTGAGGTATAACCTCGAGCGTAGAATATGTTCCTTCTTATCCAAGATTTGAACAGAACCTCTTCATACGCCAAATCTTCCGCTATTTCGTCCGGCCTAACTCAATAATGTGGTTCGGGTCTTTCACATATTTACGTAATATGGATATGTGAAAAACGCATGAACACGAGACATACTTCAAGCAGAAAGTTTAGTCTATAGGCCATAGCTCCTACTCGATCGAGGATTAAAATGGACCGATGAATCGAGGATTGAGTTTTCTCTTTTCAAATCTTGTAACTCCTTTCCATGGAGCAACACGTAATAACACATGATCTCCTATATCGAATTCCACGCCCTTTCGATGAAGATCAAGATAACTCTTTTGTCGATTTTGTGAGGTTTTTATACGCTGTCGATCGCTTGAATCTTTTCCGTAGTCATACGTATCAACTCCGGCCCCCAACAACGCTGCTTCACCCACCTCATCCCAAAGATACCGAGAACGACACTTTTCTTCCATACAACGCTCAATGGAGCCATGCCAATACTTGCTTGATAACCGTTGTTGTAGGAAAACTCCACCAATGGTAAGAACTTGTCCCAACTTCCCTTGAAATCAAGGACACAGAGTCTTAATAGATCTTCAAGAGTTTGAATAGTCCTCTCCGATCGTCTGTCCGTCTCGAGGATGATATGCCGAGCTAAATCGTAAGTCCGCGCTCATAGCTTTTTGCATACTAACCCAAAATCGTGAAGTGAATCTTGGGTCTCGATCGTAAACTATGGATACCGCATACCATGCGCCTTACAATCTCGCTTATGTACATACGAGCAAGACGCTCAAGTGTATAAGTTTCTCAGACGAGAAAGAAATGAGCAGACTTGGTCAATCTATCAACAATGACCCAAATCGCATCTATGCCTTGAGAAACCTTAGAAGACCCCAGAATGAAATCCATGGTAATGTGCTCCCACTTCCATTCTCGAATTTCAAGTGGTTGCAATGGACCTTTTGGTACTTGATGCTCCGCTTAAACTCGCTGACAAGTTAGACACCTTGAGATAAACAACGCTATCTCTCTCTTTCATATTGCTCCACCAAAATGTATGATTTAATATCATGATACATTTTGGTACTCCCAGTGATGGATTGCAAACTGTGTTGTGCGCCCATCATGATTTTATACTTTAAATCGTGTCGTTAGAACACAAAGTCCGGAGTTGACTCAAGTATTCCTTCTTCATCGATTCTTGCTTCCTAATAGCACCTTCTTGCACTTTCTTCCTCATACGCATCACCTCCGTGTCCTCAGAGAGCTTGAGCAAATTTTAACTTTATCGATTAAAGTTTGCCTCTACTCAGATATTCGCTATCATCACATGCGCCCCTCGAGTCTTTAACTCTATCTCCATCCTTTGCAAGTCACACAAAATGGGCCTTTATATGACAATATCGCACTCAGATTTGATATGATCTTCTACTCAATGCGCCACCTACCACGCTCGCTTTTCCAGATGGTATTGATGGTATGATCATAATCTTTCAATAGCTCAAGCCAACGCCGTTGTCGCATGTTGAGTTCCTTTTGAGTGAAGAAATATTTGAGGCTTTTTATGATCCGTAAAAGATCTCCACTTTCTCCCCATACAAGTAATGCCTCCAAATTTTAAGTGCAAAGATAACAAATGCTAACTCTAGATCATGAGTAGGATAATTCCTCTCATATTCTTTGAGTTGTCGTGAGGCATAGGCTATGACTTTCCCATGTTGCATGAGAACACATCCTAACCTTTGCCCAAGCATCATCAGAGATGACAAATCCCTCCGAGCCGATGGTATTGTCGTAACAAAATAAATGAGTCTCCTCTCGAGTTCTTGAAAACTCTTCTCACATTCTTCGCCCCAATCGAACTTTGTATCTTTCCGAGTCACCGAAATCAATGGAGTAGCGATTCGAGAAAATCCTTCCACGAATCTCCGATAATAACCAAATTAAACCGAGAAAGCTACGATTTTTGCCATCGATTTAGGTTGCTCCCACTTTGAATAGCTTCAATCTTTGCCGGGTCAATGATATTCCATGACTTGATACCACGCGCCCAAGGAATGCTACTTCCTCAAGCCGTAACTCGTGATTTCTTCAACTTGCATAAAGCTTATATTCACGGCTTTTGGAGTGTCACCTTCAAGTGTTGCTTTCATGATCTTCACTTCGCTTTTGAATAAATAAGGATGTCATCAATAAAGACGACCACAAAGTGATCCAAATATTCCTTGAATACTCTGGCTCATCATATCCATGAAGGCAAGTAGGAGCATTAGTCAATCCAAAGGACATGACTAGAATTCATAATGCCCGCATCGAGTTCCGGAAGCCGCCTTTGAATGTCATCGCTCTAATCTTCAATTGGTGATATCCTAACGAAGATCAATCTTTGAAAAGAATTTGGCTCTTTGCAACGGGTCAAACAGTCATCAATACGCGGCAATGGATACCTATTTTTGATGGTGACATGATTCAACTCCCGATAATCAATACAAAGTCGCATACTCCCATCTTTCTTCTTCACTTTAATAGTAACAGAGCACCCCAAGGAGAAGTACTAGGACGAATAAAGCCAATGTCTAACAATTCCTCAGAGTTGGGTTTTTAACTCCTCAAGTTCAATAGAGCCATTCGATATGGGGCTTTGGAAATAGGTTTTGTACCGGTTCAAGGTCGATACAAAATTCAATTTCACGCCTGGGTAGGCCAGAAGTTCTTCTTCGGGAATACGTCAGAAATTTATTAACAATAGAAATATCGCTCAAAACTGACGATATTTTTGTTTAAATCAGGATATGAGCTAAGAAAGCTTGACATCCGCTTTTCAATAAACGAATAGCTTTTATGGCTTGAGATGAACCGTGATTGATTTTAATGGTTTGGTCGCTTGAATTCGCATAATAGGTTGATTAGGAATATGAAAGCTAACAACCTTACGAAAAACAATCAATTTTTGCATGATAAGTAGTTAACCAATCAATCCCTTAAATCACGCCAAATGCAAGTATTTTTAATGAAATAAGATCGACAGTAATGTGAGGGTACCGATTTGAACCAAACAAGACTTATAAACAAAGGGATGTAATGAAGGTTTCTCCCAACGGAGTTTCCACAGATAAGTCAAAGTCTAATTTCTCCTGAGTCAAATTTAATCGATGAGCGCAAGTAGGAGAAATAAAAGAATGGGTAGAACCCAGATCAAATAAAGTATAGACTTCATTAGAGTTTATGATAAGCTTACCCGTGATGACCTCATTCGGTTCCTTGCTTCTCCGGGAGGTCACAACAAACGCCTCCCTCAGCACTACCGGCTTTGACTTTTCCTCGACTACCTTTGGTGCCTCCATCCTAGTCTGAATTTGTCTTCTAGAACGACAAAATCGAGCTAAGTGACCTTCTTCCACAATTATAACATGCTTTGACGGCATCGCGCAGCTTTGACCGATGTGTCCCTCCCTCCGCATTTGAAGCATACGATAGGTGGTCTTTCTCCTTCCTTAACAAAAAAGTCAGTGTCGACGCTCTTCCATCATTGTTGAATCTCCTTTTCTTGAAATGTCCATTCTTATTGTTTTGGCCCCGATTACCACAAGTGGTTACCATTTCGCCCGCTGATTCCTCCACGCTTGTTGTCACCGCTCATGATGACTACTCTCACCGGTATTATAATTTTGTCGGCCGCTTCTTTTTTTAGTCATATTGACTCAAGTTATCGCGCCTCCACTAATCGAGCCCTATTTACAACATCCTAATACAAACACAGCTTTATGAGAAATAAGATGTTGACGATTCCCGCTTCAAACCTCTTAAAACATTCGCCATTCTCTTCATTATCCACCAAGTGGGACGAAAACCGTGATAACTCCGCAAAATTTTGCTCGTATCATGATTACCTGGCCATATTGTTTTGTTCCAACTTGATAAATTCCACCTCCTTCATGTGGCTAATACTTTCGGAAAGTATTTGTCGTTGAACAACTCTTGAACTTCTCCCAAGACATCTTTAGTGCGGCAGTTGAGTACGCTTTTACCGATTCCCACCAATAATCCGCCTCCTCGCAAATATAAAGGCGTAAAAGGGAACCTTTTGCTCCTCGTGAGCATCCCAAGACATCAAATATCTTGGTGATCTGCTTTATCCATGTTTCAAATTTATAAGTGGTTTGGGCTCTCCTTAAACTCCGGTGGTCCCAGCCTTGAATCATTTAGCTGGTGACCGCCGAGAGTTTCCAGATTTCCACCAACGCTCGACAGAGCCGCCTCGCTCATTGCTGTATGAAATTGCATAAAGCCTCCGAACATTTGATCATTCATCATTTGGTCAAGTTATTGTTTGTATGAGGATTGTCGCCTTCCCGATGCACATTATCCTCGATTATTGATATGTGGTGAATCAACCACCCACCGTGCTCCATTGCTATTCTCAACATTCTCGATGTCATTTTCAGACATCGCCACAAAACAAAAGGTTAATTGACATGTAACATATTATCCCTATATTCTCGACCGACCAATAAAATAAAGACATAAACTTAGGTAGGTCATACTAGCAAAGGAATTCTCCGCCTCCCCTCCTAGTACTATTCTCACATCTTAGCCAGGATCATATCCCTAAGCTTTGATACTAACCGTGACGCCCCCAAAATTAGGTATACATCACCCATCTTGGGTCGCCAGATACATGGTATGTAATTCAAATACAACTTACTAATACAACTGTCGGTACAATACGACAAAACATAAACCGTGAGTTTGAATACAAATATTGTCTACTAGAGATTATACAAACTCAAAAGGAGTCCTCATTACAATTATTATCACACTATTTCACGTAATAGTGAGGACTACTAATGCTATCCTCCTCGACCATTACTCCGCTCCCCGACTCGTCCCCAAATTATATTCTCATTTCTCTCAAGAGAATAAAGGAAAGAAAGGGTGAGCTCAACTAGCCCAAAGAAGAAATATTATGACTAAGATAATGCGTAATAAATTATCATTAGCCTTCAACAAAGTGTTAAACCGATAAAATATAATAAACATCAAGTTTAACTACAAATGAACCAAAGAATCCATTAAAAGAGTCAAGTAGAAAATAAAATCTACTATCTTTTATGATTTAAAAGGTTTTTCATCACTCATATAATTTAGACTCAAATTAATAAATATTCCACATCATCGAATCACCCCGCGCACTACTACCAAGGATATTCTTTAGTATCACGACCACAATTATCCATGCACTACGCCAAAGAATATTTGTGTATTCATTAATGGTCATGATCATGCCAACAACTCGTCCATCAATGCACTACGGCCAATGAGGACTTTTAATTTTCACATCATTTGTAACATTACTACCATGATTACACCAATAATCCTCGTCATAATCATACCAAGTCCATCTATGCACCACAAAGCCATGTATATGACTTTCAACATAATATAAAATATGAGGATGATGACAATGATATAAGAATTCAATAAAACAAGTTCAAGAATTAATTTATCCAGAACCAATAACATCCAAACTGTCAACATGATATCGCTTTGTAGAGTAAAATTCAAGAATACTTAGAAGAATATTTCCATGAAAGGATATCGATGAAGCGCAAATATCAAGGATATTCCACTAATTTCATGGAGTATATAAGTCAAAGTTTTAACCAACCGAGTATAATAAAGAATGGAATAACAAAAGAAATCACCATGCATGCGATAGATCGCACAAAAAGTTATTCCAATAGAATAATAAATAATGAACTGTGTCCCACAGAAACGCATGCATGTGATATTCCAATGTAATAATAAAGAATGGAACCAGTCCCAAGAAACACATGCATGCATGTGATGTTCCAATGTAATAATAAAAAGATTTTAACCAGTCCTGTAAAACACACATGTATGTGATGTTCCAATGTAATAATAATAAGAAGAATGTCACCAAGTATAGGTAAACATCATGATATAAAGTTATTTCAAATGTAATAATAAGCAATGGAATAACAACAGCTTCTTCATGAATAAGAAAGAATAACACCCCTTACTTTAGTAGGAGATTGAATACCGCAGAGGTGTAGTAATGTATACTCTTCTTCTTTCTCTTTCTCTCTATACTTTCTCTCTCTATAGCTTGAATGAATTCGTGAAAAATAATGAAGCACTAGGCCTCTATTTATAGAAGATTTCTAGCTTAGCACCTCGCCATGTGAAAAGGCAAGTGGCTCATTGACCGGTGATGTGAAAAGAAAAGTGGTTCGACGCTCAGAATGTGAAACGACAATTGGTTCGACGCTCAATGAAAACGACAAGTGTTCGAAAAACGGCAAGTGGTTTGACGTCTGGTAAAGGTAATTACTATTGACGAAAGGTAATTACTATTCACGAAGGTAATTACTATCGACGAAGGTAATTACTATTTACGAAGGTAATTACATTACGACGAAGGTAATTACTATCGACGAAGGTAATTACTATCGACGAAGGTAATTACTATCGACGAAGAGACTCTTAGATGATGACATATATGGCCCCCCATAAAATAATCAAACTTACCACAAACGCCTCATAATGTACTTTTTATATGCATCAAGGATTGAATAAATATTACCACAAATCATTTTATTTTTAATCAACACATATTTAATCTTTCAACAATTATTAATCATTTATAACTTGTCGCCTCAATTATTGATTTAATAATATAACATATTATATAATGATACTCGTGACAATAATTGAATCAATAATATAAGAATATGATGCAAAGAATTATCAGAGTAATAATTGAGTATAATGAGTGACTTCTCACGTAAGCATCAATAATCAATACCGTGTACTACTATGCAACCACGCCAGACATCGCATTTTTTACTACCGGGTAGTTCAACAGCTTTAATTCAGAATACCTCCGCCAAGTATTTTTTCATAAAGTATTTTTGTCGCTTTCAATCCGACAATAATTCCATCAGGGGGTCCACTAATGATTGTGCCGCCGCATTTAATATTCCCCACAAAAAAAGAATATTCCCTACCAAACTAATATTTTATAACAACTTGCTTACTTTGCAAAATTTATAAATATTACCCACAACTATAACATTATATCAAATTTATTCCATAATATTCAAAAATAGTATTTATAGAAAATTCATCTTTATTTATAAAAGTTGGGGTCTTTCTAACTCGCTTTTACCGCCAACGTGTTCAGAACTTTTTTTTTTCTCGTATCGATGTTACGTAAATATGTGGATGACCCGAACCACATTATTAATTTAGAATCGAACGAGATAGTGGATGATTTAACGTATGAGATCTCGTGTTAAAATCTTGGATAAGAAGAATCGTATCCAACACTCAAGGGTTATACCTCAAGAGTTAGAATCTGAAATGAAGTCAAGGTATCCTCACCTGTTCGGCATACCAGGTACGTACATAAATTTCGAGGGCGAAATTCCATAAGAAGGGGAGATTGTGAAACCCCAGATTTTATGAATAAAGAATTAATTTTCTCGAAATAAATTTTTTATATTATGGTGTGAATTTGAGATAATGTTATAGTTGTATTTAAACTCACAGTATATGTGTTGTCGTATTACTGAAGTTGTATTTGTTTTTGTACCATGTATTTGGCGACTCAGAATGAGTTGTGTGGAATGAACCTATTTTGGGGGCGTCACAAAAGCCCCCTCTTTCCTGGGAACTGCCTGGTTGTCATTATTGTGATTCTGTAATATTATTTGTGAATAATTAATTATTGATTTATATGATAAGGAAAATATTAATTTTATGTGGTTATAGATGGAGAAAATTTTTAAAGTGACAATTGTTAAAAATTGATATTTTATCTTTTCTGATAGAATAATATTTTATTATATTATTATAATAATGATGATATTTTTACAATGAATGTGGGATATATAAGTATATGAGGAGGAAGAGTATTTTTGTTGCAAAAGTTGTTTAAAACATGTTAAACATGTTGGTGGACCCATTCTTGTTGAAATTTGATTATAGCTTTGAAAATCGACTAGCTTATGGATTTCGATCAATTTCTGTTTGGAATTTGGAAAAACTTTATTCTGCAAAGTTGTAGAGAATTGAATTTCCTATAAAAAGTTATGAGATTCAAATTTTCTGATAAAAGGGCTATTTATTATGAATTATTGAAGTTCCGTAGTTCCGAAATAATTGATTTTTGAAAGTTTTAATTATTTTTAATAACAAAAACGTTTTTTTGTTTTTGTCATTATTGGATGCTGAATTCAGATGTCTTTGATGTGCGTAGGAAATTTAATAAATAATATTAATATTTTATTAAATTTTCTGCTTTGGTGTTCTAAGCAATTTCCTATAAATAGGGTGGTTAGGTTAGAATTGAAAATTACACCAGAAACTGAAGTTTTCTCTCTATTTCTCTCTCTATATTATCGAGTGTATTCTTTTGAGTATTTTGATATCTTGAGTGTTGCTATACGGTGCAAGTTCGTTCAGCGTTATTCCAGTCAGAAGTACTGCTCTTTTGAGGTAAGGGATAGTAAGGGATAGTAAGGGATTGTAAGGGATAGTAAGGGGTGTTATATTCTTCTTAAAATAATATTTCCTTCAATATCATTATGCCAAAATATTGGTTTAAACTTTTTATCAAATTTGGAACTTTTTCATGTCGGGATTACTATTCATGAGTTACTATTCACGAGTTACTATTCATATTACTATTCATGAGTTACTATTCACGACGGGTTACTTTTCATGAGTTACTATTCATGAGTTACTATTCATGAGTTACTATTCACGGGTATTATTCACTACAAAATTGGTTTCTTTTTCTAACCAAATTATAGTTGATTTATGAATATTACTCTGGAGATTAAAACTATATATTGATTATATTGATTTTATTATCATATATAACATTTTTATAACCCTGATGTTAAAATTTTCTTTCACTGTAGTGTAAAGATGGGTAGATTATTGGTATGATCATGACTAGGGTTCTCTTTGGCCAGTAGTGAAAAGTTGAATTGTGACTGGTATGATCATGACCATTGAATTTATAATTGAATATCTTTAGCTTAAGTGCAAAGGTGAATTGATCAACATGGTTATAATTATTGTTTATATAAATTACAAATGATTATATATTTCTTTGAGATATTAATATATTTGGCACATGGTGCTGAATATGAACTGTTGATGAATATATTTGGCCTGTAGTGCAAATATGAAATGTTGAGGAATATCTTTGGCCTGTAGTGCAAAGATGAATTATTGATGAATATCTTTTGCCTTAGTGCAAAGATGACTTATTGATGAATATCTTTGGCCCGTAGTGCAAAGATGAATGATTTCTGATGAATATCTTTGGCATGTAGTGCAAAGATGGTCTGTTGATGAATATCTTTGGCCCGTAGTGCAAAGATAAATTTATTAGTCTGATTATGAACATGAATTGCGATTTGGTATAACCATGATCTTTGATGTTTCAGGTGATGAAAATTATCTTTGTCCTTGATGAGAAAAGAAATTTAGAACAACAATTACGATTATGATTTATATATGTGATTGTGGACAGGAATTGTTGATTGATGTTACAGGGATAAAACATTGTTGGTGGACTTTTAACATGGAGAAGATAATAGACTTTATAGTCTATTTGACTCTTCTAATGGATTGCTCGTTCACCGCAACTATGGTTGAAAAGTTTTATTATCTACCATATGTTCTAAATCTACGATTTATTCTTGATGAAGTCTATTGATAATGTAATTATCTTTAGTCATAATATTCTTTCTTGAAGCTAGTTGTGCTCACCCTTTTGCTTCACAATTCCTTTCTGTAATAAGAGTGTAGGCACTGGGTTGAAATGGGGGATAATGGGGAATAGAATCGGTGGTCTATAGCCGCTGAGGTGAGGTGAACTTAACTTAACTTGGAAGGGTGTTTTGCCACTATCATACAAGATGTCTAATGACATACCACCTCGTGTCATCATAAGACAGGGTTGTGCTCATCCACTTGCTGATTATATTTACAAGCACTACCTATATAATCTTGGTGTTTGTTTGGAGTATAATACCCAATTCGAGACAGTGGAGATAATGATATGTCAAGAGAAGACTCACCATTGGAAAGAATATGATATTAATCTTCTCATTTTTCTTTGGGGTCTATTGGGTCAACCAAGGATAATTCTGTGGGCATATGATATCTATCATTCATGGCCTCCTATGTACGAAGGTTTCCTTGAGCACTTCCCAAAGATTATAATTTCTAAAATAGTTTTCGACTATACCTTTTTGTAAGGTATCACTGTGAGGTGTTGTCCATGGTTGGGATATGAGTAATAGTTGGTATTAAAACTCACAGTATATATGTTGTTATATTTTGCACGACAATTGTAGTAATAAAGTTATAGTTGTTTCTGTACCATGTATTTGGCGACTCATAATGGGTTGGATGGAATGGACCTATTTTGGGGTCGTCACATTAGTGGATCCTAAAATGTACCAATTAATTATTTAGATATTTAAACCTGCAGCAGTTATGTGAACTCAAATATGACAAAAACATAAAGGTGCAGCTAGAACCTTGTCTTGTCCCTTATTGGTACTTTATTTTCTCTTCTTCCCAATTTTTCCCTTATTTTGTGCAACTTGTTCCTACAAAATTAGAAAAACCAAGATTTATTACATTGACAGTTGACAGTTGAAATCAATAACCAGTTGACAAGTGACAGTTAACATTTATTACATTGACAGTCTTGTTCCCTAACATTGACAGTTGAAATCAAATGTAACTAAATAGTAACCTTGTTTTTTTACCCTTTCATTCTTTGTTTTCTCTTCTTGCCACTTTCGCCCTTATCTTGTTCAACTTGTTCCAAAAAACAGTCATTTCAAACCATCATTGTACATTCCAGTCATTTGAAAGTACTGCATACTTACATTTGATTGTGTTGTTTGTGTAGGTAACTTTTATGTAAGACGAATGTGGGCAGCTGTCTTGCAGGTACTACATACCATGATTGTACCTTTCCTAGACAATTTGTATGACTTAGTTTTTTTGTGGTTGTTTTGACTTGAAGTAGTTGACTCCTCGTGCATCTCCCTCCTCCTCATCTTTTGTGGCCTTCCTCTTGGTGTCTTTAATGGAGGAGGTAATGGTGGAGTGACATTAACTCTTGGCCAAACTCTCTCCTCTCTAACCACCCTCAACATTTCTAAATATGCTCTCACATATGTTTTTGCTTTAAACCAGTGTGACACATAATCTGCAGGATTTTATCTCATGTAGAACATAGCTGCACATGCATGTGGACAAGGAATTCCATTGAGATCCCAAGCCTTACAAGCACATGTGTGAAGTTGCAAATCCACTGTGTACCCATCAGCTGCAATCCTAGATGTTACCTCAAACTGCAGATCTCCATTGTATAGCACAACGTACTGGCAGCAGTCCTCAATGTTCTTGTACAGTATTTTTTTTGGTCTTGGACAAATGTCCCATTTCTTGTTCATGGCTATATCTCTTTTCTGTTGTAGTCTAGTCATTAAGAGTTGTCTGATATCTTCTAATAATTCAATCAATGGCTTGCCTCTTGATTGAATTATGTATCCATTGAAACACCCACATAGGTTGTTGTCCACAATGTCACACTTTGTATCAATCTTGAAAAATGCCTTACACCATTTCATAGGAGTCCTAGCCATCAAGAAATCATAAGCCCCTTGATCTAACTCCTTCATTTTATCCATCTCATCCTCAAAATCAATGGTAGTTGTGGATTTTGCAGCCCTCCAAAAGGTTTTTTTCAGAGATATACCCCTATACCTCTTTCTCAGATTGGCATAAATTTGCCTTGCACAGTTTCTAGTTTCTGAGTAAGGAAACAGACAAGCTAATGCACCTTCTAATCCCTGCAATAGAAACATAGAACAATATGTTAACACATCACATGTATTAGTATTAACCCTAAAATTGAAGTATAACATGTATAACAAATAACAAGTTGATATTTACCTTTTGTTGATCACTAATGAAGGTCCACCCTTCTCTATCTTCTAAGTTCAGGTCATCTTTGAGAAAGCCCAGAAACCAATCCCATGAGTCTCTATTTTCTCCCTCTACAACTGCCCAAGAGTTTGGAAACATTTGGTTGTTTCCATCTCTATTCTCGCACTTGAGAGTCGCCTAATCGCAATGACCTTTTAGAAAGCAACCATCCAAATCCAATTACTTTCCTACAACCACTAGCATGCCAACTCTAAAAGCCTTAAATCCAATATAAAGTCTTCTAAATTCAGGTACACCAGAATGAAATACTTGATACAAGTCAGTTGTAATCCCAGGGTTTAACCTTCTTAACTCCTCGATATATCTATGCAACTTGGCATAATGTTCTTTCATGTTCACCATCAACTCTTGCAAAGCCCACTGTCTAGCCCTATAACATTTGTCTATTGACACAGAAACTAGAAAGGTTTTTTTCACATAAGACTGGATATCAATCAGTCTCCAACTCCTAAATTCTTTAAGTTCTGTATTCAAATTCTTTGCTAACCACTTAGCAGTAACCTGCCTATTCACTAAAGTTTTTGAACATTTGTGTCTTTTCCTCATTGTTCTAAGTTGAAAAGTTGGTTAAAACTCATTTATACTTCCCCATACTTTCACAGGATAATTTTTGTTATTCATACACCTCCCTCTAACCCTATGTTTTTCACTTTTCACAAATTTTAAATCAAAACCTTTTGTTAATGACCAATTAACAACTGCACTCTTGAATTCTTTCTTGTTTACAAATAACATACCCAACTCTAAGTTTGTCCCCATGATTTTGGTGTTGGGGTTATACACTGGGAAAGGGTTTTGCCTCCATGCAAGTGTATCATCCTCAGAGTCAACTTCCTCAGGGCTGTCATTTTCTACTTGATCAGAGTCATAATCTTCAGTATCCCCACTATCTGTTTCACTTTCATTAGAATAGTCATCATCACTCTCACTTCCTTGGTCTTCTACAGAATTTTCACCCTCAACAGTATTCTCACCCTCAACAGTATTGCCACCCTCAACAGTTGGTTGTTTTACTTTCTTTTTCTGTTCTTTATATTCTCTAGTTTTTTTCTTGCCTCAATTATTTCTTCATCATCAGTTAGAAACATTTCTTCTTCCTCCTCATCAAGCATATCACTATCACTAGAAGAACTTGAGTCCTCATAGTTATTTTCTTCCACCACCACATCACTATCATGACTAATATTAGCTAACAAACCCACCTACTTTGTGACGCCCCAAAAATAGGTATACATCACCCATTCTGAGTTGTCAATACATGGTACAGAAACAACTACAACTTTATTATTACAACAATGAAAAGCGTGAGTTTGAATACAAATATTATCTTCTAGACAATATCTATACTCAAATAAATCTTCATCACATTTATTGATACATTATTTTACAAAATGGTGAGGACTACTAAACAACTCTCTCTAGAACCTTCATTCCATACCCAGGCTGCGTATTCGCTATATTCTCGCCTCCCGAGAAGAAAAATGGAACAAAAAGGAAAAGGGTGAGCTCAACTAGCCCGAAGAAGAATATTATGACTAAGATAATATACAACAAATTATCGTTAGTCTTCAACGAGAGAAAAATCTAATAGAATACAATAGACAACAAGTTTTAAATCAATATTCGCAATGAAATAATAATTCATTAGAAGAGTTAAGTAGAGAATGCAAACTACTATTTTCTATGTATGAATTTAAAAGTTCATCGCTCATCTTTTATCCATGTAACATCAATCAATATATATCTGAAATTAATATTCATCTTTTTGCACTACGAGCCAAAGATATTCATCGATTAGTCATGTTCATCTAAACACTGCTCATCTTTGCACTACTGGGCCAAAGATATTCATCGAAATCATTCATCTTTACTACGGTGCCAAAGATATTCAATAATATCATCATTTAAGACTAAGATGATGAAAAATATTTTTAAAGAAACGAATCCAGTGAAACAAAATGACAAGGATTAAGGATTCGTACTTTGTTTTATCTATGTCCAAAAATACCTCAAAAATAATCATAGTGGTGTAAAATTCAAGAATGATCAAAACATGGATACAATCAAAGCTAGTATCCACAATAGATATTTTTTAGGCGAAAAGGAAAATTTTCATTTTTCGATGAATAGTCTTAAGTGATTCGTGAATAATGTCGTATCGTGAATAGTCTTGAGTATCATCGTGAATAAGTAACTCAGACACCAAAAGTTCCAAATTTGATAAAAACTTCAGATCAATATTTCAACATAATGATATTGAAGAAATAATATCATTACGAAAAAAAATAATATCCCTTACCTCGAAAGATCAGTACTTCTAGCTGAAACACAGGATATAGGCTATGACTTGAACTTGCACCGTATAGGAATACTCAAAATATACTCAAAATACTCATAAGAATACGCTCGATAATATAGAGAGAGAAAACTTCAGTTTCTGATGTGATTTTCAATTCTAACCTAAGCACCCTATTTATAGGAAAATGCTTAGAACACCAAAGTAGAAAATTTAATATAATAATAATATATATATACAAATTTGTCTATGCACCTAGAACCATCTGAATTCAGCAACTTGCATGTGTTTAATGAGGCTAACCAAACACAAAAAACGTTTTTGTTAATTAAAACAATTAAAACTTCCAAAAATCAATTATTTCGGAACTTCAAAACTTCAATAATTCATAATAAATAGCCCTTTTGTCAGCAAATTCAAATCTCGCAAGTTTTTATAGGAAATTCAATTATCTACAACTTTACAGAAGAAAGTTTTTCCAAATTCCCAACAGAAATTGACCAAAATCCATAAACGGGCGATTTATAGGCTATAATCAAATTTCAGTCAAGAAATGGGCCCACAGACATGTTTAACATGTTTTAAACAACTTTTGCAACAAAAATACTCTTCCTCCTCATATACTCATATATCCCACATTCATTATAAAAATATCATCATTATTATATTATAATAATATAATAAAATATTATTTTATTATATTTGTCATTTTCTTCTTCCAATCGCTTTCCGTTATGGGGCCCACACAAGGCTGCGCCGTCGTACGAATATTCCCTGACAGTAAGAATATTCCCCGACCAAATGAATATTCCCCGACAAAAATGAATATTTTATAACCACATGCTTATTTAAAATATTTGCGCACTTTACCCATAACTAACCACATTAATCAAACAACCCTTACTATTTCAAAATAATAAATAGAGGAAAATAAATTTCATTTATTAATTATTTGGGGTCTTACATGCTTAGCCTGCTTATCCTTATCCCTAGCATTAGTAGCATGTGTAGCCTGTTTACCCTGTTTACCCCCTTCACAATCATGCTCAAGATAAATCTGCACATGTTTATAATCTACAACTTCATCTAACATCATATTTAGGTCATCATCATTTGCAAGATTTTTAAATTGCCCATAAAATAAAGTTTTAAGCATTCTGTAATATAAACCAATTACATCATTGTACCCAAAACCCTCACACATTGTCTTCAGCTTCTCAAAAATTCAATTCAAAATAAGGGATTTGAAAGTTATCAATTCTCGTATAATCATAATGGAAAACAGGATGTAACCCAAATAAACCCCCGTGGTGGAGTTCCACTTCCAAGTATCTACAATAAAAAAACCATCAACATAAATTAAAAAATATTTTTAATATTATTATATATAACCGAACATACAATAATTGTAGAACTTGTAGCAGAAATATTACAAGCTCTATAGAAGCAAAAGGCAGACAAATCTTGGGTGGAGTTCCACTACCAATAATCTACAATAAAATAAAATGTTTGACTAGGGAACACAAAGACAACCCATAGACAACATTAGGACCATAACAAGTTGATATTTATATAATAACAAACAACAATAGACAGCAGACAAGTTGATATTTATAGTTATAATGACAACAGACAAGGGAAGGAGATTAAATCAACGACAATAGACATGTGAAGGTAAATAAAGGGTGCACAATAGACAGATAAAGGGGCATAAAGAGGCGACAGATAAAGGGGAATAAAGGAGGATTTCGAGACACTTACACCATCTCCCCACCACAGAGTACTTTCAGACCCTTCAATTAGCTTAAGAATGACTGGTACAAACCCCCAATTTGACAAAAGTAAGAAACCCTAGGTTTTCTATGTGCATGTGAGAGGTTCAGAGAAAGCGACAGATGAAGAAGGGTAAAACGAAATGAGATTGAGACTTAGACTTAGCAGATCCAAGAAAAGGGGATTTGTTTTAATTTGGGGGAAATCAGTTGTTCAGTTATAAAGCATAATCCTTGCGAAAATATAGCAGCTAGGCCCGTGGTGCTCGGGTGGTAATTAGATCAAAATTTCGAACTGGAGGTGTGGAGATCGAATCTGGGCAGTGACAAATTTTTTGGGTTCAAGTCCAATACTCGCCACATCAGATATGCCACATATAAAATAAAAAATAACCACGTGAGATATGCCACGTGTGCCACGTAGGCGCCACGTGAGCAAGTCAATGCAAATATGGCGCCTGGGGCTCGAAGTCCAAATTTTTTAATAGAAAAAGGGCTCAAAATGCGTTGACCAAAAGAAAATGGCTCAATACCCAAAAACCCTTAAAGTTCAGTGGTTAACCTTGCATTTTACCCTTTTTTGAAATTGCCAAATTTGACCCACACAATTATAATCCCTTAAAACATGCAAGGTACTCTTCACAAAACCACAACTTGTACAAATAGAGGACTCATACATATAATGCCTTTTATTATCATTTGTTTAAAATAACACATATATATGCCTTTTATTGTCAGTTGTTTTAAAAAAAAATCTTTAAGCACTAACCATAAAAAGACTTTTTGCTTTTATGAAATTTTACGATGCCAAAGCCACTTCCAATTAGTACCACTAGCAGGTCGTTGTCTTGTGGTGTTTTCAAAACCGTTGGGATATTATGAATGAATGGGTCCGGGAGATTTGGTGGGTCATGGCACGTACTAGAGTATTACGAATAGGACACTCGACATTTTAGATAGGGGTAGATTCAGTCCCTTAGTTCAGTGCGGTCAAATTTAAAAAAAATTCAATAAAAAATAAAAATATAATACAATAAATTACAAAATTAAATAATACTAATATATTGCTTAGAATAATATTTTTTGAGACTTTATAACTTTAAATTGTTGTATGATAGCCTCATTCTCGATAATTACAAAAATATCATGTTCAATAATGTAAGTTACTAAATAATTTTTCATCCATTCATCTGTGAATTTTTATTTTTTTTTTATGATCGACGTTGTTGTAAAAATATTATGATATCCTTATTTTAAACAATAGTAAAAATTCACAAACAATTACTAAATTTGTAATATTATAAAAAAAAAATATAAACTACAATATGTTTTAAATAATTTTTCTTTGATGGGTTAACATTGTGGCTAGATAAATTGAAAAAAAAATAGGAGAGAGTACAAATTTGAGACATTCATTAAATTTTTAGGTAAATTGTACCGGGGGGGGGGGGGGGTGGGGGGAGGAGAGTGGTTTACCATCATTTGATTTCTTCTCCACAACTTTCGATGCTAACAACCACTATACTTCAAAGAGAGTTGGTCTGGAGATAAATTTCACTTATTTGACAATGTTCATGAGTAAATGATTGTAGCTTAAAAATTGATACTAGATTACAACATTTATTTTTCGGGAACATTCATTTTCTGATAAGGAGGTCAAATTGACTCCCTGAAAATCCAGTGGGGTCAATTGCCCTCATTACTCTCAAGTGGATCCGCCCCTGATTCTAGAATGATTACAATCCTGATTGACTTGTAGCATCTTTATTCTATTTGACTTCTATTACTGAGGAAGTGGAATTTTTTTATTCAGTTGGAATATTTACAATTATCTTTATATATATAGGACTCCTAGTCCAATTGGGGGAGATGTGATTTACCATCATTTGATTTCTTCTCCATAACTTTCGATGCTAACAACCACTATACTTCAAAGAGAGTTGGTCTGGAGATAAAATTCACTTATTTGACAATGTTCATGAGTAAATGATTGTAGCTTAAAAATTGATACTAGATTACAACATTTATTTTTCGGGAACATTCATTTTCCGGGAAGGAGGTCAAATTGACTCCCTGAAAATCCAGTGGGGTCAATTGCCCTCACTGCTCTCAAGTGGATCCGCCCCTGATTCTAGAATGATTACAATCCTGATTGACTTGTAGCATCTTTATTCTATTTGACTTCTATTACTGAGGAAGTGGAATTTTTTTATTTAGTTGGAATATTTACAATTATCTTTATATATATAGGACTCCTAGTCCAATTGGGGGAGATGTGATCAAATTATAAATATACGACCATAATTCAGGTTTCAGGTACACATATACTTTTACGCAGTAAAGCAATTACATACCTCCATTGTTGACGATTTGGCATGTACTTATTCTCACACCAGAACTATCCCCTGGACGCCCCGACCGTCAAACTTCTCAGTGTGCTTGTTTGTTTACTGTGTAGGTTTAAGTTTGTTGTTTAGTGATTCGGCGAGTGGACATATTTTGGCGTTAACATTGGCTCTATAAGGAGGGTCTGTTTTAGTGCTACTTTTTTTCAATCACCTACTTATTTTAAGTTGAACAAATGGCGGTTAAAGGAAAGATAATTTTTGACCAGGAGAGGTCTTCGGTCAATTCGACAGCACATGTTTATAAGTTGGTCAAAGACAGGCTTGGGCCCAATAACCCTGTTGTGGTCCTTACAAAGGCTTAGTCAACTCAAATTTTGTAAACTAGAAGACTCTCGATCCCCACAACCGCGGGGCAGATAATCAATCCCAAATGCACACTCACCAAGAGTGGATCGGGAGCAAAATGGATAGGAAAAACGGAAGTTGATTCAGATGCGTAAAATTCAGCAGGCAAAGGATTCTTTAGAGGCTCTACGCTTCCAACAAGAGGATAAGGATATGCAGTTGGCTGAATTGGAAGGAAAAAGAGAGATCTCCTCTGGTCTACACGGGCTTCGGGAGTCCACACCACATAACTGACCCAAATCACATTGATCGGGAGGTTCTCCTAGAGGAAGGAGCAAACGTAGGTCATACTCGCAAGATATTGACGGAGGATGGGCGAGGTCTGAACGACATCAATGGGTGGCCTCCCTGAAATATATGAGGGATCGGCTCAGAAGATCCCCCCCTAGAGGGAGATACCTGATCCTATCATTCAGAAATTGACGGAGCTAAAGCAAAAGATATCAATGGTAACCCAAGTGAACGAGTTGTCGATCGACCCAAAGTCACCCTTCACACTAGAAATTAATCTGGTTCGAGCCGATCTGACTAAAAAGATGCCACCACTTGAGACATATAACGGAACTGACAACCCTTACGATCATACACAAACATACGATCGTCTCATGTGCTACTACGAGAATTTTAATGGTGTCTGATGCCAGATGTTTGTCACCACCCTGAAGAAGGCTGCCCGGTTGTGGATGATGTCGCTGCCACCCAATTTTATCGAGTCCTAGCATAAGCTTTGCAACAAGTTTCATGATCGGTTTGGGAGTAACAGAAGGAGGGGAAAATTGACAACTTCCCTCATACAGATAAAAAAACAACAGAGCGAGAGTCTGAGCCAGTATGTGAAGAGGATCATGGAGGCGATCGGTATAGTAACGAACTTTAACGTACCTCAGACGCTCTAGTTCTTTACCACTAAATTGGACACGAAGAAGTTACAAAAACTACTGAAAGACATCATGTTCAATCCCCCGAATGACCTATCTGAAGCTTTTGATAGGGCATATAACTTCATTGGTATTGACGATGCCATGAGAAGTCTAAATCCCCTGCCATGCAGGACGGATAGGCATCGAGATTGAGATAACAATTATGATCCCAGACCGGAGACACATTCGAGGAGAGAGACCCGAAGCTTCCCTTCAGGAAACGGTTGACCTCCATTCCAAAATTGAGGTGTCAATAAGGTTTATACTTAGCTCAACATCGATCGGGCAAAGATTTTTAAGGAAATCAAGGATAAACCATTTTTTTGAACCGGGCCCAATCAATAACTATATACCAAGAAGAGATCAGAGCCAGTTCTGCTAATACCACCAAAATATAGGGCATTCAAAAAAGACGCGTCAACAGTTGAAAAACATGATCGAAAAAAATGTCCAGAATGGGGAGTTGGTGCATTATGTTGCTGATCGGGAAAGCTCGACACAGAGACATAAGGATGGTAATAGGGAATATCACAGGGATCAATAAACCGATCAGGATTTACTCATCCGCCAGGTGGTTGATGTTATTACGGAGGTTTAGCTAGTGGTTAGGAACGTCGTGGGGATCGACTACCCGACCAAGATTTACCTGTCCGCCGGGTGGTTAATATTATGACAAGAGGTTCATCTGGTGATCAAAAATTCCAGTGGGAATAGCTACCCGGTCTGTTCGAAGAGTTATGGATGTTATTTAGGAAGGTTCGGTAGGACATGATCATAGAGGTCCTGGGGAACGGCTACCCAATCAGGAAAGGTCTGTTCAGAGAGTTGTGGATGCTATTTTAAGAGGTTCGGTGGGACATGATCGGGGACACCCTCGGGAATGGCTAGCCGATCAAGATAGGTCTGCTCGGAAAGTTGTGGACATTAGTTTAGGAGTTTTGGTAGGACATGATCGAGAACGCCCTCGAGAGCGGCTACCTGATCAGGATGAGTTTGTTCGGAGAGTTGTGGATATTATTTCTGGAGGTTCGAGGGGGGGGGGGGGGCACGTGACGGACAAGAAGCGTTGGGTCTAAATGTATTATGTTCTGGCAGTCTCTAAACATCCAACCAAAAGGATGAGAAGCGGTGGTTCATATGATTGGAGGAGATAACTTAAGAGATAACATAACTGTTTGCCCAATATGGTATTGGTAATTTCACACGCAAATATACATGATCAACAATTATTATAGAGTAAATAAATTGGCTGTAAGACCTCAACTTTCAATAAATAAATTTTTTTTTTTTATAATTTTGTTTCTAAATAGTAAGATGTTAAATTTATATAATGATAAGTTTAGAGTGATTTGTGCAAATTAAAAAAAAGTATGTCAAAGAATATTTGTTCCGTCGAAAAATATTCGTTTTATCGGGGAATATTAGATAAAGTACGATGGCGCTGAAACAACCAATCATTGGTGGGCCCCACAATGACATAATTGTTGGATACTGAAAACGACAGAAATAATATTTTAAATAAAAAAATTGTCAATGGTATTAACACTTTTAACTGTTAAAATACCCGGTAATAACAGAAGAGTAGCTAGCGATATTCCATAGTAGCACACGGTATTGCACAATATTTCATATTATTAATTCAATATTTGTTACAGTAGTAATTACATAGTTTTTTAATTCAATAATTGTT
Organism: Panax ginseng; assembly: GCA_020205605.1. Lineage (NCBI taxonomy): Eukaryota > Viridiplantae > Streptophyta > Magnoliopsida > Apiales > Araliaceae > Panax > Panax ginseng. Next base: position 128,928,909 of record CM035136.1, on the reverse strand, counting down.
GCAGTAATATATGCACAACATTTTATATTATTTGATATGATATAATTAGACCAGTTAGCCTTACTGGCAATTTTTAGATGTTCTGTCCAAGAAAGATGTTATTTGATTGTGCACCGTTTATACGGAAGACCCCACTTTTCTAGGAAAGATCTAGTTATTAGTATTGTGAGTCTACAATAATAATTATAAATAATTGAGAATAAAAGGTGTTGATTAAAGATGAATATGCTAGTAATTATATTGGGTGTTTATTGTAATGCTAGTTTTTTTTTGACAAGTTAATTGTGACACCCCCAAATTCGGGTCTTTACCACCCAATTTGAGTCGCAAAAATTGTAAGACCCCAACTTTCATGAATAAAGAATAATTTTCTCGAAATATATTTTTGAATATTATGGTGTGGATTTGATATATTGTTATAGTTGTGGGTAATATTTATAAATTTTATAAAGTAAGCAATTGGTTATATAATATTTGATTGGTTGGGGAATATTACGTTTTAACAGGGGAATATTCATACGACGACCACAATCATTAATGGACCTCTGACGGAAGTATTGTCGTAGTTAGAAAACATGTAATTATCTTTTATAAAAAATAACAACGAAAGTGTTACCGTTAAACCGTTGAACTACCCGTAGTAAAAAATCACGATGTCTGGCGTGGTTGCATAAGTAGCACAAGATTGATTATTGATGCTTACGTAAGAAGTCACTTAGTTATACTCAATTATTACTTTACGATGTAATTCTTTGCATCTTATCTCTTATATTATTGATTCAATTATTGTCACAGTATCATCTGCATAATATTTATTATTGTTAAATCAATAATTGAGATGACAAAGTTATTCATATTATTATTCGTAATATTGACAATGTCTAGAAGTTCTGTCAAGGAGAGGTTTGGTCACCTAATTGCGCGCCAATAAGGAGAAATCCTTATCAGAAAGCCCCCTCTTTCCTGGGAATGACCTGGTTGTTAAATATTGTGAGTTATAATATTAATAATGAATAAGTTCGTGTTGATTAAAGATGAATTTGATAGTTCCATTGTGTTGGGATTATTAGTGTTAGTGAAAATCGACATATATTCCGATGATAATTGATGTCTGGGGGTTATATTGATAAATCGGGTAATTTATCGGATAAATGAGCAATTAATTATTACTCATTCACATGCTTATATAACTATTTGTTCATATGTGTGTACTATTGAATCACATTCTTGTACTATTAGGGGAGTTGGTGCAAGATTGATAATACTTGCATGACTAAGTTAAAAATGGAGGTATAGATGGAGGTATTATACTTTAATTCGTATTTTCACATGATTATAACTATTGGTTCACATGATTGAACTATTGATTCACATTATTTACTATTAGGGGAGGTGGTGTAAGTTTGATAATACTTGCAGGACTAAATTAAAAAGGAAAAAAACGTTGGAGGTATTGTACTGTAATATTTTGAGCCCCAAAACGTGCAATTATCGAAACTATATTTTCCTATAAATAGAAGCTCATTCTTCCTTCATTTCTCACTAATTCACAAAAGCTTTAGAGCAATTATTATAGAGAGAAATTATAGAGAGAAAGAAGAAGAGAAAACTGCTACCTCACTATTCCAATATCCAATTTTTATAAGGTAAGGGGTATTATTTCTTTCTTTCGTTTTCATGAAGAGAACTTCTGTTATTCCATTCTTTATTATTATATTGGAATAACCTATCCATGCGAAGTACCGCATACATAGTGAAATTCTTCTGTCATTCCATTCTTTATTATTATGTTGGAATAACTTTTATCTGCAATACCGCATACATGGTGAAATTCTTCCATTATTCCATTCGTTATTATTACATTGGAACATCACATGCATGCGTTTAAGCATGACCTAGTTCCGTTGTTTATTATTCTGTTGGAATATCCTGTCTGTGCGTTTACGCATGACCTGGTTCCATTATGTATTATTCTGTTGGAATAACCTTGCGGCAACAACGATGGCTGGAGTTGTTGAAAGATTACGATCATACGATTCAATACCATCCTGGAAAAGCGAACGTAGTAGCTGATGCATTGAGCAGAAGATCATATGCGGGTACGAGTGCATTATTGTCAACGTAAAGGCCCATTTTATATGACTTACAAAGGATGGAAATAGAGTTAAAGACTCCAGGGACCCATGTGATGATGGCGAATATACGAGTAGAACCGACTTTAATCGATAAAGTTAAAGATGCTCAAGCTACAGACCTGGAGCTGATGTGTATGAGGAAGAAAGTGCAAGAAGGTGCTATGCCGGAAGCAAGAATCAATGAAGAAGGAATACTTCGAGTCAACTCCAGACTTTGTGTTCCTAACAACCTTGATTTAAAGTATAAAATTATGATGGAAGCGCACAACACATTGTTTGTAATCCATCCTGGGAGTACCAAAATGTATCGTGATCTTCGACATACATTTTGGTGGAGCAATATGAAGAGAGAGATATCAGAGTTTATCTCAAGGTGTTTAACTTGTCAACGAGTCAAGGCGGAGCATCAAGTACCAAAAGGTCCATTACAACCACTTGAAATTCTAGAATAGAAGTGGGAGCACATTACCATGGGTTTCGTTACTAGTCTTCCCAAGGTTTCTCAAGGCCTAGATGCAATTTGGGTCATTATTGATAGATTGACCAAGTCTGCTCATTTCCTACCTATACGAGAAACTTATACACTTGAACGTCTTGCTCATATGTACATAAACGAGATTGTAAGACTGCATTGTACGCTAGTATCCATAGTTTCTGATCAAGACCCAAGATTCACTTCAAGATTTTGGGTTAGTTTGCAAAAAGCTATGGGCACAGATTTACGATTTAGCTCGACATATCATCCTCAGACGGACGGGCAGTCCGAGAGGACTATTCAAACTCTTGAAGATCTATTAAGACTCTGTGTCCTTGACTTCAAGGGAAGTTGGGACAAGTTCTTACCATTGGTGGAGTTTTTCTACAACAACAGTTATCAAGCAAGTATTGGCATGGCTCCATTCGAGGCGTTGTATGGAAGAAAGTGTCATTCTCCAGTATGCTGGGATGAGGTGGGTGAAGCAACGATGTTGGAATCGGAGTTGGTACGTATGACTACGAAAAAGATTCAAACGATCCGACAACGTATAAAAACCTCACAAGATCGACAAAAGAGTTATGCTGATCTTCATCGAAAGGACGTGGAATTCGATATTGGAGATCATGTGTTGTTACGTGTTGCTCCATGGAAGGGAGTTACGAGATTTGAAAAGAGAGGAAAGCTCAACCCTCGATTCATTGGCCCATTTTTAATCCTCGATCGAGTAGGAACTGTGGCATATAGACTCGCCTTACCGCCAAGTATGTCTCGTGTTCATAATATTTTTCACATATCTATGTTACGTAAAATATGTGAAAGACCCGAACCATAATTATTGAATTAGAACCAGACGAGATAGAAGAAGATTTAACGTATGAAGAGTTACCTGTTAAAATCTTGGATAAGAAGGATCATATTCTACGCTCCAAGGTTATACCTCAAGTCAAAGTTTTGTGGAGAAACCACGATGTGAAGAAATGACATGGGAGTTAGAATCTGAGATGAAGTCAAGATATCATCACCTCTTCGATATACCAGGTACGTACCCTAATTTTGAGGACGAAATTTTATAAGAAGAGGAGGTTGTAAGACCCCAACTTTTACGAATAAAGAATAATTTTCTCGAAATATATTTTTGAATATTATGGTGTGGATTTGATATAATGTTATAGTTGTGGGTAATATTTACAAATTTTGTAAAGTAAGCAAGTGGTTATATAATATTCGATTGGTCGGAGATATTCGTTTTAACAGGGAATATTCGTACGATGGCACAATCATTGGTGGACCCCACAACGGAAGTATTGTCGTAGTTAGAAAACGACAGAATTATCTTTTTATAAAAATAACGATGAAAGTGTTACCGTTAAACTGTTGAACTACCCGGTAGTAAAAGTACAGTAATACGCGTGGTTGCATAATAGCACACGGTATTGATTATTGATGCTTACGTGAGAAGTCACTTAGTTATACTCAATTATTGCTACAGTAATTGCTGAATCTTATCTCTTATATTATTGATTCAATTATTGTCACAGTATCATCTGCATAATATTTATTATTTTTAAATTAATAATTGAGACGACATAGTTATTCATATTATTATTTGCAATATTGACAATGTCTAGAAGTTCTGTCAAGGAGATGTTTGGTCACCTAATTCAGCGCCAATAAGGAAAAATCCTTATCGGAAAGCCCCCTCTTTCCTGGGAACGACCTGGTTGTTAAATATTGTGAGTTATAATATTAATAATGAATAAGTTCGTGTTGATTAAAGATGAATTTGGTAGTTCCATTGTGTTGGGATTATTAGTGTTAGTGGAAATCGACATATATTCCGACGATAATTGATGTCTGGGGGTTATATTGATAAATCGGGTAATTTATCGGATAAATGAGCAATTAATTGCTACTAATTCACATGCTTATATAACTATTTGTTCACATGTGTATACTATTGAATCACATTCTTGTACTATTAGGGGAGTTGGTGCAAGATTGATAATACTTGAATGACAAAGTTAAAAATGGAGGTATTGATGTAGGTATTATACTGTAATTCGTATTTTCACATGATTATAACTATTGGTTCACATGATTGAACTATTGATTCACATTATTTACTATTAGGGGAGGTGGTGCAAGTTTGATAATACTTGCAGGACTAAATTAAAAAGGAAAAAAACGTTGGAGGTATTGTACTGTAATATTTTGAGCCCCAAAAAACGTGTAATTATCGAAATTATATTTTCCTATAAATAGAAGCTCATTCTTCCTTCATTTCTCACCAATTCACAAAAGCTTTAGAGCAATTATTATAGAGAGAAATTATAGAGAGAAAGAAGAAGAGAGGTCTGCTACCTCACTATTCCGATATCCGATTTTTCTAGAGTAACGGTATTATTTCTTTCTTTCGTCTTCATGAAGAGAACTTCATTATTCCATTCTTTATTATTATGTTGGAATAACCTATCCATGCAATCCGCATACATTGTAAAATTCTTCATCATTTCCATTCTTTATTATTATGTAGGAATAACTGCTCATCTGCAAGTCTGCATACATGGTGAAATTCTACATTATTCCATTCTTTATTATTACATTGGAACATCACATGCATGTATTATTACGCATGACCTGGTTCCATTATTTATTATTCTGTTGGAACATCCTGTTTGTGCGTTTAAGCATGACCTGGTTCTGTTGTTTATTATTCAATTGAAATATCCTGTCTGTGCGTTTACGCATGACCTGGTTCCATTATGTATTATTCTGTTGGAATAACCTGTCTGTGCGGTCTATCGTATGCCTGGTGATTTCTTTTGTTATTCCATTCTTTATTATACTCAGTTGGTTAACGTTTTGACTTCTATACTCCATGAAATTAGTGAAATATCCTTGATATTTGCGCTTCATCCAGTATCTTTTCAAGGAAATATTCTTCTGAGCATTCTTAAATTTTACTCCACAAAGCAGTATCATGTTGACAATTTGGACGTTATTGATTTCTGGATAAATTAAATTATAAATCTTTACAAATTTATCCTTGAACTTGTTTTATTGAATTCTTATATCATTGTCATCATCCACATATTTATAATATGTTGAAAGTCATCTGTGGCCTGTAGTGCATAGATGGACTTGGTATGATTATGACCAGGGGTTGTTCGGTATAATCATGACCGTAATGTTACAAATGATGTGGTAAAAGTCCTCATTGGCCGTAGTGCATTGATGGATAGTTGTTGGCATTATCATGACCATTGATGAATACACGAATATCCTTGGCCCGTAGTGCATGGATGATTTGTGGTCGTGATACTAATGAATATCCTTGGTCGTAGTGCATGGATGATGTGGATTATTTATTAAGCTGAGTCTCAGCGATAAAAGTGATGCAAAACCTTTTAAATCATAAAAGATAGTAAACTTTATTCTCTACTTGACTCTTTTAATGGATTGCTTATTCCGCTGCAGTTAAACTTGATGGTTGTTATTTTGTATCAGTTTAACACTGTTAAAGGCTAATGATAAGTTATTCTGCATTATCTTAGTCATAATATTTTTTACTGGGCTAGTTGAGCTCACCATTTTGCTTTCATTGTTCTCTTCAGGAAATGAAAACGTAGCAGGGACTAGTCGGGGAACGGAGTGACGGTCCAGAGGATAGCATTAGTAGTCCTCACTATTCTATGAAATAGTGTGTTAATAAATGTATTGAGGACTTATTTTTAGTTTGAATACTATCTAGAAGACAATAATTGTATTAAAACTCACAGCTCATGTTGTATATTTAAGATTGTATTTGTATTCTGTACCATGTATTTGGCGACTCAGAATAGGTGATGTATACCTATTTTGGGGGCGTCACAAAAATGCATAATACAAACACAAATTTTTATATTGTTGTGCAAATACGATAATACACATACTGTGAGTTTTCAATACAAATATTATACCATATATAATACGACAATATTCACACCCAAATTATTTTAATGCCGTCTAAAATACGGTAACACACATTATAAGTCCTCAGTACAATTATTGTTTTATTATTTTATAACTTGATGAGGACAACCACTAACTCAGACCATCATTCCATTCTCCTTCTCTCCCTATTAGATCCGGTTACACTCTTATTTCCTAAAAATAATTGTGAAGCAAAAGGGTGAGCATAGATAAACCAATAAAGAATATCATGACTAAAATAAATATTTTATGAATAACATTCAATAGTAATAAACCAGAGATTTAAATTTATTATAAGTTTTCAACCATAACTGCAACGGAATCATCAATCCATTAGAAGAGTCAAGTAGAACATAATGTCTACTATCTTCTTCAAGTTAGAAACTTACCTCAATATTTTATCTGATAACACCAATCACCAGTTCTTCTTTGTATCCAAAACAAAGATGACTTTCTCCACCTGTATTTACCTTTAACACCAAAGATCATGGTTATACCAATTCACAATTCATGTTCATAATCATGTTAATCAATTCATCTTTGCATCAGGCCAAATATATTCATTTATAACACCAATGTTCATGACCATGCCAATCAATAATTCATCTTTGTACCCAGTCCAAAGATATTTATTTGTAATACCAATGGTCATGATCAAGCCAATCAACAATTCATCTTTGCACCCAGACCAAATATAGTTATCTGTAACACCAATGATCATGATCACGCCAATTAATTCATCTTTGCACTCAGCCCAAAGATATTTATTTGTAACACCAATGGTCATGATCATGTCAATCAATTCATCTTTGCACTCAGACCAAAGATAATTTTCACCACGTGTCATTACCACATAGACAAAAGACACTAATTAACTTATCTTTGCACCCAGGCCAAAAACATTCATACCCCTTGACAAAATAACCAAATGAGCTATATAAAAATGTTGGTAGTGTGATTTGTGGTCCCATAGAGGAAATTAAACCAACTTGTACACGGTTTTAAGAAATTTATTTGTTAACGAGTTGTGATCCAGGCTACTTTAGAAAAAGTAGAGTGTCGGCAAGTCATGCCAAACTTACTTTTGTAAAAAGAAAATAATTGAACAGACATCTACTTATTATACTTATCATTAATCAACACCTTTTATTCATCAATTATTTACACCTTTTTAATCTTTAAAAAATTATTTACAATTATTATTATAGACTCACAATACTGCCAACCGGTCTAATTATATCATATCAAATAATATAAGTTACTGTGTTAGAACAATTATTGATTTATTAATATGAAATAGTGTATAATTGTTATTGTGACAATTATTGACTCAATAATATGAAATATTATGCAGTTGCTACTGCATGTAACAATTATTGAATTAATAATATGAAATACTATGCAATACCATGTGCTACTGTGGAATGTCGTGTGCCACTGTAGGATACCGCGTGTTATTGTACTTTTATAACTGGATGTTTAAACAATTAAAAATGATAGTATTGTTTCCAACTTTTTATTAAAAAGGTTATTCTGTCATTTTATGCATATGACAATATTTTGTTGTGGGGCCCACCAATGATTGGTTGTATCGGCGTCGTCATACTTTTACCTAATACTCCTGACAAAATGAATATTCGTCGACACAACAAATATTCCCTGACATACTTTTATAATTTGCACATATCACCTTTAATTTTATCATTATAACAACTTAACACCTTAATGTTTAGAATAATAATTATAAATAATTTAACTTCTATTAAAAGTCGGGGTCTTACATTATTCCCTACCAAAAACATATCCGCCTCGAATTAAATGTAATCCAACTAATAATTCAAAAAAAAAATCGTAATCCATTCAAGGTGCCTTAATTATCGCATTAAATCACTATTCATATTGCAAAACTTAAAAGTGAATAACAAAACTTAAGAAACCTAAAACTCATATATGTAATTTTATTTTTAAAACATCATTTCACTATTCTGGCATTATCATCATTAACAATAACTTTTTTGTTAAATTAATTAATTTTAACAGAAACTAGACTTTAAATACTCTAATTTAACCTCGAGAATCATTTAAATCGGATTTAAAATCATTAAGTTATATATTTTTAAATATTAGAGCATCATCCCGAAACCAAATTTGCAATTTTGGAGCACAACAAAAATTATCCCTAAAACAGTCCCTTAATTATGCTTTTCCCTCCTTATGCTTGAGTTTTTATTTTTAGTTTTTGTTTACGTTCATTAGTCAGTCAACATACGATCCATAACGTCCTGATACTTCATAAGCCTAATAACACTTCTAAAGCCATTAGAATATTATTTTAGACTTTCCAACTAATTTCCACAATTTTCAGATTATCTGACAATTTTCTGCAATTATTTCTATTTATACAAACTATCATTTAATAGTCTCAAAATAGAAATAATAACTCAACATATTTTATGTCCTCAAAACACCACCCATATTCATCTTATATTATTATAAGATTTTTCACCAAGTTTCATAATTTTCCACCATTCATAACATTTTCTATGAATTTCCACTATTAAATGGTGTAAAAATACAATAAATACTTTTGCTCTTCAATAATTCTCCAAAAAATTTCAGTTATTCTGAAATAATATTATAAGATTACTGTAAAAATATTTTAGCTCAAAACAATTTTCTGATAATTTAATTATAATTTCCAATGTGCTAAAACTTTAAAAATTCATAATAATTAAACCGTTTATCAAAAAATTACGAATTTTATGTCCATTTTGCATGAACTTTAATTCTCTACAACATGCTAATACAAAGTTTCTCCAAATTCTGCCTTTAACATAAAGAAACGAGCTGACCAAAAAAATTCGTCGAAAAATATTTTTCGATCATCTTCTCCGACGATCCAAAAAGTTTTTAAGCGAGTTTTCTTAGATTTTCTTTCCCCGATCTATTCTACTATATCTCAGGAGTTTAACCATGATTTTTTAGTTTTCACAAATCGTCGTTAAATAACAATTTTTCGGCTGTATTCCTACAAAACTTTCTTTCCTTTGATTTCTTGATTCCTCATATTTATACAAGTTTAATCCATCGCAAATAAGATTAACATATCCTCTTTTCATAAATTTAATAAAACTTAATAACTATATATGAAAATCAAAGTATAAATTAAAATATAACCTTCTTAATTTCTTCTTTTCTTCTCTTTCTCTTCTTTTGCAAATTCTCTCTCCTCCTTCCTCTCTCTCTCTTTCTCTTTTTGCTATGAATTTTTTCTCGAGGTTCAGTGTGGAATCCCGAATGAAGGCTGATAATTGATAAAATAGCCTTATTAGGCAAAAATTAATAAGCAAGCACAAATGGCGCACATCCCCCAATTTCTTCCCTCTTTTTCCTCCCATCATTTTTGTCCCCAACTTCACCCACCCTCCCTCTCTTATTGTTAGCATCTGCCGCCCACATGGGCTGGTCTTCTAGAAATTTTATTTTCTTTCTTTTTTTATTTACTCACTTCTCATTTATAACTCTCATTTCACTATTTGAAAATTCTGGGATATTACATTACTAAACAAAAGTTTTGAGACATAAAAGAGAAGAAGAAAGAAATGAAAGGAGGACAGCAAATTTTGGACAAAAGGAGTGCCTGGATTATTAACCGATAGTTTTTAAATGAGTAGCATCCTAGCATGTGTTGTAGTATTGCATTGTTTCAGTATCCTTGAAACTTGAACTTCTGGTGCATTAAATACTCTAATGTAATGGTCTTTGTCTTAATTATTTTCTACTTAAAAGTTGACACTCTACGAATATATTAAAAAATCCATTTTTATGTTGGAATTATTATGTAAAATATGTTAATAAAGTATTAGTGGTCATCCGTCAACATTCTTAATTTTAAATTAGAGAACTTATTCCATGGATGGTCCCTCATTACCAAATTTTCTACGTTGGTGTGTTGAGGGGTCTGAAAATTTCAAGTTGGTGGGCTACTGGGTGTGATTAATTACCACATTTTCTAAGATGGTGTATTGATTAGTTGAAATACATAACTTGTAAGACCCCAAATTATTATTAAATGAAATTTAATTTCTTCTATTTATTATTTTGAAATAATAAGGGTTGATTTGATTAATGTAGTTAGTTATGGATAAAATGCGCAAATATTTTAAATAAGCAAGTGGTTATAAAATATTCTTTTTTATTGGAGAATATTCGTTTGGTCGTGGAATATTCTTACTGTTTTAGAATATTAAATGCGACGGCCTTGACCTTAATGTGGGCCCCATAACGAAAAGTGATTGGATGAAGAAAGCGATAAGTATAAGTTGTTTATAAATAACTTGGCGTAGTTATTCTGAATTAATCTTGTTGGAATACCCGTTGGTTAAAACACGATACGCTGGCGTTGTTGCAAGAAGATACCTGCGGTATTGCACCAATTATTGATTCTTACGTGAAGAAGACTACTCGATAATTGTTACGATAATTCTTTGCTTCGATATTTTATTTTATTGATTCAATAATTGTTGCGTTAATATTTTATATTCTTTGTTGTTTCATAATTGTCACTACACAATTTTCCATTATCGAAGCAATAATTCATATTATCTGAATAATATTATTAGATAACATTATTGGCAATGTCTAGAAAGTTACATCTAAGGAGAGGTTTGGTCACCTAATTGCATGCACGAAAGTAAGAGAAATCCTTATTGAAAGCCCCTCTTTCACGGAAGCTACCTCAGGTTATCGATGTTGTGATTACATAATATTATTTGTGAATAATTAATTATTGATTTATATGATGAGGAAAATATTGATTTTATGTGGATATAGATTGAGAAAATTTTTAATGTGACAATTGTTGAAAAAATTAATATTTTATCTTTTCCTGATAAAATAATTCATTTAAATATATTATTATATTTTAATAATATAATAATGGTGATATTTTTACAATGAATGTGGGATATATGAGTACATGAGGAGAAAGAGTATTTTTGTTGTAATAAATATTTAAAACATGTTTTTAATGTTGGTGGACCCAATTTCTTGACTAAAATTTGATTATAGCCTGTAAAATAGTCCGTTTATTGATTTCGGTCAATTTCTGTTTGGAATTTGGAAAAACTTTCTTCTGCAAAATTGTAGAGAATGGAATTTTCTATGGAAAGGACACGAGGTTCGAATTTTTCTGATAAAAGGCTATTTATTATGAATTATTGAAGTTCTAAAGTTCTAAAATAATTGATTTTTGGAAGTTTTAATTATTTTTAATATGAAAAACGTTTTTGTCATTAATTGTGGGTCTTGCATGTGATGTAAGTTGCTGAATTCAGATCTAGGAAAGTGGGCGTAAGAAATTTGTATATATATATATATTAATATTTTATTAAATTTTTTGCTTTGGTGTTCTAAGCATTTTCCTATAAATAGGGTGCTTAGGTTAGAATTAAAAATCATACCAGAAACTAAAGTTTTCTCTCTCTATATTATCGAGCATATTCTTGTGAGTATTTTCATACCTTGAGTGTTGCTATACGGTGCGAGTTCCCTTCAGCACTATATTCAGTATTCCAGTTAGAAGTACTGTCTTTTCGAGGTAAGGGATATTATTTTTTTTGAAAATGATATTATTCTTTCAATATCATTATGCTGGTATATTGGGAATATTTTTCTGGTGAAATTCTTGTCTTTTGGTGTCGGGGTTACTATTCACGTATACGGCACTATTCACAGAAAAAAAAAATTTAATTTTTCGTCCAAAATATCTATTATGGATACTAGCTTTGATTGTATCCATGTTTTGATCATTCTTGAATTTTACTCCACTATGATTATTTATGAGGTATTTTTGGACATGAAATAGGTTAAATACTGAATCCTTAATATTTATTCTTTTGTTTCACCGATTCGTTTTTCTTTAAAATATTTTTCATCATCCTCAGTCCTAAATGATGATATTACTAAATATCTTTGGCCTGTAGTGCAAAGATGAATGATTTCTGATGAATATCTTTGGCCCGTAGTGCAAAGATGAACAGGTGTTTATATGAACATGACCAACTGGTGAATATATTTGGCCTGTAGTGCAAAGATGAATATTTGATTTATGATGTATATTGATTGATGTTATAGGGATAAAATATTGATGATGGACTTTTAAATTCATAGATAATAGTAGATTTCATTCTCTACGTAACTCTTCTATGAATTATTGTTTCACGCGAATATTGATCCGAAACTTGTTGTCTATTGTATTTTATCGATTTTTTTCTTGTTGAAGACTAACGATAATTTGTTCTATATTATCTTAGTCATAATATTCTTTATCGGGCTAGTTGAGCTCACCCTTTTCCTTTTTGTTCCATTTTTCTTCTCGAGAAAGAGAATGTAATGAAGTACTTAGTCGGGGTATGGAATGATGGTTCTAGAAGTGGTTTTAGTAGTCCTCACCATTTTTGTAAAATAATATATCAATAATTGTAATGAGGACTTATTTGAGTGTATATATTGTCTAGATGACAATATTTGTATTTAAACTCATAGTTTTCGTGTTGTCGTATTTTGCACGATAATTGTATTAATAAAGTTGTAGTTGTTTCTGTACCATGTATTTGGCGACTCAGAATGGGTGTTGTATACCTATTTTGGGGGCATCACAGATTAGTATCGAGCTTAGGGATATGATCTCTGGCGGAGATCGGGGAATAGAACTAGGAGGGAGGCAGAGTAAATCCTTCGCTAGTGTGTCCTACCTAAGCTTATTTGTTGGTCGGTCATAATATAGGGGTATTATGTGATTTGTTAATTTGTTTAATTAACCCTTGTTTTATGGCGATTTAAGAATGGCAACCGAGAATGTTAATGATTGGAGTAAATGAAACCGTGGAGACGCTTTGTACACACCAACGAGGAGAAACGTCGGTAACAGCAGTAGCAATGTTCCTCCCATGAACAACACCACCGAAAGAGATAATGAACGATGGGATGTTTAGAAGCTTTTTTGCGTTCATGCAAAATCGATTTAGGAGACTTGTGTTCAAAATATAGGAGGAAATAATAGCAATTCACGGTTTGTCACAACCAAGCGCTTCAAGGAGTTAGGACCACGAGTGCAGGGAAGCGGGATCCGATTAAAGGCGAGGCGTGGGTCAAACAAATTACCAAGATATTCGATGTCTTGGGATGCACGGAGGAACAGAAGGTTCCATTCGCCACCTTTATGTTCCGTAATGAGGCATATTACTGGTGGGAATCTGTGAAGTGTACCCATCCAGCCGCACTTAGCATGTCTTGGGAAATATTTCAGAAATTGTTCAATGACAAGTACTTTTCTGAAAGTATTCATCATATGAAGGAGGTAGAGTTTATTAGACTGGAGCAAAATAACATAACGGTGTCCTAGTACGAGGCGAAGTTTATAGAGTTATCCAGGTTTGCACCTCATTTGGTGGAGAATGAGGAACGTATGACGTGGATGTTTCTGAGAGGTTTGAAACCCGACATACGTCAATATCTCATTTCTCATAAATTTTCTCTCTATTCAGATGTTGTCAACAGGGCTCAATTATTAGAGCGAGATAACGAGTACGGTCAACCGAGGGACCACAACCAGGATCATACCGGTGACAGCAGTCATCAGAACAACGATAACCAGTGGAGAAAGAAAAATACGGATAAGAGCGGCAACCACTCTGGTGGTAATCATGGCCAGGAGAATAGAAGAAGCGAGTCGGGAGGAGATTTTAATAAGAGGAAATTCAACAATGACAATACGAAGACGTCAGCACCAGCAGCAACTGGTTCCAAGGGAGGAGAACGATCACCGATCATATGTTATAAGTGAGGAAAAGAAGGACATATCAGCCCAAACCTTCCACAACAGTTTAAAGTATGTTATAATTGTGGAAAGGAAGGACATATCGCTCGAGATTGCACTGTAGCGAAACCAAGTCCAGCGAGGATGGTGACTCAAAAGGCTATCCCAGAAAAGTCAAAGTCAACGGTTCTTGGAAGAGCGTTTGTCGTGACTGGTCAACATGCGAAGAACCCAAACGAGGTGATCACGGGTAAGCTAATCATAAATTCATGCGAAGTTTATACCTTACTAGATACTGGTGCTACCCATTCATTTATCTCTCATGCTTGTGCTCAATGTTTAAACTTGACTCCGGAGAAATTAGACTTTGATTTATCTGTGGAGACTCCGTTAGGAGAAACTTTCATCACATCCACTGTTTATAAATCTTGTTTGATCCAAGTTGGCACCATCACCTTACCTGTTGATCTTATCTCTTTAAAGATACTTGCATTTGACGTGATTTCAGGGATTGATTGGTTAACTACTCATCATGCCAAAATTGATTGTTTTCGTAAGGTTATTAGTTTTCATATTCCTAACCAACCTATTGTGCGAATTCAAGCAACTAAGCCATTAAAATTAATCACTGTTATATTAAGTCATAAAGCTATTCGTTTATTAAAAAACGGATGTCAAGCTTTCTTAGCCCATGTTATGGATTTGAATAAAGACACGTCATATTTGAATAATATTCCTATTGTTATTGACTTTCCCGACGTATTTCAAAGAACTTCCTGCTACCCCGAACATGAAGTTGAATTCTTTATTGATCTTGAACCTGGTACAAAGCCCATTTCTAAAACCCCATATTGAATGGCTCCTATTGAACTTTAGGAGTTAAAGGTCCAACTACAGGAGTTGTTGGACATCGATTTTATTCGTCCTAGTACATCTCCTTGGGGTGCTCCTATTTTATTCGTAAAGAAGAAAGACGGGAGTATGCGACTTTGTATCGACTACCGGGAATTAAACCATGTCACTATCAAGAATAGGTATCCGCTACCTCATATTGATGACCTGTTTGACCCGATTATAAGGAGCACAATTCTTTTCAAAAATCGATCTTAGATTCGGATATCATCACCAAGATTAGAATCGAGGATATTCCAAAGACGCCTTTAGAACTCTATGACGGCATTATGAATTCTTAGTCATGTCTTTTGGATTGACTAATGCTCCTGTGGCTTTCATGGATATGATGAACCGAGTATTCAAGGAATATTTGGATCAGTTCGTTGTTGTCTTTATTGATGACATCCTCATATATTCCAAAAGTCATGAAGATCATGAGCACCATTTAAAGCTGGTACTCCAAAGGCTTCGTGAAAATAAAGAAATGCGAGTTCTGGCTTGAGGAAGTAGCATTCCTTGGGCACGTGGAGTCAAAACATGGAGTATCTGTTGACCCGGCGAAGATTGAAGCAATACAAAGTTGGGAACAACCGAAGTCGGTGACCGAAGTATGTATCTTTCTGGGCTTAGCTGGTTATTATCGAAGATTCGTGGAAGGATTTTCTCGAATCGCTACTCTATTAACTTAGCTAACTCGGAAAGATATCAAATTCGTATGGAGCGAGGAATGCGAGAAGAGTTTCCAAGAGCTTAAGAGGAGACTCATTTCGGCACCTGTTTTGACCCTACCATCTAGTTCAGATGGATTTGTTATCTACAACGATGCTTCAGGCAAAGGGCTAGGATTTGTTCTTATGCAAAGTGGGAAAGTTATAGCCTATGCCTCATGAAAACTTAAAGAATATGAGAGGAATTATCCTACTCATGATCTAGAGTTGGCAGCAGTTATTTTCACGCTAAAGATCTGGAGGCACTATCTATATGAGGAGAAAGTGGAGATATATTCAGACCATAAAAGTCTCAAATATTTCTTCACCCAAAAAGAACTCAACATGCGGCAACGACGTTGGCTCGAGCTGTTGAAAGACTACGACCATACCATTCAATACCATCCTGGAAAAGCAAACGCGTGACGGTAGGCACATTGAGTAGAAGATCATACGCGGGAACGAGTGCGATGTTGTCAACACAAAGGCCCATTTGGTGTGATTTACAAAAGATGAAGATAGAATTCAAGACTCCGGGGACCTATGCAATGATGTCAAGTATACGTATAGAACCAACTTTAATCAAAAAAGTTAAAGTTGTTTAAGCCACAGACCCGGAGCTGATGCGTATGAAGAAGAAAGTGCAAGAAGGTGCTATTCTAGAAGCAAGAATCGATGAAGAAGGAATACTTTGAGTCCACTCCAGACTTTGTGTTCCTAATGATTCTGATTTGAAGTACAAGATCATGATGGAGGCACACAATACACCATTTGCAATCCATCCTGGAAGTACCAAAATGTATCGTGATCTTCGAAATACATTTTAGTGGAACAATATGGAGAGAGAGATTGCAAAGTTTATCTCGAGGTGATTAACTTGTCAACGTGCAAAGGCGGAACATCAATGCCTAAGGGCCCATTGCAACCACTTGAGATTCCGAAATGGAAGTGGGAACACATTACCATGGATTTTGTTACGGGTCTTCCCACGATTTCTCAAGGCATAAATGCTATTTGGGTTATTGTTGATAGATTAACCAAGTCTGCTCATTTCTTGTCGATACAGGAGACTTATTCCCTTGAACGTCTTGCTCGTATGTACGTAGATGAGATTGTGAGATTTCATGGCATGCCAGTATCCATAGTTTCGGATCGTGACCCAAGATTCACTTCAAGATTTTGGGTTAGCTTGTAAAAAGCTATGGGCACGAATTTACGATTCAGTTCGGCATACCATCCTCAAACGGACGGGCAATCAGAGAGGACTATTCAAACTCTTGAAGATCTATTAAGACTCTATGTCCTAGACTTCAAAGGCAGTTGGGATAAGTATTTA
This sequence comes from Panax ginseng, assembly GCA_020205605.1. Classification (NCBI taxonomy): domain Eukaryota; kingdom Viridiplantae; phylum Streptophyta; class Magnoliopsida; order Apiales; family Araliaceae; genus Panax; species Panax ginseng. The sequence continues at coordinate 128,911,568 of CM035136.1, read as the reverse complement.
CCATTGGTGGAATTCTCCTACAACAACAGTTATCAGGCAAGTATAGGTGTGGCTCAATTCGAAGCATTGTATGGACGAAAGTGTCGCTCTCCAATATATTGGGATGAGGTGGGTGAAGCAACATTGTTGGGACCCGAGTTGGTAATGTATGACTACGAAAAGATCCAAATGATTCGATAACGATACAAACAAAGACAGGGATCGACAAAAGAGTTATGCGGATCTTCATCGAAAGGACGTGGAATTTAGTATTGGGGATCATGTATTGTTGCGTGTTGCTCCATGGAAGGGAGTTACAAGATTCGGGAAGAGAGGAAAGCTCAATCCACGATTTATTGGTCCATTTCAGATTCTTGATCGAGTAGGAAATGTGGCCTATAGACTCGCGTTACCTCCAAGTATGTCTCGTGTTCATAATGTTTTTCACGTATCCGTGCTTCGTAAATATGTGAAAGACCCGAACCACGTTATTGAGTTAGAACCGGACGAGATAGCCAAAGACTTAACGTAAGAAGAGGTACCTGTCAAGATCTTGGATAGGAAAGAACATGTCCTACGCACAAAGGTCATACCACAAGTTAAAGTTTTGTGGAGGAACCATGCTATTGAGGAAATAACCTGGGAGTTAGAAACGAAAATGAAAGCGAGATATCCTCATCTTTTCGAAACACCAGGTACGTACGTTAATTTCGAGGACGAAATTTCATAAGGAGGGGAGTTTGTAAGACCCCAAATTATTACTAAATGAAATTTAATTTCCTCTATTTATTATTTTGAAATAGTAAGGGTTGATTTGATTAATGTGGTTAGTTATGGGTAAAATGCGCAAATATTTTAAATAAGCAAGTGGCTATAAAATATTCTTTTTTATCGGAGAATATTCGTTTGGTCGTGGAATATTCTTACTGCTTGGGAATATTCGTATTTGCACTGCCAAGCAACCTTATTATGTGGGCCTATATAACTTGAAAGTGATTGGATGAATAAAATGACAAGTATAAGTTGTTTATAAATAATTACGTAGTTATTACCAATTAATCATTGTTGGAATACCCGTGGTTAAAAACACGATGTCTACGCGTTGTTGTCAAAGATAGCACACGATATTGCACCAATTATTGATTCTTACGTAAAAGGCACTACTCAATAATTGTTACAATAATTATCGCTCAAGATTTTTTATTTTATTGATTCAATAATTGTTGCGTTGATATTTTATATTACATTGTTTTAATAATTGTCACTACACAGTATTTTCCATTATCGAAGCAATAATTCATATTATCTGAATAATATTTAGATAACATTATTGGCAATGTCTAGAAAGTTCTGTCTAAGGAGAGGTTTGGTCACCTAATTGCTTGCAAGATGAGAGAAATCATTATTGGAAAGCCCTCTCTTTCTTGGAACGACCCGGTTGTCCAGTATTGTGATTCTATAATATTATTTGTGAATAATTAATTATTGATTTATATGATGAGGAAAATATTGATTTTATGTGGATATAGATGGAGAAAATTTTTAATGTGACAATTGTTTAAAAAATTAATATTTTATCTTTTTCTGATAAAATAATTCATTTAAATATATTATTATATTTTAATAATATAATAATGGTGATATTTTTATAATGAATGTGGGATATATGAGTACATGAGGAGAAAGAGTATTTTTGTTGCAATAAATATTTAAAACATGTTTTTCATGTTGGTGGACCCCATTTCTTGACTAAAATTTGATTATAGGCTGTAAAATCGTCCATTTGTGGATTTCAGTCAATTTCTGCTTGGAATTTGGAAAAACTTTCTTCTGCAAAGTTGTAAAGAATGGAATTTCCTATGGAAAGGACATGAAGTTCGAATTTTTCTGATAAAAGGGCTATTAATTATGAATTATTGAAGTTCCAAAGTTCTGAAATAATTGATTTTTGGAAGTTTTAATTATTTTTAATATGAAAAACGTTTTTGTCGTTAATTATGGGTCTTGCATGTGATGTAAGTTGCTGAATTCAGATCTAGGAAAGTGGGCGTAAGAAATTTGTATATATATATATATATATATATATATATATTAATATTTTATTAAATTTTCTGCTTTGGTGTTCTAAGCATTTTCCTATAAATAGGGTGCTTAGGTTAGAATTGAAAATCACACCAGAAACTAAAGATTTCTCTCTCTTTCTCTCTCTATATTATCGAGCGTATTCTTGTGAGTATTTTCATACCTTGAGTGTTGCTATACGGTGCGAGTTCCCTTCAGCACTATATTCAGTATTCCAGTCAGAAGTACTGTCTTTTCGAGGTAAGAGATATTTTTTTTAAAAATGATATTATTCTTTCAATATCATTATGCTGGTATATTGGGAATATTTTTCTTGTGAAATTTTTGTCTTTTGGTGTCGGGGTTACTATTCACGTATACGGCACTATTCACGGAAATATAAATTTTTAATTTTTCGTCCAAAATATCTATTATGGATACTAGCTTTGATTGTATCCATGTTTTGATCATTCTTGAATTTTACTCCACTATGATTATTTATGAGGTATTTTTGGACATGAAATAGCTGAAATACGATTCCTTAATATTTATTCTTTTGTTTCACTGGATTCATTTTTTTAAAAATATTTTTCATCATCCTCAGTCCTAAATGATGATATTACTGAATATCTTTGGCCTGTAGTGCAAAGATGAATGATTTTCGTGAATATCTTTGGCGTGAGTAGTGCAAAGATGAACCGTGTTTAGATGAACATGACCAACTAGTGAATATCTTTGGCCTGTAGTGCAAAGATGAATATTTGATTTATGATGTATATTGATTGATGTTACAGGGATAAAGTATTGATGATGGACTTTTAAATTCATAGATAATAGTAGATTTCATTCTCTACGTAACTCTTCTATGAATTATTGTTTCCGCTGCGAATATTGTGTTAGGTTTGTAGTATTCATGAACGCAATCAAATTGCACAAATTAGCGGAAACGTGAAAAATCAGAGTTTAAAAATTTTACAAACCATATACCCGGATCACCCTTTATGCATAATTATTAATTAAACGAAAAAGAAAGAACAAGAATCATACCCTTGAAGATCCGAGCTTCCTCAGGTACAAGTTCACCTCCAATCCTTTTCGCGTTCAACATGAATCCACCGGGTTTGGTTCCTTCCTTTGGTCAACGTTAGCCACCCAAGTGTTTGGCTTCTAGAGGTGATCCACCAAGGAAGAAGAAGGATTCAAGAAGATGGGTATTTGGCAAAACCCTAGTTTTTCTATCTCTCATAGAAAAAAGCGTACTCTCCCAACTATTGAAATTATGTATGTTGTTAAAAAGTCAACAACCACATCACCCATAATAAGACTCCTCTTATTTTATAGATGTAGACAACCCCCCTTAACAATTAAGAAATTGGGTTTTATTTTAATTAATTAAATTCTTTTAATTAATTAAGCTCCCTAATCTTATTAGGGATAATTAATTAAACTCTTTTAATTAATTTTCCTCCTAATCCTATTAGGATATTTGAGAGTACTTTTATTAATTAATTCCCAAACTCCTTTAGGAATTAAATAATAATAATAGTAATAATAATAAGACTCCTCTTATTAATTTATATTTAATATTTCCAAAATATTAAATAATAAATATTAAGCTATTTAATTTATTCTATCACCATAGATTAAATTAAATATACTTAACTTATTATTACTTAATATGCCATTAACTTCTTAAATAATTATTCTTTCTTTTATGGTGTTACCCTTTAGGTTCTCCATATTAAACCGGCTGTGAATAAATCAATTAGAACAATTCTAATCTTATTTAAATAAATAAATTAAACTAATAATTTATTTAAATAAATAATATTTATTCTACAATAGGGATAAGCATCCCTAGCGATCAACGACTTTCTAGATAATATAGATTTCAACATTAATCATAAAAAAACCTTTGAGTAAATAGTTACCGTGACAATTCAATCCTTCCACCATACAATGTCCCAATTAAATATAAGACATGGAATTATCACAAGTCTTATTTTATTTAATTATATGTATTTCGACTCTTAAATGCATGACTCAAATAATGAAAATTAGAAACTCCTTTCTAATTTCATTCCTATTGCCAAGGACTCTTTGGGTTATCATTTATCGAATCATATAGGACATTTCTCTTCTTTTACTAGAAGTGGTAGATTCTTTATTGATCATACATTATCTCCATGTACAACTTATTATACCCAAGCAAACCCTTTGATATACCCTAAGGGTCTTAAGGAATAAGTCAAAGTATAACTCATCACACACAAGATACTATGATGATCTCAAGTCCAAGGATCACTTGTACTACTATCACTACATGAATTCCTATTGACAGGCAAATAAAACTCCATTAGGTATTCCTTAGCGAGCCACGTTTAGTGAACTTATTCTCTAATAAGCACCTACATACTTGCTTTAGTGTCTCCACACAAATGATCATGAGATCAATCATCCTCATCCAATGAGCAAGCAACGTATGTACCATTCTATCTGGATTCACTAATCCCCAATTTAGTAATCCAACGATTGGGAACTATTTTAGTTTTAAGCTTTCTAAGAATTTAGATCTCATTAGAATGATCATCATCATTATTCTAAAAGCATTGCTTAAAACTATGGCTTATCACATATTATAAAACAACATCATGTAGATAATTAAAAGCCTTTAATAAATAAATACTTTTTATTAATAAATGAATAAGATTGTTACAAAGTATATACTTTATCATCAAACATGATTGGCTTGTGTGCATACTACTTTTAATCTCCCACTTGCACTAAAACCAATCGCCGTGGTATCTCATATCCTTCTTCTCTAAGTGACGATTATCCTGCTGTTGGATAAGCTTTAGTTAATGGATATGTAATGTTGTTCATGAGAGTGCACTATCTCTATAGTGATTTCCCATCTTTCAATGATTCCTATAATAAAATGAAAGTGCCACAACACATGTTTAGATCCAAGATGAGACTTAGGAACTATTCCTAGTTCTGTAATAAACTTTTCATCTAAACAATCAACTTGCAGCTTCATTTACAGCTATATACTTTATCTTTATCACTAAACCAACAACTCTTTGCTGTTTGGAAACCTTTCCAACTCACTGCACCACTATTCAAGGTAACTCTTTATCTTAAAGTGGATTTTCTGTCGTCTTGGTCTGTCTAAAAACTTGAGTCTGTTAAGCCCTCTAGTTTTAATTTAGACCCACCATAAATTTTAATCACTTCCTTAGTGCCAGTTAAGTATTTTAAGATGTTTTTCCCTGTCTTACAGTGATCTTCTCCAGAATATGACTGATCATCATCAGGTCTCGTATATTTCATTGCATACATGATAGTTACTCATGCGATCTCTCTTTTTAGGAGTCTGTGGGGACTATTAAGAGAGATACACTCCATAGCTCATCAACATGAGACATCTCTTGGAGTTTGCCATGCTAAACGACTTTAGCGTCAAATGAATATACGTTCCTTGGGTTAAGCCGAGCATCCTTTTAAATATATCTATATAGATTTGCATCCCCAATTAAGATAATCTTCCTAAATCATTCATGGAGGAATGTTTAGACAACTTTATCTTTACTGATTGTAGCATTGGTATGTTATTCCTCATCCGTAGTATATCAACATATAATACTAGAAATTTCACGACGCTCCCACTGACCCTTTTGTACACACTAGAACTCTTACATCATCGTATGTAACTCTGGATCATCATCTTCTATGATGCGTACCTCATCATCATCATCCATGATGAATCCATACCTCCTGGTATCTTCTTCAGACTATTCCGCATTTACGATTCGGTTATGGTGCACAATAGAGTTATCTACGTGTTCCTCTTATTTGACTTATAGTGTTTTGTGGTTCTTGAACTCTTCAAGATCTATTATCCTCCCACTAGCCCCTTCAATGATAAACACCTTTATCTTAGAAACATATGCCCTAAACTTACTTTAGGATGTCCCACAAATCTATACTTGTCAAATTTTATCTCAAGCTTATCCTTTGAAACCTTTTCACATAAGTTGGAAAACCCTTTATCTTAACATACTTAAGATTAGAAATCCTTCCTGTCCATAACTTTTATGGAGTCTTGGGGCTGGATTTTGAGGTTATCTTTTCGTAGATATGCAGCCATTTCTAGGACATGACCCCAGAGGGATACTGGAATGCCGGTAAAATCATTATGGACCGTACCATATCCAATAAGGTACGATTTTTCCTTTCAGATACATCAATCAATTATTGCGTATCAGGAGGCGTCCATTATGAGAAAACCATTTGATATAATTTATAAACTTATTGCACAAGTATTTATTCATTGATCTAATCAAAGAATCTTAATACTTTGTCAATTTGTTTCACTTCTGAATTCTTTGAACCTTTCAAATAATTCACACTTGTATTTTAGCAAATACACACATTCAACTCTTTAAATGATCATCTCCTTTTCTTATACTAGTTTGTTAAATTTGTAAAATTATTTTCACGTAAGTCTAGTATACAAAATCCATTAAGTAATATTCCAGTTCTATACAAAACATTATTATTATAAATAGAACAACAATTGTTCTTAAATATAATACCAAAGATTTCATTGTCCAACAACAAAAATGAAAATAATATTTCTAACAAGAACTGGAATACAATAACAACTTATTGACTTAATAGATTTGCCCGTAGGCATTGCTAAACTATAAGTTTTTATGGATAATGTGACAACCTTTGCTTCATTTCCCACACATAGGATTACTTAAATGTGTTTAGCTTTCTACTTCTGCTTGGTCCCTTCAAAAATCTATATTTATGATAACCAAAGTCGGTATCCAATACCCAAGTAGAACCTTGACTTAAAGAAAAATTTATTTTAAATCATAAACAAATTTGTATTTATAACTGAAACTTCACTAAGCTTCTTTTGGTTAGCCTCTGCAAGATGCTTCTTACAGTTTCTTTTCAGTGTCCAGGCTTATTGCAGTGGAAGCAAACTCCTTTGTTATTCGTATCAGTTTTGTTCTTATTATCCTTTATTTTTGCCTTTCTATTTACCTTCTTTGAATCGTTCTTCTTTTCAGAAGATCCTTTGGCCCCTATCAGTAAGACTCGGTCTTTCTTGGTTGGAAAGTGACTCTCAACATTTTTCAATATGTTAAGGAAATCAGCAAGGCTGATATCTAGCTTGTTCATATGAAAAAAAAATAAAAAAATCACAACAATTGTGAAAGGAGTCCGGGAGTGAGTGCAAGATCGAATCTTGGTTCAACTCTCCATCCGTGACAAAACCTGTTGTCCTAATTGATCAATCAAATTGATTATGTTAAGAACTTTTGTCTGTACTGTAGTGTCATCGGTTATTCTAGATCGGAAGAGCTCCTTAGATATCTGATATCTATCAGTCCTACTTTCTTCACCATCAGCTACTTGAAGTGCAGGAATATAGTAGGAGCATCCATAGTTCTATGCTGACGCTGAAGCTCGTTACCCATGGATGCGAGCATGATGCATTGATCCAACTGTGCATCATCTTGCCACTTTCTAAAAGTAACAATCTCTTCCTCAGAGGCATTGTCTACAAAAATTGCATGGATAGGCGTATTAAGGACATAAGATAGCTTTTCAGTCATGAGAACTTTTCTCAATTACCTTAACCAATCCGTTTAATTCGGTCCGGTTAATTTAGCATCTAATATGCTACGCAGTGATAGTGATTTAGACATTGTAAAATTCTGTAAATGAATTTGTAATTAACAACATTTTAACATACATTCTTTTATTAATTACCAAAATAATTTAGGTCTTGTTTTAAATTGGTATCTCCCACTATTTTCTTCAAACTATATTACTCTCACTTATATAGTTCGGTAAAATCTAATTAAAGATTTGCTAGTGAGAATAAGGATCCCATTTCAAATGTATATAGCCTTGTGATGACACAACAAACTATATATATATAAATAGGTAGACAACTCTTGTCAATTACATCAACTATGCAACTCCTTGTATTTTGCCTCTTAGATTATTTTGATCAAGTGGTGGCACATCCGAATCAAAATTATCCAAGTTAAGTCCAACCTAGCACTCCATATATTCAAAAAAAAATAATATTATCCTTGTGGTGACACAACAAAACAATATTATTCAATTTTCTTTATAAACATCAAATGTGATAAATTAACTTTTTAAATACTTAATACTTGCCTTGTGGTGACACAACAAACTCATATTAAATATTTAATACTCTATTAATTTTATCATGCTAGAAGGAGACGTTCGATATTCCAAATATCTTTGAACGCTTAGGACTTAATATAAAAAAAATTGAGGGGATTGTTATTAATTGTCTCATCTTGTTTAGCGCGCATGCACACACACACACACACACACACACACACACACACACATATATATATATATATATATATATATATATATATATATATATATATAAAAATACGCGTCATATTAATGAACATGCGAAGCATATTTGTATAATATATAATATATATATAGTATAAGCATGCACATATAGAATACTATATTCTACCCGGATTGATTATGGACTTTTATTCTAGTTTGGTTCACTAGAGCCACCAAGTGAACCAAAAGGTCAAATCCTAAGATGCAAGAATTAATATTTAAACATAACTATTACATTTAAACCCGGGCTCCATTACAAATGGATCTTCACGTGCTCCTTGCTCCTTGATATCCAATTCTTCAAAATTAATTCTAACTATTCATATTACAAAACTATTTTAAAATAAATAGAAACCTTGATCAGCAGTCAAGGGGAAGTACATAGGAGGAAGAAAGAATTTACATTAAGAAAAATTAGAGAAGACGAGGTACGCAGACCCCATTTAATAAAACCCATACATTCATGCATCCAACTAAAATAAAATCCAATCACATTGGTCAATAGTCCATAACCAGTCCCATTTAGTATCATACACATCACCATATGCATCAATAAATAACATTCATCTCATGAATAATAAACATTTAATATATATATTGATATCATTTAATGGGCAAATTTAGTTAGTATAAAATCTAATTTTGAATCAAAATAAACTCCTTTATTTTAATCCAAATTTAAATCAAAATAAAACTATTTTATTTTAATTTATCCAATTTTGAATAAAATAAACTATTTTATTTTAATCAAAATCTTTAATCAAAATAAACTCCTTTATTTTAATTAATTATGGAATCCAATTCCAAGTAAAAAAAAAAACTCCTTTATTAAAGGAAACATAGATTCTCTTTCCTATTCACAAATAAACTCCTTTATTTTGAATAATATGAAATCTTATTCCATATCTAAATAAACTCCTTTATTTAAGGAAATTAGGATTCTTTTCCTATTCACTAATAAACTCTTTTATTTTGAATAATATGAAATCGTATTTCATATCTAAATAAACTCCTTTATTTAAGGAAACATAGAATCCAATTTCAATTCCAATTAGTTATCATGGAATCCAATTCCAACTCTAATCAGTTAGCATGAAATTCTAATTTTAAAATTAAAATAAACTTTTTATTTTAAAATTAAAATAAACTTTTTATTTTAATTATAAAATAATTAATATATATATATACACACACACACACACACACACACACACACACACACACACATATATATATATATATATATATATATATATATATAATATCATGTGGGAGAATCGCCTGTTAAATAATATATATATATATATATATATAACTATTATATATATGCCAACTGAAGTACCAGGAAAGATATAAGGATTCACGTGACTTTGAATCACAATAATTATATATATATATACTCCTACATCACGTTAAGCCTTTACAAAAAGCGGAAATGATTCCTTTTTTTTTCTGCAGCTTCTTCGCGAATAATAACAGGCTTACGGTTTTTTTTAGTTAAATTTTATACAACAAAATTATGCCAAATTAAATTGTTCTAAACACATATCAATATACATATTAAATTAAAATAATTAATAATTCGCATAAAGGTTTGGCTCTGATGCCACTGTTAGGTTTGTAATATTCATGAACGCAATCAAATTGCACAAATTAGTGAAAACGTGAAAAATCAAAGTTTAAAAATTTTACAAACCATATACCCGGATCACCCTTTATGCACAATTATTAATTAAACGAAAAGGAAAGAACAAGAATCAAACCCTTGAAGATCCGAGCTTCCTCAGGTACAATTTCACCTCCAATCCTTTTCGCGTTCAACATGAATCCACCGGGTTTGGTTCCTTCCTTTGATCAACGTTAGCCACCCAAGTGTTTGGCCTCTAGAGGTGATCCACCAAGGAAGAAGAAGGATTCAAGAAGATGGGTATTTGGCAAAACCCTAGTTTTTCTATCTCTCATAGAAAAGAGCGTACTCTCCCAACTATTGAAATTATGTATGTTGTTAAAAAGTCAACAACCACATCACCCATAATAAGACTCCTTTTATTTATAGATGTAGACAACCCTCCTTAACAATTAAGAAATTGAGTTTTATTTTAATTAATTAAATTCTTTTAATTAATTAAGCTCCCTAATCTTATTAGGGATTAAACTCTTTTAATTAATTTTCCTCCTAATCCTATTAGGATATTTGAGAGTACTTTTATTAATTAATTCCCAAACTCCTTTAGGAATTAAATAATAATAATAGTAATAATAATAATAAGATCTCTTATTAATTTATATTTAATATTTCCAAAATATTAAATAATAAATATTAAGCTATTTAATTTATTCTATCACCATAGATTAAATTAAATATACTTAACTTATTATTACGATTATGCCATTAACTTCTTAAATAATTATTCTTCCTTTTATGGTGTGACCCTTTAGGTTCTCCATATTAAACCGGTTGTGAATAAATCAATTAGAATAATTCTAATCTTAAGGAATAAGTCAAAGTATAACTCATCATACACAAGATACTATGATGATCTCAAGTCCAAGGATCACTTGTACTACTATCACTACAGGAATTCCTATTGACAGGCAAGTAAAACTCCATTAGGTATTCCTTAGAGAGCCACGTTTAGTGAACTTATTCTCTAATAAGCACCTACATACTTGCTTTAGTGTCTCCACACAAATGATCATGAGATCAATCATCCTCATCCAATGAGCAAACAACGTATGTACCAATCTATCCGGATTCACTAATCCCCAATTTAGTAATCCAACGATTGGGAACTAATTTAGTTTTAAGCTTTCTAAGAATTTAGATCTCATTAGAATGATCATCATCATTATTCTAAAAGCATTGCTTAAAACTATGGGTTTATCACATATTATAAAATAACATCATGTAGATAATTAAAAGCCTTTAATAAATAAATACTTTTTATTAATAAATGAATAAGATTGTTACAAAGTATATGCTTTATCATCAAACATGATTGGCTTGTGTGCATACTACTTTCATATTGATCTGAAACTTGTTGTCTATTGTATTTTATCAGATTTTTCCCTGTTGAAGACTAACAATAATTTGTTCTATATTATCTTAGTCATAATATTCTTTACTGGGCTAGTTGAGCTTACCCTTTTTACTTTTTGTTCTATTTTTCTTCTCAGGAAGCGAGAATGTAGCGAGTACTAGTTGGGGTATGGAATGATGGTTCTAGAAGTGGTTTTAGAAGTCCTCACTATTTTTATAAAATAATGTATCAATAATTGTAATGAGGACTTATTTGAGTGTGGATATTGTCTAGATGATAATATTTGTATTTAAACTCACAGTTTAAGTGTTGTCGTATTTTGCACGACAGTTGTATTAATAAAGTTGTAGTTATTTCTGTACCATGTATTTGACGACTCAGAATGGGTGTTGTATACCTATTTTGGGGGCGTCACATAACTAAAGTTCTTTAATTTAATGAAATTGGTCTCCCAACTTTGCTTATAAAAAGGATGCATCTTCACAAGATGAGGAACACCAAAAATATAAAATTCCTCTACTACAATATTGCGAGTATTTTTTTCTAGTATAAGGATACTCTTATTGTTGCTAAGAGTAAAAGAATTGTTCAAGTTGACCAACCTCATAGAAAGAAACATCTAATTTCGTACTAAGGTAAGAGATATCATTTTCTTTCATACTCCTAAATTTATGGTAAGAAATTATTATTTGTTTCTACAGCCTTATCATTAAAATGGTGAAAATTCATGAAATTATTGGAATATCCTTAATAGTTTATACTTTATCTAATATCTTTTTATATGTATATTCATATTAAATTTTAATCGTTATATTTGAAACGTGAACATTATATTTTCTTGAACGTTATATTCTATCAAGAACCCTAATTGATTTTCTAGATATTGTGTTGACGATTTAGACTAGATAAATTAAATTGAGAATAACTAAGGTTTATTCTGTCTTATTATTATGATTATTTGTGTCCATTCATCATCATCATATTATTATTATTTGTACTAATTATTAAGACTATGTTGTTGTAAATGTCTTTGGCCTGGGTGCAAAGACAGTATAATTGTTGAGTACCTTAGCCTATGTGGCAAAGACACACGGTGAAAGTTTTCTTTGGTCTGGGTGCAAAGTGGAACTGTTGATTGACATGATTATGAACAAGAAATGTGGATTGGCATAATCATGACCTTTGTGTTACAGGCAAAGACAAGTGGTTTGGTCCTAGAGGAGGTCGTTCGTGTATGCGCGGTTGTTTAGGCCAACCTCTTTCCTCCACATATTCGAGACGTAAATACAAATATTGATGTATGTCTTTATGTATACCTTTTAATTTGTAATTATATTGCTTAGAAAAATATACAAAAAATAGTTCAAAACCCGTCTCGGGTGTCGAATCGAAACGAAGCCATAGACATAACACCTCATAGATATTTAAAACATGTTACAACTACATAATAGCTCATTTGCTGAACTTGCATATTTTAAAGAACACTTAGAAAAATATAGACCAAAACTCACCCCGGGCATCCAAGCAACATAAAATCATAGACATAGCACCTCATCGATATTTAGAACAATTTAAAACTTACGAGGCTCGATTCATGGGATAAATTCTTTTTTTGTTCACTCTACTTTAGGCTAACTTACAATTGAGTCACTTAACTTTTTTTTTATAGTAAACCCATTATACTTTACTTTGCTAACAAAACATTAGAAAATCTGTCAACTCGTTTGACTTTAGACGGAAATGAAAAAGTAAGCTGCTGACATGTAAAAATTTTCTGATGTGGTAGGACTCATTCCATGTGGCTTTCATTACGTGGATATGGAGGAAAAACCTCCCACCCAAATACCAGATGATATGATGGACCCACGTCTATTAGCAACCAAGAAGCAAGTGAATCGTCATTTTGTTCCAACTTTGATCGATGAAGAAAATTGAACCCTAAGCCAGTCCTTCCTAAGTAATTGATCAATTGAAAAGCTAAACAAAGATCGGCGACTTGTTCGATTAAACTCTAACAAAATCAATTATTTGGTGTGATTCACGTTAGTTAAAAGTCGTTTGATGCTCAATATCAAGTAACGGTCGACAAGTATGTTCCATATGATGGTCCTCTTTTGTCCTCTTATCTGACTTTGATGATTTTATTTGGGTTTCTTGTTGTCATATTGCCCTTTTATTTCTAAACCCTAGATTGATGGTCCCCTTTGTCTTTTTCTTTACTGATTCTTGTTTGAAGATTTATAAAATCCTTTTTTACTAAATTTTGGTCTCCTTTTGTCCTCACATGAATGCTCTGTATTTATTTTCATTCCTTCAACTTATGCACTATTTTTCATGTGTTTTATTTATTAATTTGTTACAGATAGATACTATTGTGCAATTTAATGTACACTATGGTAGGAAGTTCATCTATGCTCCTTTACCTGACTATGTGGGAGGTAATGCTTATCATATGCCACATTTGGATGCTGATTACATTTTTATGGGTGCTATTAATGAGTTAGCTACTGAACTTAGTTATCATCCTCAATCAAGTGCTTATTTTAAAATTGATGGAGTAAATATTAAAAATGGGTTTAGACTTGTTCATGATGATTTAGTATAAGAGATATGGTTAATATTTTCTTGACAGATGGTATAATTGATGTCTATATAGACCATTTATTACCATATAATACTGATCAAAACTCCATATTAGATGAGCATAATAGTATTAATGTGACTGATAATGTGCTTCAAAATGTTGATTAAACAGTGGCTGATAATGTTGCTGGTAATGTGGATGAAAATATGGTTGAAAATGTGATTGGTGAGGGTGAGGGTGATAATGTGGACAGTGTGGCTGGGGAGAATGTGAGTGATAGAAGGAGTAGAAAATGTCAGATTTTCAAAAAGAGTGCTAAAAGGAAGTCCAAAAAGGGTAAACAAAGGGCAATTGAGGAGGAATGTTTTCTGTGATAGATACCTCTGATAGTGATTTTGATGAAGACTGTAGTGATGAAGAATTAATAGAAGCTAGGAAGTTGGCTAGGGAGTATAAAAGGGATAGAAAAAGAACATATAGTTGGAGGATTAGGGACATGAGGCAGGAAATGAGGGGGAGGAAGGAGAAAATCAGGGAGATGAAGGGAATGATGGAGATGAATAGGGTAAGGATGAACCTGAAAATGAGGAAGAAAATGTGGCAGGACATGAATGAATGAAATAGAGGGAGAAAAATTTATGAATGATGGTGAGGGCAGTGAATATGAGAATAGTGATTTAGATGATGCATCATGGCAAAGTGAATATGAGAACAGTGATGTGTTGAGGTCTCTTTCTAAAAGCAGTGAAGAAGATGATGATGTTATCTATGTAGGCCCTCCCCCTAGTAAAGAAAAAAAGAAAGGTAGTTGAGGTTTATAATAAGAAGATAAAAAAGAAGTTGTGAAAATTTAAGTAGTACATGATATTTTTCAGCATTAGGGTGTTTAAAGATGCTATAAGAGACTACTCCATTACAAGTGGGAGGAAATTATGGTATCTAGTCAATGATTCCAAAAGATGCCAAGTTAAGTGTGAGAAAGGATGTCCATGGAAATTATGGGCTAGTTACATACAAGGGGTTGATACATGGCAGGTTAAGTCTATCTTAGACATTCATAATTACACCAGAATCTTCAAAAATAAGCTAGCTACAATTAGATACTGATGAGTAGATTTTATAACTATGATTCAAATATCAACTGATGAGTATTGTTGTTTTCTAGTGCAGCGCAGCCGCGCCCAGTTAAGGCTTATGGTCAGCGTGGCCGCGCTAGGTTGGCAGTTGACTAGATTTGACTTGTCATTAATCAGTGCAATTTAGTTGTAATTTACGTAGGATTTCATAATTCGACTAAGATTTTTATTAGAGACTATATATAGCTGTTCTCAGTCATTTTTAGGGGGAGACTTCATTAGATACAATAGATTAGATTAGGAAAACTCTAGTTTAGATTAGATTTGGAGATTGAACCAACTTGGAGAACATTGAAGATTCAAAGCAGGAGCAGGAGGGAGATTCAGATTTGCAGACAACAAATTTCATTCGTTTCTCTATATTTATATTTATCTTTCAATGTTTATTCAATTGTGGATTATGGATTTTAATTCAATGAACTAAATTTTATTTTGAGATTACAATGGATCTTATTGCATATTTTACTTTAGTATACTTCTTGTTGACGTTGGAAAAAATTTCCTTTTTTTTGGAATTCCTCTTTTAATGATTTCTTACCCTTTATGTTTTCTATGTGTTGAATTTCATTTGAAAGGGCGAGTTTAAAAAGAGTCTGACACAAAATGTCGACAATTTGAAAATTCAGAGTGGCCAGTTGGTATTAGTGAAATGGTTGTATCAACTCAACCGAATTTGGAAAGTTTTGCAAAAGGCCCAATTATTGGAATCTGTTTAACAGGCCTTGGAAAATGAGATTCATAGAATGTGGGGGCTTGATTAAGCGGGGGGAAGGTGTTAGGCACCCCCGACTTCCGTAAAAACACGGTTACCGCATCTTTTCAATTCTCTAATTTGTTAGAAGTGTGTGTTTGTGTGTGCAGTTAATTGGGCCTAAGTGCATTATTTGGAAGTAGTGTTATGCCTCGTTTGCACCTATATACGAAGGGTTTAATTTGTATAAAAGTTCAATTTTAAGCAAAATATACAGAAATTATGTTTTGAAAATAGGTTTTCAAACTATTATGCTCACATAGTAATTGAGGCCTTTGATAATTCCATTTTATTCCATATTCGGCTTGTTTTGATTTTATTTTCGAGATACGAAACATATTTGACAAAATAATATACATATAAGTGTCGGGCTCCTTATGGGCATGAAAACAATTGAAGTGACCCGAACACCATAAATATGATTTGCAAGCTAACTGTACAACTGAAAAGGCCCATCATGGGAACCAGATCTAGATTCATCAGCTGGATCTTAGATCACATGGCTCCTAGGCTCACATAATATCATATGAATAGTTTGCATAACGAGGATACTGAAATAAAACATATATTTAATCTAAAGGACGCAAAATAAAGGATTCATCAATTAAATCCCTGCCTGCACATAGCCAATGTAAGACCCCGAATTTTATGAAATAAAAGTATTCAATTTTCCTATTTAGTAAATGGTTAAATTGATAAAAAAAAGATAAAGTTAAGGGTGATATGTGAATATTTTCAAAATAAGCAAGTGGCTATAAAATACTTATTATTGTCGAGAAATATTCATTTGGTCGTGGAATATTCTTGTTGTCGGGGAATATTCGAACGACGGTGCAGCCATTTGTGGGCCCCATAACAGAATAACTGTCGGATGAAGAAAACGACAAGTTTGAGTAAATAACGGCGTAGTTGTTACCATTAACACTGTTGGAATACCCGGTGGTTAAAATACAGTAATACGCGTGGTTGCATAGTAGCACACGGTTTTGCACAGTATTTTTGAATTATTGATTCTTACGTAAGAAGACACTACTCAATAATTTTTACAGTAATTACTGTTCAATATTTTATTTTATTGATTCAATAATTGTTACGTTGATATTTTATATTATTGTTGTTCAATAATTGTCACTGCACAGTATTTCCCATTATCATATCAATAATTCATATTATTTGAATAATATTATTAGATAGAATTATTGGCAATGTCTAGAAAGTTCTGTCAAGGAGAGGTTTGGTCACCTAATTACGCTACCAAGAAGGAGAAATCCTTATCGAAAAGCCCCTTTTCTCGAATCGCTGGTTGTCATTATTGTGATTCTGTAATATTATTTTTGAATATTTAATTATTGATAAGAAAATATTTATTTGATGCGGATATAAATGATGGATTTATTTATGTGGTTATAAATGAAGAAATTAATGTTGAGGTGTTTTATAAGTATTTTGTCGAAATGGAGGTATTAAAAAATCAAATCAGTATTCTTAAGATATACTGCATGAGTTATAATTTTTAATCTGACCGTTGGATCGTTGTGATTTTTGGATATGTTATACATATATAAGTTGAGTATATGTCCACAAATTTTGAACCGTTAAAAATTAACGTATGATTTGTTATTAATTTGGTGGAAAATTCTAGAATTGAGTGGGCCCCACTTGTGGTTGGTGAAGAAATGTGCTAAATTTTATTTCAAAATTGGTGGGTGGTGGTGGTAGCAGGTAAAGCCATCAGGTAGCAGGTCAAGTCTGCTTCGGCGTGCTAACATTTTTCTATAAATAGAGGGCTAAGTTAGAATTGAAAATCACACCAGAAACAAGTTTTCTCTCTTTCTCTCTCTCTATATTATCGAGCGTATTTTGTGTGTATTTAGATACTTTGTGAATTGCTATTCAGTGCAAGTTTACTTCACCGTCATATTCGATATTTCAGTCAGAAGTACTGCTCTTTTGAGGTAAGAGATATTGTCATTATTATGGTAAGTGATTGTAAGGGTTATTATATTTTTTCGGTTTAAATTTTTTTCGACCCTCAAAATTACGAAAAAATTTGAAATGATAATTTGATGAGTTTTCTAGATTGTGTCCAAAAATGACGATTTTTGGATGTATAGATTAAGAGTTATGAAGTTTATGGGAAAAGAATATTTTAAAAGTAAACCCTTATAACTCCTTGTGGTTAACTCCAAAATTGGTAAAATTTTTATTGGGAGTACATGTATATAACAGAAGTATAAATTTCAAAATTTTTGGACTAAAGTACAATTTATGATAAATATCTAAATATTCGGCAGTTTTGGCCATGTGAAAAATAGTAAATGAATTTTAAAAATTTTGAGAAAAATATATGTTCAATATGGGACTATATTCTGATAAATCTCAGAAATTTTTTTTTGTTTGTACTTATTTGGTATTTTTCATGAAAATGGACTAGTTATGAGTAAATGAATTAAATATGTCATATGAAGTAAGAAAATTGGAAAATAGGATTTTTTGTCTTGAGAATCCTATATGAGGTATATGCAGATTTTTGATGAGGGTTTTGGTTATTGGTGATGAAATTTTTTGAGTTTGGCATTTTAGAATGATTAAATGCATTATTTAGTAAAGTGTAAACAATTAAAATAAATTGTCTATAAGTTTATTCAATATCATTTTACCGAAATATTGGTATGGATTTTATTATAGAATTTTTACCTTTTTCATGTCGGGGTTACTATTTATGAATTACTATTCATGAGTTACTATTCACGGGGTACTATTCACGATAAAATTGGTTTATTTTTCTGACCAAATTATCGTTGATTTATGAATCTTATTCTTGAAATTAAATCTATGTTTTGATCATATTATTTTTATTATTATATATAACATTTTTATAATCCTGGTGAAAAAATTTCTCTTTGACTTGAGTGTAAAGATGGGTAGATTATTGGTATGATCATGACTATGGGTTCTATTTGGCCAGTAGTACAAAGATGAATTGTTGTCTGGTATGATCATGACCATTGAATTTACAATTGAATATTTTTAGCTTAAGTGCAAAGGTGAATTGATCAACATGGTTATAATTATGGTTTATATAAATTCTGAAATGATTATGTATTTCTTTGAAATATGAATATCTTTGGCCCATAGTGCAAAGATGACCTGTTGTTGAATATCTTTGGCCCGTAGTGCAAAGATGACCTGTTGTTGAATATCTTTGGCCCGTAGTGCAAAGATGACCTGTTGTTGAATATCTTTGGCCTGTAGTGCAAAGATGACCTATTGTTGAATATCTTTGTCCCGTAGTGCAAAGATGAATTTATTAGTATGATTATGAACATGAACTGTGATTTGGTATAACCATGATCTTTGATGTTTCAGGTAAAGACATGTGATGAAAATTATCTTCGTTCTAGATGCGAAGAGGAATTTAGAATCATAATTATGATTATGAGTTATTCATATGATTGTGGACCAGAACTATTGATTGATGTTACAGGGATAAAATATTGTTGGTGAATTTTTAACATTGAGAAGATAATTGACTTTATGGTCTATTTGACTCTTCTAATGGATTGCTCGTTCCGCTACAACTATGGTTGAAATTTTTTATCATCTACTATATGTTCTAAATCTCTGATTTATTACTGATGAAGGCTATTGATAATTTAATTATCTTTAGTCATGATATTCTTTCTTGAAGCTAGTTGTGCTCACCCTTCGCTTCACACAATTCCTTTCAGTGTGATAAGAGTGTAAATTGGGTCGAGCCGGGGTAACAGGGAGAATAGAATCTAGTGGTCTTTAGTTGTGGAGGTTCTCCCTAAAGAGTATAGAAAAGTGTGTTATATTTTATACATCATTTAGTAGTTATATTTGGTGAATCAAATAAGGTGAGGCGAACCCAACATTGGAAGGGTGTTTTGCCACTATCATACAAGAGATGTCTAGTGACATACAACCTCGTGTTATCATAAGATGTGGGTTGTGCACATCCACTTCTTTGAGTATATCTACGAGCGGTAAGACTATATGATCTTGGAGTTTATTTAAAATATAATTTTCAACTGGAGATAATGGAGATAGTTATATGTCAAGAGAAGACTCACCATTGGAAAGAATGATAGTAATCTTCTCATTTTTCTTTGGGGTCTATTGGGTCAACCAAAGATAATTCTGTGGACATATGATATCTATCATAACCTAAACGCATGGCCTCCCATGTACGAAGGTTTCCTTGAGTACTTCCCAAAGGTTTTAATTTCTAAAACAGTTTTTGACTATACCTTTATGTAAGGTGCCATTGTGACGTACTATCCAAGGTTGGGATGAGAGTCACAGTTGGTATATATTAATGTATGAAAACTCACATCATATGTGTTGTTGTATTTTGCACGATAATTGTTGTAATAAAGTTGTAGTTGTTTTCTGTACCATGTATTTGGCGACTCAGAATAGGTTGGGTGGAATAGACCTATTTTGGGGTTGTCACAGTTGGTATCAGAGCTTAGGGATATGGTCTCCAAGGAGATCGGGAATAGAACTAGGAGGGAGAGATGAGTAAATCCTTCGCTAGTGTGTCCTACCTAAGCTTATTTGTTGGTCAGTCATAATATCGTGATATTATGTGATATGTTAATTTGTTCAATTAACCCTTGTTTTGAAGCTGTATTCTAGAATGATATCAAAAATACAGGAGATGAGCAATGGAGAAATCATGAGGACATGGAAGATGGAAGTAAGGTATTCTCAATTCTTTGAAATACCAGGAACGTAAATTTCGAGGACAAAATTTCATAAGGAGGGGAGATTGTAAGACCCCGAATTTTATGAAATAAAAGTATTCAATTTTCCTATTTAGTAAATGGTTAAATTGATAAAAAAAAGTTAAAGTTAAAGGTGATATGTGAATATTTTAAAAATAAGCAAGTGGCTATAAAATACTTATTATTGTCGAGAAATATTTGTTTGGTCGTGGAATATTCTTGTTGTCGGGGAATATTTGTACGACGGCGCAGCCATTTGTGGGTGGGCCCCATAACAGAATAACTGTCGGATGAAGAAAATGACAAGTTTGAGTAAATAATGGCGTAGTTGTTACCATTAACACTGTTGGAATACCCGGTGATTAAAATACAGTAATACGCGTGGTTGCATAGTAGCATACGGTTTTACACAGTATTTTTGTATTATTGATTCTTACGTAAGAAGACACAACTCAATAATTGTTACAGTAATTACTGTTCAATATTTTATTTTATTGATTCAATAATTGCTACATTGATATTTTATATTATTGTTGTTCAATAATTGTCACTGCACAGTATTTCCCATTATCAGATCAATAATTCATATTATTTGAATAATATTATTAGATAGAATTATTGGCAATGTCAAGAAAGTTCTGTCAAGGAGAGGTTTGGTCACCTAATTACGCACCAGTAAGGATAAATCCTTATCAGAAAGCCCCCTCTTTCGTCGGAACTGTCTGATTGTCATTATTGTGATTTTGTAATATTATTTTTGAATATTTAATTATTGATAAGAAAATATTTATTTGATGCGGATATAAATGATGGATTTATTTATGTGGTTATAAATGAAGGAATTAATGTTGAGGTGTTTTATAAGTATTTTGTCGAAATGGAGGTATTAAAAAATCAAATCAGTGTTCTTAAGATATACTGCATGAGTTATAATTTTTAATCTAACGTTTGGATCGTTGTGATTTTTGGATATGTTATACATATATAAGTTGAGTATATGTCCACAAATTTTGAACCGTTAAAAATTAACGTATGATTTGTTATAAATTTTAAGAGGTGACTGATTCAGAAATTAGGTTTATAAATAATTTTGGTGGAAAATTCTAGAATTGAGTGGGCCCCACTTGTGGTTGGTGAAGAAATGTGCTGAATTTTATTTCAAATGTGGTGGGTGGCGATAGTAGCAGGTAAAGCCACCAGGTAGCAGGTCAAGTCTACTTCGGCGTGCTAACATTTTTCTATAAATAGAGGGCTAAGTTAGAATTGAAAATCACACCAGAAATAAGTTTTCTCTCTTTCTCTCTCTATATTATCGAGCGTATTTTGTGAGTATTTAGATACTTTGTGAGTTGCTATTCAGTGCAAGTTTACTTCAGCGTCATATTCGATATTCCAGTCAGAAGTACTACTCTTTTGAGGTAAGGGATATTGTCATTATTATGGTAAGGGATTGTAAGGGTTATTATGTTTTTCAGTTTCGTAATTTTTCTGACCCTCAAAAATTCTGGAAAAATTTGAAATGATAATTTGATGAGTTTTCTAGATTGTGTCCCAAAATGACGATTTTTGGATGTATACATTAAGAGTTATGAAGTTTTTATGGGAAAAGTATATTTTAAATGTAAACCCTTATAACTACTTGTGGTTAACTCCAAAATTGGTGAAATTTTTATTGGGAGTACATGTATATACAGAAGTATAAATTTCAAAATTTTTGGACTAAAGTACAATTTATGATAAATATCTAAATATTCGGCAGTTTTGGCCATGTGAAAAATAGTAAATGAATTTTAAAAATTTTGAGAAAAATATATGTTCAATATGGGACTATATTTTGATAAATCTCAGAATTTTTTTTTTGTTTGTACTGATTTGGTATTTTTCATGAAAATGGACTAGTTATGAGTAAATGAATTAAATATGTCATATGAAGTAAGAAAATTGGAAAATAGGATTTTATGGCCTGAGAATCCTATATGAGGTATATGCAGATTTTTGATGAGGGTTTTGGTTATTGGTGATGAAATTTTATGAGTTTGACATTTTATGATGATTAAATGCATTATTTAGTAAAGTGTAAACAATTAAAATAAATTATTTATAAGTTTAAGAAATGTTATTCTTTCAATATCATTATACCGAAATATTGGTTTGGATTTTATTGTGGAATTTCTACCTTTTTCATGTCGGGGTTACTATTCATGAATTACTATTCACGAGTTACTATTCATGAGTTACTATTCATGGGGTACTATTCACGACAAAATTGGTTTATTTTTTTGACCAAATTATCGTTGATTTATGAATCTTACTCTTGAAATTAAATCCATGTTTTGATCATATTATTTTTATTATTATATATAACATTTTTATAATCCTGGTGAAGAAATTTCTCTTTGACTTGAGTGTAAAGATGGGTAGATTATTGGTATGATCATGACTATGGGTTCTCTTTGGCCAGTAGTACAAAGATGAATTGTTGACTGGTATGATCATGACCATTGAATTTATAATTGAATATTTTTAGCTTAAGAGCAAAGGTGAATTGATCAACATGGTTATAATTATGGTTTATATAAATTCTGAAATGATTATGTATTTCTTTGAGATATGAATATCTTTGGCCCGTAGTGCAAAGATGACCTGTTGTTGAATATCTTTGGCCTGTAGTGCAAAGATGACCTGTTGTTGAATATCTTTGGACCGCAGTGCAAAGATGAATTTATTAGTATGATTATGAACAGGAACTGTGATTTGGTATAACCATGATCTTTGATGTTTCAGGTAAAGACATGTGATACAAATTATCTTTATTCTGGATGCGAAGAGGAATTTAGAATCACAATTATGATTATGAGTTATTCATATGATTGTGGACCAGAACTATTGATTGATGTTACAGAGATAAAATATTGTTGGTGGATTTTTAACATTGAGAAGATAATAGACTTTATGGTCTATTTGACTCTTTTAATGGATTGCTCGTTCCGCTACAACTATGGTTGAAAATTTTTATCATCTACCATATGTTCTAAATCTCTGATTTATTACTGATGAAGGCTATTGATAATTTAATTATCTTTTGTCATGATATTCTTTACTGAGCTAGTTGTGCTCACCCTTCTACTTCACAATTCCTTTCAGGTGATAAGAGTGTAGCTGGGTCGAGCGGGGGTAACAGGAGAATAGAACGGTGGTCTTTAGTTGTGGAGGTTCTCCCTAAACAGTATAGAAAAGTGTGTTGTATTTTATACATCATTTAGTAGTTATATTTGGTGAATCAAATAAGGTGAGGCGAACCCAACGTTGGAAGGGTGTTTTGCCACTATCATATAAGATGTCTAGTGACATACAACCTCGTGTTATCATAAGACAGGGTTGTGCACATCCACTTGCTGAGTATATCTACGAGCACTACCTATATGATCTTGGAGTTTATTTGAAATATAATTTTCAACTGGAGACAGTGGAGATACTTATATGTCAAGAGAAGACTCACCATTAGAAAGAACATGATAGTAATCTTCTCTTTTTTCTTTGGGGTCTATTGGGTCAACCAAGGATAATTCTGTGGACATATGATATCTATCATAACCTAAACGCATGGCCTCCCATGTACAAAGGTTTTCTTGAGCACTTCCCAAAGATTTTAATTTCTAAAACAGTTTTTAACTATACCTTTATGTA
Source organism: Panax ginseng (assembly GCA_020205605.1). Classification (NCBI taxonomy): domain Eukaryota; kingdom Viridiplantae; phylum Streptophyta; class Magnoliopsida; order Apiales; family Araliaceae; genus Panax; species Panax ginseng. Next base: position 128,887,146 of record CM035136.1, on the reverse strand, counting down.
AGGTGCCATTATGACATACTATCCAAGGTTGGGATGAAAGTCACAGTTGATATATATTTGTATCAAAACTCACAGCATATGTGTTGTTATATTTTGCACGATAATTATTGTAATAAAGTTGTAGTTATTTTCTGTACCATGTATTTGGCGACTCAGAATAGGTTGGGTGGAATGGACCTATTTTGGGGTTGTCACAGCCAAGCTTCCCGTTCTCTTTAGATACAGATCTAGAGTCATGTGGCTGCTTAATAATTACAAAAAAAAACTAGAAAGAAAACTAGATTTAAATAAATCTTAGCCATTCTAGCTTAACAGTTCTAGTTTTATAACTTTTAAACTGGTTAAAAGTTAGATATGGCTAGATTTAGATAAATCTAGTCCACAGATTTAAATATTACAGATTTACATTAAATGAACAGTTAAAATTGATATTTAATCACAGTAAACAGTTAATATATATATATATATATATATGATTTGATATATAATAAAGTAGTATATATATATATATAATAAAGTAGTATATATATATATATATATATGATTTGATATATAATAAAGTAGTATATATATATATATATATATATATATATATATATATATATATATATATATATATATATAAAAGAAAAGCTTTAAATCTGATTTTTTTTTACAGTGTGCTGCAAGAAAGGTTTCAGACTACTTTTGGAGCTTAAAAACACAATTTTCGCCGGTTAAAATTTGGTATGCCGTAGTATATATGTATACAAGTGTTGAGACAGAAGAATTTTGAAGTTCGAAACACTAGGAGGGGTTAAGAGCTGAAATGGACATAGTTTTCTCTCTTTTTCTCCTTTTTTTCTATTACTGCTGATGGAGGGTCTTATTTATAGACCAAAGTAGCCGTGGATCTACCTGCAGCTGCCCGGGTGGGCCCGGGTCCTGTTGTCTCGAAATACATACACTTGGGCCAACGCGCAGTCTGCTCGAACCTTCATAATTTTCAATACGGGAATCCGATGTAAGCCTGCTATACCTTTCCGGAAAGCCCTTGACGAGAGCTACACAATGACATGAGATTTGACATTTTTCGAATCCGGCAAGATGGGTCCATGACCAGATCTTCAAGTCTTCGCAGTCCATCCGTTGAGCTATCTTGTGCTGTATTCACTCGGGATTTATGTTATGGTTCTGCATGACTTCTTTTGCAGTGATTTGGGTAGCATTGATGTTGAGTTAGCAAAATTAATATTTTTCCCCTCCAGGGTTGGTTCCGGGTTTGATGTAGTTGTTGCCATCTTTTCTCAGGGTTGTCTTCGAGATTGGATTGCTGTTAACTTTTGACAGTCCTCAGGGGTATCTCTAAGGTTGGTTTGATCTCCCGGAGTTGTCTCTGAGTTTTGGCTTGATCTCTTGGGGTTGTCACCATGGCTTGACTTGATCTCCTGGGGTTGTCTCCAGGGCTGTATTTAATCTCCTGGGGTTGTCACCGGAGTTTGGATTTGATCTCCCGGGGTTATCACCGGGGCTTGGATTTGATCTCCTGGGGTTATCAACGGGGCTTGGATTTGATCTCCCGAGCTTATCGCCGGGGCTTGTGTAAGACCCCAACTTTTATGAATAAAGATTAATATTTCTCAAAATATATTTTTGAATATTATGGTGTGGATTTAATATAATGTTATAGCTGTGGGTAATATTTATAAATTTTACAAAGTAAGCAAGTTGTTATAAAATATTCGATTGGTCAGGGAATATTCGTTTTAATAGGGAATATTCGTATGACGGCACAATCATTGGTGGACCCCACAATGGAAGTATTGTCGTAGTTAGAAAACGACAGAATATCTTTTTATAAAAATAACGGTGAAAGTTTTACCGTTAAGCTGTTGAACTACCCGATGGTAAAAGTACAGTAATACGCGTGGTTTCATAGTAGCACACGGTATTAATTATTGATGCTTAAGTGAGAAGTCATTCAGTTATACTCAATTATTGCTACAGTAATTGCTGCATAATATATCTCATATTATTGATTCAATTATTGTCACAGTATCATCTGCATAATATTTTATATTATTAAATCAATAATTGAGACGACAAAGTTATTCATATTATTATTTACATTATTGACGATGTCTAGAAAGTTCTGTCGAGGAAAGGGGTTTGGTCACCTAATTGCGCGCCAATAGGGAGAAATCCTTATCGGAAAGCCTCCTCTTTCCTGGGAATGACCTGGTTGTTAAATATTGTGAGTTATAATATTAATAAAGAATAAGTTCGTGTTGATTAAAGATGAAATTGATATTTCCATTGTGTTGGGATTATTAGTGTGAAATCGACATTTATTTCGATATTAATTGATTTTTGGAGGTTATATTGACCAATCGGGTGATTAATCGGATAAATGAGCAATTAATTGCTATTAGTTCACATGTATATAACCATTTGTTCATATGAATAGAACTATTGATTCACATGTATGTACTATTAGGGGAGGTGGTGCAAGTTTTATAATACTTGTAGGACTAAATTAAAAATAGAGAAAAAGATGAATGTACTATACTATAATAATTCGAGCCCTAAAACATGCAATTATCGAAACTATATTTTCCTATAAATAGAAGCTCATTCTTCTTTCATTCTCACCAATTCAGTAATACTCAAAAGAGTAATTTTAGAGAGAGAAGCTATAGAGAGAAAGAAGAAGAGTATTCTGCTACTTTACTATTCCAGTATCCAGTCTTCTTCTAAGGTAAGGGATATTATTTTATTCAATATTAATAAAAAATAATATTTCTTCCATACTCTATAGTATGTGAGTAATATTATTTCGTTTCGTATTCCTAATTCTACACTTATTCTGTTAAAGTATTGCTTCTATACTCCGTGAAATTAGTATAATATCCTTGATATTTTCGCTTAATCCATTATCTTTTCATAAAAATATTATTTTGAGCATTCTTGATAATTATTAATATTTTCATGCCAGAATACTATTCACGGGTACTAAGACCCCAACTTTTATGAATAAAGATTAATTTTTCTCTCTCGAAATATATTTTTGAATATTATGGTGTGGATTTGATATAATGTTATAGTTGTGGGTAATATTTACAAATTTTGCAAAGTAAGTAAGTGGTTATATAATATTCGATTGGCTCTGGGAATATTCATTTTAACAGTGAAATATTCGTATTTACGGCACAATCATTGGTGGACCCCACAACGGAAGTATTGTCGTAGTTTAGAAAACGATGTAATTATCTTTTATAAAAATAACTACGAAAGTTTTACCGTTAAACCGCTGAACTACCCTAGTGGTAAAAGAACAAAGAATACGCTGTGGTTGCATAGTAGCACACTCAGATTGATTATTGATGCTTACGTGAGAAGTCACCCGCTTATACTCAATTATTGCTATAAGAATTGTCGCATAATATCTCTCTATATTATTGATTCAATTATTGTCACAAAGATTATCTCGTATAATATTTATTATTATTAAATCAATAATTGAGACGAACAAAGTTATTCATATTATTATTTGCAATATTGACAATGTCTAGAAAGTTCTCACAAGGAGAGGTTTGGTCACCTAATTGCGCCGCTACCAATAGGGAGAAAATCCTTATCTGAAAGCCCCTCTTTCCTCGGGAATGATCTGGTTGTTAAATATTGTGAGTTATAATATTAATGATGAATAAGTTCGTGTTGATTAAAGATGAAATTGATATTTCCATTGTGTCGGGATTATTAGTGTTAGTGGAAATCGACATCTATTTCGATAATAATTGATGTCCGGAGGTTATATCACCAATCGGTAATTAATCGGATAAATGAGCAATTAATTGCTATTAATTCACATGCTTATAACTATTTGTTCACATGTGTGTACTATTGATTCACATGCATGTACTATTAGGGGAGGTGGTGCAAGATTGATAATACTTGCATGACTAAATTAAAATGGAGGTATAGATGAAGGTACTATATCGTAATTATTTTTTTCACATGTATAAAACTATTGATTCACATGAATGTACTATTGATTCACATGATGTACTATTAGGGGAGGTGGTGCAAGTTTGATAATACTTGCAGGACTAAATTAAAAATGAAGGAAAAGATGAAGGTATTATACCGTAATATTTCGAGCCCCAAAACGTGCAATTATCAAAACTATATTTTCCTATAAATAGAAGCTCATTCTTCTTTCATTCTCACCAATTCACTAAGACTCACAAGAGCAATTATAGAGAGAGAGAGCTTATAGAGAGAGAAGAAGAGAAAGAAGAAGTCTCTACACTCACTATTCCAAAGATCCAATCTTTTCTTCGAGGTAAGGGATATTATTTTGTTCAGTATTCATAGGAATAATATTTTTTTCCATACTCTGTAGTATGTGAGTAATATTATTTCGTCTCGTATTCCTGATTATACCCTCATTTTGTTAAAGTATTGCTTCTATACTCCGTGAAATTAGTAGAATATCCTTGAAATTTGCGCTTTATCTAGTATCGCTTCACAAGGATATTTTCTAGCACATTCTTGTTAAATTTTAAGCTTTTCATGCCGAGTACCGCCCATGAGTAGTATTCATTTTACTAAGACTATTCACAAAGTACTATTCACGGGTACTATTCACAAAGTACTATTCATGGTACTATTCACAAAGTACTATTCATGAAAGTACTATTCACAAAGTACTATTCACGTACTATTTCCTCAAGTACTATTCATGGGTACTATTCACTCAAGTACTATTCATTCATTCGGGAATTATTCATGATAAAAATTGATTTCTTTCTCATCCAAATCATTTTTGATACAATATTATTCTTGAATTTTACTCCACAAAGCAAAGATCATGTTGATAATTTGGACATTATTGAATTCTCGATAAATTAAATTATAAATCTTTAAAAATTTTATCCTTTGCTTTTTTTTAATTGAATTCTTATATCATCATCATCATCCTCATGCTTATATTGTGATAAAAGTCATCTGTGGCTTTACGGCATATGATGTACTATTGATTGGTATGATTATGACCAGGATTATTCAAGATAATCATGACCGTAATGTTACAAATGATGTGGTAAAAGTCCTCATCGGCTCGTAGTAGTGCATCGATGGACAAATTGTTGGTATGATTATTGGTATGATCATGACCATTATTCTAAGATTATCACGATGATCGATATTACATGAATATCCTCGCCCAGAAGTGCAGGATGATTCGATGATGTGGTTTATTTATTGTCGAGTCTCAAATGATAAAGTTGATGAAAAACTTTTTAAATCATAGAAGATAGTAGATATCATGCTCTACTTGACTCTTCTAATGGATTGCTTGTTCCACAGCAGCTTAAACTTGATGTTTATTATATTTTATCGCTTTAACACTCATGTCAAGGCTAACGATAATTTATTCTCGCATTATCTTAGTCATAATATTTCTTATCGGGCTAGTTGAGCTCACCCTTTTTGCTTTCATTGTTCTCTTCTGTGAAATGAGAATATAGCCGACTAGTCTGGGAAACAGAGTGATGGTCCGATGATGGTGGCTATAGTAGTCCTCACTATTTTATGAAATAGTGTGATAATAAATGTAATGAGGACTTCATTTGAGTTTGAATACCGCCTATGAGACAATATTCGTAAAAACTCTAAGCTACGCTTTTGTCGTCATCAGATATAAAAGAAGTTTGTATTTGATTTATGTACCATGTATTTGGCTACTCAAGAATGGGTGATGTATACCTATTTTGGGGGCGCCACAATTGGTATCAAAGCTTAGGATATGATCCCCGGCCGAGATGTGAGACTAGAACTAGGAGGGGAGAGACGGAAATTCTTCGCTAGTATGACCTACCTAAGTTTATTTGGTATTTATTTGGTCTCACGTAGTATAGGGATAATATGTGACATGTCAATTAACCCTTGTTTTGTGGCAAGATTTGAAAATGGCATCCAAAATGTTGAGATAAGCAATGAAGCACATGAGACCGCTGAGTCACCAACGATCAATACCTGTGATAATGTGCATCAGATGGCAATAATCCTCGTGAAAACAACAACACCGACCAAATGATGAACGATGGATGTTCAGAGGCTTTATGCAATTCATGCAACATCAAAGCAGAACGACTCCTGCTCAAAATGCAGTGGAAACACCGGCAACTCTCTGACGGTCACCGCTAAATAAATGCTTCAAGGAGCCGACCACCGAGTTTTTCGGAGAGCCAAAACCACTTAAGGCGTAGACGACGTGGATAAAGCAGATCACCAAGATATTTGATGTCTTGGGATGCTCCGAGGAGCAAAAGGTTCCTTTGCCACCTTCATGTTGTGAGAGGAGAGGCGCATTACATCGGTGGGAATCAGAAAAGCGACTCAACCTCGCCGCACCAAGATGTCTTGGGAGAAGTTCCAAGAACTGCTCAACGACAAGTACTTTCCCGAAAAGTATTCGCCATACGGCGGAGGTAGAGTTTATCAAGTCGAGCAAAACAATATGACCGTGTCACAAAGACGGCTAAGTTTGCCGAAGTTGTCCCGGGCCATATCCCACTTGGTTGATAATGAGAGAGAGAATGACGCGATGTTTCTAAGAGGTTTGAAACCCGAGATACGTCAATACCTAATTTCTCACAAACTGTGTTTGTATTCGATGTTGTAAATAGGGCTCGCTTATTGAGCGATAAACGAGTCAACCCAACCAAGAGAGAGCAAAATGAAAAAATGATAATACCAAAGGTAGCAACCATCGGCTTAGGTGACAACAAACGTGGAGGAATCAACATGCCGTAAATGGTAACCACTTCTAAAGTAATAATCATGGCCAAGATAATAAAAGTGGAAATTTCAAGAAGAGAGAGATTCAATAATGATGGAAAGATCGCCAAAGACCAAAGACTCGTTGTTAAGGAAGGAGAACGACCACCAATCAGATGTTACAAATGCGAGGGGAGGGACATCACCCAAACTATACGCAAAGAAATCCAAAGCATGTTACAATTATGGAAGAGAAGGTCACCTAGCCCGATTTTGTCGCAAAATCAAGTCAAGTCCAAATTGGATGGAGGCATCAAAGGTCATCCCATATAAGACAAAACCGTAGTTCAAGGGAGAGCGCTTGTCGTAACCTCCCAAAAGCGAGGAATCCAAACGAGGTGATCACGTAAGCTAATCATAAACTCTAAATAAGTCTATACCTTATTTGATACCGGCTTCTACCCATTCTTTTTTTTCTCCTACTTGCGCCAACGCTTAAATTTAACTCCCGAGAAATTAGACTTTTGATTTATCTCGTTGAAACTCCGCTGGAGAAACCTTCATTACATCCACTCGCTTATAAGTCTTGTTTGATTCAAATCGAGAACCGCATTACCTCGTCGATCTTATCTCTTTTGAAAATACTTGCATTTGATGTGATTTTAGGGATTGATTGTTAACTACTCATCATGCTAAAATCGATTATTTTCGTAAGGTTGTTAGCTTTCATATTCCTAACCAACCTATTATGCTAATTCAAGCAACCAAACCACTAAAGTCAATCACCGCTATATCAAGCCATAAAAAGCTATTCGCTTATTAAAAAATGGATGTCAAGCTTTCTTAGCCCATGTCACGATTTAAACAAAAATACGCCGATTTGAATGATATTTCTATTGTTAATAAATTTCCGACATTATTCTCAAGAACTTCCCGCCTACCCCGAGAGCGTGAAATCGAATTTTGTATCGACCTTTTGAACCCAAGACAAAACCCATTTCCAAAGCCCCATATCGAATGGCTCCTATTGAACTTCGTGAGTTAAAAACCCAACCGCAGGAATTGTTAGACATCGCTTTCATTCGACCTAGTACGCCTCCTCGGGGTGCTCCTGCTCTATTCGTGAAGAAGAAAGATGGAAGTATGCGACTTTTGTATTGATTATCTGGAGTCAAATCATGTCACCATCAAAAATAGGTACCCGCTTCGCTTTTCGTATTGATGACCTGTTTGACCACTTGCAAGGCGCCAAATTCTTTTCAAAGATCGATTTCGCTCGGATATCATCAATTGAAGATTAAAACCGATGACATTCCAAAGACTACTTTCGTAACTCCCAGACGGGCATTACGAATTCCTTAGTCATGTCTTTTGATTAACTAATGCTCCCGCCGCTTCATGGATATGATGAACCGAGTATTCAAGGAATATTTGGATCACTTTGTGGTCGCCTTTATTGATGACATCCTCATTTACTCCAAAAGTCGTGAAGATCATGAGCAACACTTGAGGTCGATACTCCAAAAGCTTCGTGAAAACAAGTTATATGCCAAGTTGAAGAAATGCGAGTTCGCTTGAGGAAGTAGCATTCCTTGGGCACGTGATATCAAATCACGGAATATCTCATCAAACCCGAAAAGATTGAAGCAATTCAAAGTCGGGAGCAACCTAAGTCAAATGATCAAGTACGAGCTTTTTGGGCTTAATCGGTTATTATCGAGATTCGTGGAAGGATTTTCTCGAATCGCTACTCCATTAACTCAAATTGACTCAAAAGATACAAAATTTGGTTGGAGCGAGGAATGTGAGAAGAGTTTTCAAGAACTCAAGAGGAGACTCATTTCAAAGACTGCTCGACAATACCATCCGGTTCGAGGGATTTGTCATATACAATGATGCTTCAGCAAAGGTTTAGGATGTGTTCTCATGCAACATGGGAAAGTCATAGCCTATGCCTCACGACATAACTCAAAGAATATGAGAGAGAATTATCCTACTCATGATCTAGAGTCAGCAAATTGCTGCTTTTTTACTTTAAGATTTGGAGGCATTACCTTGATGGAGAGAAGGTGGAGATCTATACGATCATAAAAGCCTCAAATATTTCTTCACTCAAAAGGAACTCAACATGCGGCAAACGACGATGGCTTGAGCTTGTTGAAAGATTACGATCATACCATTCAATACCATCCTGGAAAAGCGAACGTAGTAGCCGAATTTATCGAAAGTAAAGATCATATGCGGCACGAAAAGCGATATTGTCAACGCAAAGGCCCATTTTGTATGACTTACAAAGGATGGAGATAGAGTTAAAGACTCAGGACCCATGTGATGATGGCGAATATACGAGTAAAACCGACTTTAATCGATAAAGTTAAAGCCGCCTCAAGCTACGCACTGGAGCCGATGCGTGATGAGGAAGAAAGTGCAAGAAGGTGCTATTCCTAAGCAAGAATCGATGAAGAAGGAATACTTCGAGTCAACTCTGCACTTTGTGTTCCTAACGATTCGACTTGAAGTATAAAATCATGATGGAGGCGCACAACACACCGCTTTGTAATCCATCTCGGGAGTACCAAATGTATCGTGATCTTCGACATACATTTTGGTGGAGCAATATGAAGAGAGAGATAATGGGTTTATCTCAAGGTGTCTAACTTGTCAACGAGTCAAGGCGAGCATCAAGTGCCAAAAGGTCCATTGCAACCACTTGAAATTCTAGAATGGAAGTGGGAGCACATTACCATGGATTTCACATCGGTCTTCCCAAGGTTTCTCAAGGCATAGATGCGATTTGGGTCATTGTTGATAGATTGACCAAGTCTCGCTTCATTTCTTACCGATACGAGAAACTTATACACTTGAACGCCTTGCTCAGATGTATATAAAATGAGATTGTAAGATTGCATGGTATGCCAAGATCCATAGTTTCCGATCGAGACCCAAGATTCACTTCACGATTTTGGGTTAGTTTGCAAAAAAGCTATGGGCACAGATTTACAATTTAGTTCGCATATCATCCTCAAACGGACGGGCAAATGGAGAGGACTATTCAAACTCTTGAAGATTTATTAAGACTCTGTGTCCTCGACTTCAAAGGAAGTTGGGACAAGTTCTTACCATCGGTGGAGTTTTCCTACAACAACAAAGCTTATCAAGCAAGTATCGGCATGGCTCCATTTGAGGCGCCAGATGGAAGAAAGTGTCGCTTCTCCAGATGTCGGGATGAGGTGGGTGAAGCAACGTTGTTGGGACCGAGTTGGTACGTATGACTACGAAAAAGATTCAAACGATCCGACAACGATAAAAAAACCTCACAAGATCGATAAAAGAGTTATGTCGATCTTCATCGAAAGGACGGGAATTCAATATTGAGATCATGTGTTGTTACGTGTTGCTCCATGGAAAGGAGTTACTTAGATTTGAAAAGAGAGGAAAGCTCAATCCTCGATTCATTGGCCCATTTTAATCCTCGATCGAGTAGGAATCAGGCCTATAGACTCGCCTTTACCGCCAAGTATGTCTCGTGTTCATAACGCTTTTTCACATATCTATGTTACGTAAATATGTGAAAGACCCAAACCACATTATTGAATTAGAACCGATGAGATAGCGAAGATTTAACGTATGAGGAGGTACCGTTAAAAATCTTGATAAGAAGGATCATATTCTACGCCCAAGGTTATACCTCAAGTCAAAGTTTTGTGGAGAAACCACGATGTTGAGGAAATGACCGGGAGTTAGAATCAAATGAAGTCAAGGTATCCTCACCTCTTCGACATACCAGTATGCACCCTAATTTTGAGGACAAAATTTCATAAGAAGGAGTCAGTAAGACCCCAACTTTTATGAATAAAGATTAATTTTTCTCAAAATATATTTTTGAATATTATGGTGTGGATTTGATATAATGTTATAGTTGTGGGTAATATTTACAAATTTTGCAAAGTAAGCAAGTGGTTATATAATATTCGATTGGTCTGGGAATATTCGCTTTAACAGTGGAATATTCGTGACGATGGCACAATCATCATCAGGACCCCACAACGGAAGTATTGTCGTAGTTAGAAAAAATGACAGAATTATCTTTTATAAAAATAACTACGAAAAGTTTTACCGTTAAACCGCTGAACTACCCTATGGTAAAAGAACAAAGAATACGCTGTGGTTGCATAAGAGTAGCACACATTATTGATTATTGATGCTTACGTGAGAAGTCACCAATTATACTCAATTATTGCTACAATAATTGGTGCATAATATCTCTCTATATTATTGATTCAATTATTGTCACAAAGATCATCTCGCATAATATTTATATATTATTAAATCAATAATTGAGATGACAAAGTTATTCATATTATTATTTGCAATATTGACAATGTCTAGAAAGTTCTCACAAGAGAGGTTTGGTCACCTAATTACGCCGCCAATAGGGAGAAATCCTTATCTGAAAGCCCCTCTTTCCGGGAATGATCCGTTATTTAAATATCGTGAGTTATAATATTAATGATGAATAAGTTCGTGTTGATTAAAGATGAAATTTATATTTCCATTGTGTGGGGATTATTAGTGTTAGTGGAAATCGACATCTATTCCGATAATAATTGATGTCCTGAGGTTATATCGACCAATCGGTAATAATTAATCTGGATAAATGAGCAATTAATTACTATTAATTCAAATGCTTATAACTATTTGTTCACATGTATGTACTATTGATTCAAATGTAATATTCGTATAACTAAGACAATCATTGGTGGACCCCACAACGGAATTATTGTCGGATTGAGAAAACGATAAAAATACTTTATGAAAATAACGGCGGAAGTTTTACCGTTAACTGTTAAAACACCCGGTGTTAAAAGTACAGTAATACGCGTAGTTGCACAGTAGCACACGATATTGATTATTGATGCTTACGTGAGAAGTCACTCAGTTTTGTTCAATTATTGTTACAGTAATTGCTGCATAGTATCTCACGTTATTTGATTCAATTATTGTCAATATTTTATAATCAATAATTGAGATGACAAAGTTATTAATATTATTATTTGCAATATTAACGAAGTCTAGAAGTTCTCTCAAGGAGAGGTTTGGTCACCTAATTGCGCGCCAATGGGGAGAAATCCTTATTGAAAAGCCCCTCTTCCTCTGGGAACGACCGTCGATTAATATTGTGAATTATAATAATGATGATGAGTTTTGTTTTATTAGTATTATTAATGTAATAAAATGTAAAAAAAGCTTTTATATATAAAATGTAATACTTTTATAAAGTTATTCGCTTTTATTAGACTAATAATAAAATCTTTTTATATAAAATAATACTACTTTTATAAAGTTATCTGCTTTATTAGACAATAATTAGAATATATTATATTTTATTATGCATAGTGTTTGATAAGGCTCGTGATAAGGTTTCAGTATAGTAAAATCTTTTTATATAAAATGTAATACTTTTTTAAAGTTATTCGCTTTTATTAGATTATAAATAGAATATATTATATTTTATTGTAAACCAATCTGACCCGTCTGCTTAAAGTAAATCAATCTGGACCGCTTTCATGAATTAGTTACTACGCAAATTCATTCTTCTATAAATAAGCTCATTCCTTCATTATTTCTTACGAATTCACTGAAACTCTAGAGAGAGTTCTTCTTCTATAATCTTAAGTGTATTTCTTTAGAGTTTAAGAAAGCTTTGAGCGTAGTACAAGTTTTCTTTGAGTATATCCTCGCCCTACCAATCAAAATACTCTTCTTTTACGGTAAGAGATATTATTTATTATACTCGTAAGGGGTATTCCTTCTTTCTTATTGGTGAAATTCTTTTGTTATTCCATTCTTTATTATTCTGTTGGAATAACCTGTATACGCGGAATACCTTATACTTGGTGAAATTCTTCTGTTATTCCATTATTTATTATCCTGTTAGAACATCCTGTCTGTGCGTTTACGCATGACCTGGTTCTGTTGTTTATTATTCTGTTGGAACATCCTGTCTGTGCGTTTATGTATGACCTGGTTCCATTATTTATTATTCTATTGGAATATCCCGCTTGCGCGCTTTTACACGACCGGTTCCATTATTTATTATTCTATTGGAATATCTTGTCGGTGCGTTTATGCATTACCTTGTTCCATTATTTATTATTCTGTTGGAATATCCTGTCAGTGATTTCTTTTGTTATTCCATTCTTTATTATACTCAAATTGGTTAAAGTTTTGACTTCTATACTCCATGAAATTAGTGGAATATCCTTGATATTTGCGCTTCATCCAAAGATTTTTTCATGAAAATATTTTTCGAGCATTCTTGAGTGTTACTCTACAAAGAAGTATCATGTTGACAATTTGGACATTATTAGTTCCCGGATAAATTAATTCTTGAACTTGTTTTATTGAATTCTTATATCATTGTCATCATCCTCATGTTTATATTATGTTGAAAGTCATCTGTGGATCAGTGCATAGATGGACTTGGTATGATTATGACCAGTGATTATTCTAAGTAATCATGACCGTAATGTTATAAATGATGTGGAAAAAGTCCTCATCAACCCATAGTGCATTGATGGACAAATTGTTGGCATGATCATGACCATCGATGAATACACACGAATATCCTCGGGTCAGGGTGCATGGATAATTCGTGGTTGTTATACTAATGAATATCCTCGTCGAAAGCAGTGTGATGATGTGGATTATTTATTGTCGAGTCTCAAATGATAAAAGTCATGAAAAACCTTTTAAATCATAGAAGATAGTAGATTTTATTCTCTACTTGACTCTTCTAATGGATTGCTTGTTCCAATCGCAGCTTAAACTTGATATTTGTTATATTTTATCGCTTAACATCGTTGAAGGCTAATGATAATTTATTCTCGCATTATCTTAGTCATAATATTTCTTCGGGCTAGTTGAGCTCACCCTTTTGCTTTCATTGTTCTCTTCAGAAATGAGAACGTAGGTGGACTAGTCTTGGAACAGAGTGATGGTCCGTATAATAGCATTAGTAGTCCTCACTATTCTATGAAATAGTGTGATAATAAATGTAATGAGGACCCCATTGAGTATATATATTGTCTAGATGACAATATTTGTATTAAAACTCACAACATATGTTTAGTCGTATTTTACACGACTGTTGTATAATTAAGTTGTATTTGAATTTTGTACCATGTATTTGACGACTCAGAATAGGTGATGTATACCAATTTTGGGGGCATCACTGTTGGTATCAAAGCTTAGGATATGATCCCTGGCTAAGATGTGAGAATAGAACTAGGAGGGGAGAGACGGGGAATTCCTTCGCTAGTATGACTTATCTAAGTTTATTTGGTATTTAATTGGTTGGTCAGAATATAGGGATAATATGTTACATGTCAATTAACCTTTGTTTTGTGGCAAGATTCCAAAAATGACATCCGAGAATGTTGAGAATAGAATGGAGCACAAAGCGATCGCTGATTCACCACATATCAATAATCGTGATAATGTGCATCGTGAAGGTGACAATCCTCATGCAAACAATAACACCGACCAAATGATGTATGATGGAATGTTCGAGGCTTTATGCAATTCATGCAACAACAAAGAAAGTAGAGTGGCTCCTATCCAAAATGTAGGTGGAAACACCGAAACTCTCTGACGGTCACCACTAAATAGCTCAAGGAGCCGGGACCACCGTTTAGTTTATTGGAGAGCCAAAACCACTTAAGGCGGAAGCATGGATAAAGCGATCACCAAGATATTTGATATCTTGGGATGCTCCGAGGAGCAAAAGGTTCCTTTTGCCACTTTTTATGTTGCGAGAGAGCAGACATCGGGTGGGAATCGGTAAAGCGACTCAACCCGCCGCATCCGAAGATGTCTTGGGAGAAGTTCCAAGAACTATTCAACGACAAGTACTTTCCCAAAAGTGTTCACTACATAAAAGAGGTAGAGTTCATCAAGTCGGAGCAGTAATAATATGACCGTGTCGCAAAGACGAAGCTAAGTTTGCCGAAGTTATCTCTTGGCCATATCCCCATTTGGTGGATAATGAAGAGAGAATGACGCGGATATTTTTAAGAGGTTTAAAGTCGAGATACGTCAACATCTTATTTCTCATCAACTGTGTTTGTATTTAGATGTTGTAAATAGAGCTCGCTTAGTAGAGCACGATAACGAGTCAACGCAACCAAAAGAGAGCAAATTAAAAAAATGATAATACCAAAGGAGAAAGCACCATCGGCTTATGACAACAAGCGTGAGGAATCAATGTGCCGTAAGGGTAACCACTTCTTGGGTAATCAAAGCCAAAATAATAAGAATGGACATTTCAAGAAGAGGAGATTCAACAATGATGGAAAGACGCCAAAGACCAAAGACCAATTGTTAAGGAAGGAGAACGACCACCTATCATATGCTTCAAATGCGAGGGAGGGACACATCACCAAACCGCGCTGATGTCGCCCAAAGCATGTTATAATTATGGAAGAGAAGGTCACTTAGCCCAATTTTATCGCTCACCAAGACAAGTTCAAATGGATGGAGGCACCAAAAGTCATTCCCAAAAAAGTCAAAGCCGGTAAAGTGCAAGGGAGAGCATTTGTTGTGACCTCCTAGAAAGCAAGGAACCCGAATGAGGTCATCACGGTAAGCTTATCATAAACTCTAAATAAGTCTATACTTTATTTGATATCGGTTCTACCCATTCTTTTATTTCTCCTACTTGTGCTCAAACGATTAAATTTGACTCGAGAAAAATTAGACTTTGACTTATCTCGTGGAAACTCCGCTGGGAGAAACTTTCATTACATCCACTTTTATAAGTCTTGTTTGGTTCAAATTGGTACCATCACATTACCCGTCGATCTTATTTCATTGAAAATACTTGCATTTGATGTGATTCTAGGGATTGATTGGTTAACTACTCATCATGCTAAAATTGATTATTTTCGTAAGGTTGTTAGCTTTCATATTCCTAATCAACCTATTATGCTAATTCTGCCGACTAAACCATTAAAATCAATCACTATCATCTCAAACCATAAAGCTATTCATTTATTAAAAAATGGATGTCAAGCTTTCTTAGCTCATGTCACTTGGATCTAAACAAAAATACGCCGCTTTTGAATGATATTTCTATTGTTAATAAATTCCTCAAGTATTCCCTAAAGAACTTCCCCGGTTCTACCCCGTGCGTGAAATTGAATTTTGTATCGACCTCAACCCTAGATAAAACCCATTTCCAAAGCCCCATATCGAATGGCTCCTATTGAACTTCAAGAGTTAAAGACCCAATTGCAAGAATTGTTAGACATTGGTTTCATTCGCCCCTAGTACGCCTCCTCGGGGTGCTCCTGCTCTATTCATGAAGAAGAAAGATGGGAGTATGCGACTTTGTATTGATTAACTGGAGTTGAATCATGTCACCATCAAAAATAGGTACCCATTGCCACGTATTGATGACCTGTTTGACCAACTGCAAGGAGCCAAATTCTTTTCAAAATTGATCTTCGCTCCGGATATCACCAATTGAAGATCGTAACCGATGACATTCCAAAGACGGCTTTAACTCCTAAGACGGCATTATGAATTCCTAGTAATGTCCTTTTGATCGACTAATGCTCCCGCTACCTTCATGGATATGATGAACCGAGTATTCAAGGAATATTTGGATCACTTTGTGGTCGCCTTTATTGATGACATCCTTATTTATTCCAAAAGCCGTGAAGATCATGAGCAACACTTGAGGTCGACACTCCAAAAGCTTCGTGAATACAAGCTTTATGCCAAGTTGAACAAATGTGAGTTCTGGCTAGAGGAATTAGCATTCCTTGGGCACGTAGTATCAAGTCATGGAATATCTGTTGAGCCGACAAAGATTGAAGCAATTCAAAGATGGGAGCAACCTAAATCGCCATCAAGTACATAGCTTTCTTGCTTAAATTGGTTATTATCGGAGATTCGTGCAAGGATTTTCTTGAATAACTACTCCATTAACTCAAATTGACTTTGAAAAGATACAAAGTTCTGCTTGAGCAATACCATCCGAGAAGAGAGGATTTGTCAAGAACTCAAGAGGAGACTCATTTCAAAGACATGTTCGGCTAATACCATCCGCCTTGAGGGATTTGTCATCTACAGTGATGCTTCGGGCAAAGGATTGGGATGTGTTCTCATGCAACATGGGAAAGTCATAGCCTATGCCTCAAGACAACTCAAAGAATATGAGAGGAATTATTCTACTCATGACCTAGAGTTAGCAGTTATTGTCTTCGCACTTAAAATTTGGAGGCATTACTTGTATGGGGAGAAGGTGGAGATCTTTACGGATCATAAAAGCCTTAAATATTTCTTCACTCAAAACGAACTCAACATGCGACAACGACGTTGGCTTGAACTGTTGAAAGATTATGATCATACCATCCAATACCATCCTGGAAAAGCGAACGTGGTAGCTGACGCATTGAGTAGAAGATCATATGCAAGTACGAGTGAGATATTGTCAACACAAAGGCCTATTTTGTGTGACTTGCAAATGATGAATATAGAGTTAAAGACTCCAGGGACCCATGTGATGATGGCGAATATACGAGTAGAACCGACTTTAATTGATAAAGTTAAAGCTGCTCAAGCTAAAGACCTGGAGCTAATGCGTATGAGAAAGAAAGTGCAAGAAGGTGCTATGTCGGAAGCAAGAATCGATGAAGAAGGAATACTTCGAGTCAACTCCAGACTTTATGTTCCTAACGACCCTGATTTAAAGTATAAAATCATGATGGAGGCGCACAACACACCGTTTTCAATCCATCTTGGGAGTACCAAAATGTATCATGATATTCGTCATACATTTTGGTGGAGCAATATGAAAAGAGAGATAGCGCTGTTTATCTCAAGGTGTCTAACTTGTCAATGAGTTAAAGCGGAGCATCAAGTACCAAATGGTCCATTGCAACCGCTTGAAATTCTAGAATGGAAGTGGGAGAACATTACCATGGATTTTGTTACCGGTCTTCCTAAGGTTTCTCAAGGTATAGATGCGATTTGGGTCATTCTTGATAGATTGACCAAGTCTGCTCATTTCTTACTGATACGAGAAACTTATACACTTAAACACATCTTGCTCATATGTATATAAACGAGATTGTAAGACTGCATGGTATGCCAGTATTCATAGTTTCAGATCGAGACCCAAGATTCATTTCACGATTTTGGGTTAGTTTGCAGAAAGCTATGGGCACAGATTTACGATTTAGCTCGGCATATCATCCTTAGACGGATGGGCAGTCAGAGAGGACTATTCAAACTCTTGAAGATTTATTAAGACCCTGTGTCCTTGACTTCAAGGGAAGTTGGGATAAGTTCTTACCATTAGTGGAGTTTTCCTACAATAACAGTTATCAAGCAAGTATTGGCATGGCTCCATTTGAGGCGTTGTATGGAAGAAAGTGTCGTTCTCCAGTATGATGGGATGAGGTGGGTGAAGCAACGTTGTTGGGACCGGAGTTGGTATGTATGACTACGGAAAAGATTCAAACGATCCGACAACGTATAAAAACCTCACAAGATTGACAAAAGAGTTATGTTGATCTTCATCGAAAGGACGTGGAATTCGATATAGGAGATCATGTGTTGTTACGTGTTGCTACATGGAAAGGAGTTACGAGAGCCCATTTTTAATCCTCGATCGAGTAGGAACTGTGGCCTATAGACTCGCTTTACTGCCAAGTATGTCTCGTGTTCATAACGTTTTTCACATATCTTACATCCATGAGAGTGCACATGAGCTTATAGGCCGATGAGCTTCGTAGAGAACTGGGGGAGAAGGACCAAAAGATAGCACGGATGTCTTACATTCATGAGAGTACACATAAGGATTTCAAGCTGAAGGTTGCTTGTTATTCCATTGAGTCGTCAGACAAAATCGCTATATGATTAGCTCGGGATATCAGAAGCAATGATTGCGAATGAGAAACACGAGGATGTCAAGTATGCATTATTAGAAGTCTAGAGTTATAAATATGTGTTTAGTGACGTAAACCCCTCTTTTAAAGGGTAGTCTTTTGTAAATCCCAACTTTGTGAAGTTCAATTATGGATAGAAAATGTAATAGCTTTTGTCTATGAAAACAAATTGTAAATAGTTTCAAACTATGAAGAAGCATATGAATATAATGAAGTTTTCATGGAAATGATTTGTTATGATGCGATTTGGTATGTGGCAATTAATACCGAAGTAAGTATATAGATAATAATGAAATTTTATTTAATCTAAAAATATCGCCAGGGAGAAGATAACGTAATAAGGAAGCGGAATCACATAATGATAATTAATGGGGTCAAAACAACCCTATGCAAGAGTTCGTTAAGTTATTAACTACGATTTACCCAAACCGGGGTAGAGTACCAAAACCTAA
The DNA here is from genome assembly GCA_020205605.1 of Panax ginseng. NCBI lineage: Eukaryota > Viridiplantae > Streptophyta > Magnoliopsida > Apiales > Araliaceae > Panax > Panax ginseng. The sequence goes on along the minus strand of CM035136.1, from coordinate 128,867,975 downwards.
GGTAGCTAGAACGATTACCTTTAAAGAGTTTAAAAGCATAGGTCCGCCGGAGTTTAAAGGAACGACGGACCCAATCGAGGCCCATACCGGGGTAAAAGAAATAAAGAAGGCATTTGTTATTACAAGCGTAGGTGAGATGCAGAAGTTTTCTTTTGTGACTTACACGAGGAAGAGTGAAGCCAACTTTTGGTAGAAGGCTCACCAGGGTGGGGTTAAAACAAATGCGGTAACGTGGAAACAATTCAAGAAGGTTTTCTTTGAGAATTATTTCCCTACAAATATGTGAGGGAGGATAGAGATTGAATTCTTAGAACTTAAGCAAGGGGATATGATATTTTCCCAGTACGCGACCAAATTCAAATGAATTGGCAAGGTATGTTTAACACCAAGTGGACACGGAGGAGGTGAAGGCTCGTAGATTGGAGCAGGGCCTGAGACCCTAGCTCTATAGTGGCATTTTAGTGATCTAGAGTGTTTCCTATGGGATCATTCTGGAGAAGGTGATTATAACATAAGGTGATGGTGAGTTGTAGACTCAATACCACAAAGAGGGAAAAGATGAGAGCAAGAGAGAGGGAGGAACCAAGGTAGAGAATGGTAGTGGCAGTATGCCAAAGAGACATAAATTTTTAACTCCGAGAATACTGAAGTGGGACAAGGGGATCCTAAGTGAAGGATCGAGGTGTGTAAGACATGTGGAAAGACTCATCTAGGAGTCTGTCTGAAAGGGATTATAAGTACCTTTAAACATTAAGGTAGAGGAGGAGGAAATAACTTTCGTTAATTTATCCATGGAAAATTTGTTTCATGAATAATTCAGGTAAACAAGTATCAGTAGATAAGCACTGTTAATGCTGAGAGAATTTGAAGAAATACTCGATATGAATGGGTGGATTAACCATATAGCTATAATAAATAGTTATAAGAAAAGTATGAATTTTCAGTTTTTCAGAAACCCAAGGTAGTAATTTATGATAATAAAACACCGAGACGCCTTGTTGTCTAACCTGGACGTAAGTTAGTAGGATGTTAAAGAAGAGGATGAGTCGTTGCGGTTACGTATTGACTATCGTAATAGGAGTAAGTTGGTGATTAAGGATAAATACCCATGGCCCAGGATCGATGATTTATTTGATCAGTTGAAGAGAAACAACGAATTTTTCTAAGATAGACTTGCGTACGGGGTATAGTCGGTTGAAAGTAAAGAAGAAGAAGGAGGGACCTATGATGACGTTCAGAATTCGTTATAGTTATGACAAGTTTCTGGTTATGTCATTTGGGTTGACTAATGTAATGAAGTTAGACTTTCTGTAAGGGGCACCGAGCAAGACGGTGGTAAGCTGATAGGTTCTCTTGTGAGGTGCTATGGTTAAATGTACCATTAGCGTCACATGATTTAAGAAAAGATTAAGTAAGGCACATGTATTATCTTTATGGGATGATACGGGGAATTTTGTAGTGTATATCGATGTTTCGCATAGATGAAATGATTGCGTGCTCTTATAGCATGGCAATGTCATTGTGTATGCATCTCTCCAGTTAAGGATTATGAGAAGGTTTATCCTACTTATGATCTAGAATTGGCAGTTGTAGTTTTTAATTAAAAATCAGAAGATAATATTTATACAGAGAAGTGTGAGATATACACGGACTCTAAGAGTCTGAAATATATCTCCACACAGAAGGAGTTGAAAATACAGTAGAGAGAGGACTGTGATATCTTATATCATTCAGGAAAGGTAAACATTGTAGCCGACGCGTTAAGTAGGAAGGGTAGGGAAAGCTATCGATGTTAACAACTCAGAAGGAGTTAATAATGGAGATGGCAAGAGTGGAGTTAGAAGTTAAATTACGGAATGAAGGGGTAGAATTGTTATTCAAAATGTAGACTCAATCCACGATAATGGAATGAGTTAAGTAAGTACAACTAAGTAACGAGGGATGCAAGCGAATGAAGAAGATGATCCAGGATAAGTAAAAGACTAAGTATAGTCTTATTTTGAGGGAGGAATTTGAGTTCCATATAAATATGAGTTAAAAGAATAACTAAGATGATATAGAGATCGCGTAATGTGTTAATAAGTGTTTACCTTCCAACTCAGATTATTGATAGGAAGTGATAAGTCATGTGAATTAAGATAATACATTTGATGAAGGTGAAATGAAAGAACCCCAATGTCGAAGAAGCATTGTGGGAACTCGAGATTAAAATAAAGGAAAAATTTTCCTTTGTGGTGTAGGTATTATTAGCGAGATTCTGGGGACAGAATCCTTATAAGGAGGGAAGAATGTAACGCCCGAGAAAAATCGGATTTTTGAGAATTAAATTTTTATTTTTATTAAATGAATTTAATTGATTATTTATGGAGCAAGTTAATCAAGGTCGTTACATGACCTAGAAATGTCAGAACATCGTAGGATTTTGGCTACGTGGTAGAATTAAAGTGTTTGAATTTTCAAAACGAAAATAAAAGCTCTCCGAGAAATTTTCTGAAAAACACTATTCATGCATTTCTGCTCGAGAATTATTTTTGAACTTCCGAGAAATACGTAACGATAGAATATCGATGTGAGATGGAATATCCAATAATATTTCAGTTATGGAAAACGTAATATTTCGCCTGTGGACTTAAAACCTAACGCTTAGGGAAAGTGACTTTACGAGAAGAAAATGTACGACGAGTAATAAATTAAAACAATGATCGTATAATACTTAGGTATTATACGAAGTAATGAATACGAGTATGATACGAAGTATTATACGAATGTGTATGAATGATAGTATATCGTATATGATGAATAGTATACGAGTTAAAATACGAGATTAATATGTATAATATATGTTATAAGGCTTTAAGCCAAAAGAAAGGAATTGGTAGAATTTGTTAAGTATTATGTGAGCCCAAGTATTGGATGGTTAAGTCCAATGTGAGTTTATATAAACAAGCCCAATGATTGTTTAATTACAAGCCCAAAGTAAAATAATGTGCAAGCCCAAATAATTAAGTAGAAGTTCATTTAATTAACCTAAGCCCAAGTAAGTATCCAATGGGTAAAAACCATGGAGCAACCCATGGATGATCCAAGGTGATGAACAAGCAAACTTAGAGGTTAAGTAAGTGTGGTGACCAAGTGTTGTGGTGAGCAAGTAGACTTAGTGGCCAAGTTTACTTAAGCCTTAAGTTAGGAATAGTAAGGAGGTGATTAAGGAGGTGGGATGGCCTAATGACCAAACTACCCTAACCTTAGAAATCCTATAAATAGCAAGCTTTGTTTGCATTTGTTGGTTGTTAGTTTTTCATCTAATAAACACATAAGTTGAGAGCTTATTTGGTTGAGAGAACTTATAGCTTATTAGATTTTCACCAATAACTTATAGCTTATTGGTTAGAGAGAGTAAGTGAGAATAAGCTAGCAAGTTAACCTTTGAAGTTCAAGAATCAAGAAGGAGATTAAAGATTTACCAAGTGTTATTCAAAAGTAAGTGATCTTAAACCATGTTTCTTTCTTTTTTCCATTGATAGAGAAGGAAGTATTGGTAGAACAAGCATGCTAAGAAGAGGTTGGAATAATGAATCAAAGGGCTTAAGTCTTAATAAGCCGAATAAGTCATGAATAAGAAATTCATTCGTAAATAAGTTATGAACTTATAATGAAAGTATAAGAATTTGATAGAATTTGTAACATGTTTACATTAATAAAATTAGTATGATTAATAAGATGTAAGAATAATGATTAAAGGACTTAACTCATTAATAAGTCATATGAAAATAAGACATAAGTCATGAAATGGAAATATAAGTATTTTATACTTTAATAAGTTGCAAGATCATCAAGAATAGGTAATAACTTATCATGAATATAAGTTAATGAAGTATGTATGCCAAGATATTAGTATGACGGATTGAATTCAATTGGAACGGTTAAAAAATCTCAAGTAACAAAGTTTCGCCGGAATTCACACGATTAGACGACAATCGTCGAATTCGTGAAATTCTCGGAATGGAAGTCGAATTTTGATATTTAGCTTGGAAATGTTGGTTTCCAATGGAGACAAGACTTATTTGGCATTATAGAGTTGCGAACTCGAAAATGGTCGGATTCCAACTTAGAACGAAGAAACGAGCATTGAACGTTCACGAATGTTTATCGTTTTCGTTAAAAATGGACAAATAGGTGAATTTTTAGCAAACGAAGTTGAATAGATAAAATTCTTATATGAACGCATAGAGTACGTAATTTGTGAACCGTAGGCTCTTGAACGAGCCAATTCGGACTTATAACGAAGAAGTTATGCGTCCGGAAATTTCGCAAAATTTAAAGTCTATAAAAAAATTTTAAGGCACAGAGTTGGCGTCACGGCGCCAACCCAAGGCCAATTGGTGGTGCTGTAGCACCAAGCACAGTGTCACGACCTTCTGAAGTTTTGCTTGTATTGCAAACACAAGATATCAAGGACTCAACCACGTAATGAGAGTCCGTAACCTCGACCATCGATGTTTCACATATAGTCACTAGCTAGAGGGGCAAAATAGCGCAATAATACCAAATTTCTAAACTAAAGATAGTCATGAAAGCTTATAGGTATAAAATGAATGTAAAGTGATTAATTCAAGTTAATTTACTTTAAAGAAATTGAAGAAACATCCTTACAAGATGTTAAAGACCTTAAGTATTATCACTGAAGGTCGACGAAAGATTAATTGGAGGTAAGAACAACGTAATATGCTAAGCCGGCAGTAGAAATTTGTTAACCAAGTTGATAATGAATCCAATGGTTTGCAATACCAGTATGGTTCATGTAATTGTTTAATGAACACATGATAAGACTTTTCCTAAATCATTGTTTTAGTAATGACTTTAGGAATTTAATGTTTTTTAATGAGTAGTTAAACGACGAACGTAAAGTATAAGAAAACGAAATGTATCCAATAATGATAATGACTATAACGTTAAGAGTTACAACTAAAGGTTGTTAAGTAATATGTGAACGTAAATGGTATGCATTAAAGTGTACTTAACCAATGACGATCGAGTTTTGATTAATAGCGTAAGGACGTAAGTAAGCCGTGAGGAAAGATGATTAACTCGAACCGAGTTGTATTAATGAAATAATTTCACTCAAGTGTTATAAGAGAACGAAGTTGGTAAGGACGATGTAAAAGAATGACTTTTAAAGCTTCGGAACTAATAAATAACAAATCTAATACTGGATTAGATTGAGAAGTAGGTAAGATTCTTTAGGAACCAAGTATGTTCATTCATGACCTAATGAGGTATGTTATGTGATTATGTGTTGTAGAGACCAGAAGACTCAAAGGAAACATAATTATTCTTGTAGAAAGCGTATCAAGGCAAGTTTTTCTTAAACGCTTGTCTAACCTTCGTGTTAGTCAGGTTTTCAAAATGATTCAAGTTATGAGATGCATGTATGGTTTTAAAGAAAGAGTCGATGCCAGTTTTAGCTCGGCTAGACTAATCGTGATAGATTGATTGAACTGTTTACAAGTCTTTCAATATAGAATTGCTAACGCTACCCTATGCCAACTATTTGGTACGGATTAAAGGTAAGTCCGAATATGAATAAACAAATGCATTTTCATCGAGTATTTGATGGGCACGTGAGGTTGCCACAACTTAAATGTACACACGTTTAATGGATGTAGTGTTGATCAACATAGAGTACTATAGGCTGATCACCTAGAAGTGCTCGTAAGATATGCCGGACTTACGGACTTCGTGCCGGGTTGTCCTTTTCAAAGGAACTATAAGACGTCCACGTCTTGAACCAGAATTGATGAATATTGTTATTGCAAAATGTTTTGAAGGAAAAGAAACGCTATTTTAAGTTATTGATAGTACTTCGTAACTATCATCCAGTTATTGAAGATATACAATTCTTATGTTTCAAGCATGCTTTTAAAAATGAAATTATTGTACTTGCTGAGCTTGTTATGCTCACACTTGCTTGAACCATATGATTGTAGCTTAGACGATTTGACCAAAGGATTCGACAAGGATAAAGTGAAGGCTAAAGCGAACTTGTAGATTACCTATGTAATAGTATAGGTTTGAAATGATAATATTTGATATTATGACAAGAACAAATGTAACGGTTATAAAGAACTTGGGGAATGTTAGTATTGTTTTGGAATATATATAAGACATATTCGTTCTTTTGAGGCATTTCAATTGAATGTTTGTGTGAACTGTAGCACCGTGGAGCTCCATCTGTCGGGTTGGAAGGACCCGGATTTGGGGGTGTCACAGTACTATTCACGGGATACTATTGACAAAGTACTATTCATGGGTACTATTCACAAAGTACTATTCACGGGGTACTATTCCTGAAGTACTATTCATGGGATACTATTCATTCAGGTACTATTCACCCGGGGAATTATTCATGACAAAAATTGATTTCTTTGCTGTCCAAATCATTTTTGATACAATATTATTCTTGAATTTTACTCTACAAAGCAGTATCTATTGAGAATTTGGACATTATTGAATTCTGGATAAATTAAGTTATAAATCTTTAAAAATTTATCCTTTGCTTTCTTTTAATCGAATTCTTATATCATTGTCATCATCCTCATGCTTATATTATGATAAAAGTCATCTTTGACTTACATGCATAGATGTACTATTGATTGGTATGATTATGAACAGGGATTATTCGGTATAATCATGACCATAATGTTACAAATGATGTGGTAAAAGTACTCATTGGCCCGTAGTGCATTGATGGACAATTATTGGTATGATCATGACCATTGATGATTACATGAATATCCTTGGCCCGTAGTGCAGGGATGATTCGATGATGTGGTTTATTTATTGTCGAGTCTCGTGATATAAATTTGATGAAAAACTTTTAAATCATAAAAGATAGTAGATAGCATGCTCTACTTGACTCTTCTAATGGATTGCTTGTTCCGTGCAGTTTAAACTTGATGTTTATTGTATTTTATCAGTTTAACACTGTTGAAGGCTAAAGATAATTTATTCTGCATTATCTTAGTCATAATATTTCTTACTGGGCTAGTTGAGCTCACCCTTTTGCTTTCATTTCTTTCATTAATTTATGTACCATGTATTTGGCTACTTAGAATGGGTAATGTATACCTATTTTGGGGGCATCACAGTAGCCGGGACTAGTCGGGGAACGTTCTCATTTCTTACTGGGCTTGGATTTGACTAGCCCCGGCTACGTTCTCATTTTCTGAAGAGAACAATGAAAGAAAAAGGGTGAGCTCAACTAGCCCAGTAAGAAATATTATGACTAAGATAATATAGAATAAATTATCGATAACCTTCAACAATGTTAAACTGATAAAAATATAATAAACATCAAGTTTAATCATAATGAACAAGCAATCCATTGTAAGAGTCAAGAGTAGAGCATGATATCTACTATCTTCTATGATTTAAAAAGTTTTCATCAACTTTATCACGAGACTCACTTTAATAAATAAACCACATCATCAATCATCCCCTCGCACTACGTGCCAAGGATATTCATGTAATCATCAATGGTCATGATCATACCAACAACTCGCCCATCAATGCACTACGGGCCAATGAGGACTTTAACCACATTATTTGTAATATTACGGCCCATGATTATACCGAATAATCCTCGGTCATAATCATACCAATCAATAAGACATCTACGCACGTAAGCCATAGATGACTTTTATCACAATATAAGCATGAGGATGATGACAATGATATAAGGATTCAATTAAAAGAAAGCAAAGGATAAATTTTTAAAGATTTATAATTTAATTTATCCAGAATTCAATAATGTCCAAATTGTCAACATGCTACTGCTTTGTGGAGTAAAATTCAAGAATAATATTGTATCAAAAATGATTTGGACCGAAAAAAAAAATCAATTTTTGTCATGAATAGTACTCCGGGTGGATAGTACCCGAGTGAATAGTACGCCGTGAATAGTATTTCAGGAATAGTAACTCGGTATGAAAAGTACCCCGAATCCTTGGGTAAATAATATTCGAGTGAATAGTAACCCGTAAATAGAAGCCCGGGTGAAAATATTGATATTTAATGAGAAAGTTCATATCAATATTCCAATGAAACGATACTGGATGAAGCGCAAAACTTAAGGATATTCCACTAATTTTAGGAATTATAGAAGTAATACTTACCATAATAAGTTTAGATTTAAGAATATGAAAAGAAATAATATACGAAACCGCAAATGGATTTTCACCTGTCATGCGGTAGTCAGTGTAGATAGATCATTTCCACAATTTAATAACTATTCAATACGAAGGGTTATTCACCAGGCATGCGGTAGTCTGCGTAGATAGGTTATTCCCACAGAATAATAAAGAATGGAATAACAAAAGATTTCACCATGCATGCGGTAGTCCGCATAGACAGGTTATTCCCATAGAATAATAAAGAATGTAATAACAAAAGATTTCACCATGTATGCAGTAGTCCGCGTAGACAGGTTATTCCCATAGAATAATAAAGAATGGAATAACAACCCTTACGAGTATTGAAAGAAAATAACTCTCTTCATGAATATGAAAGAAATAATACCCCTTACCTTAATAGAAGATTGAATACTGAAGTAAGGTAGTAGCAGAATACTCTTCTTCTTGCTCTCTATAGTTTCTCTCTCTAGAGTTTCAGTGAATTCGTAAGAAATAATAAAGGAATGAGTTTCTACTTATAGGAAAAAGGATTGAATAGTAACTAATTCATGAACGACCCAGATTAATTCACTTTTAAACGAACGGTCCATATTGATTTATTATTAAATCTTAAAGCAACGGTCCATACTGATTTACTATTAAAACTTTAAACCAGCGATCCATATTGATTTACTATTATAACTTCAACCAACGGTCTGAAAAATTAGCACATCTCCTCATGGAATAATAAGCCAAACTTATAAAAAATACCTCATAACAAACCCCTCTATTTATATCATAAATTGAATAAATATTTACCATAAATCACTTATCTTTAATAAATACATTTTTAATCTATTAACAATTATTCATCATTAATATTATAACTCACAATATTTAACAACCAGATCATTCCCAGGAAAGAGGGGGCTTTTCGATAAGGATTTCTCCCTATTGGCGCGCAATTAGGTGACCAAATCTCTCCTTGACAGAACTTTCTAGACATCATCTGTAATACCCGTAAATTTTATGATTTAATTTTATTATTAAATAGAGCCGGTGAATTATTTATTTTATAAATGCTTACGTGGCATGAAGAGAGTAACTCAATTGAATTAAAATTGAGCTGTTGATGATCGATAAGATAGGTTCATGAAATGTCTTGTGTGACACAATGATGGGCTTAGTGAAGGATGATTAAGTATTTGCATGTTTGAAGTCCAAATAATAAAGTGGGAGTTTAGCCCAATAAGTTAATTGATGGACTGTTAAGTTAGCCCAATAAACTTGGGATATTTAGAATCCATTCGGAATCCAACAAAAGAGTTAACTGAGAGTACAAGGTATTGGTTAAATTAAAATGTGGCGTGGGGCAATGAGCCCCGACCGACTAGCCCCCTTGTCTATGTCTCGAGATCCGCTTCTTGTCCCCAAATTAGGGTCACCAAGTACAAAGAATAGTAGCCTAAACTCTCTTTACGCAAATTTTCAAGTCGCTAATCCTAGGCATGCATGGCTAGCTAAGTGGTCGGTATGGAGCGATTGAACAACTCCTTAAATAACCATTGTTCATTTCTATTGCACCATGAATCCCAACATTGGGTAAAGAAAGTGTCTCGTCCATGTTTTCTCTTTAAATACAAGCCACCGTATAAACTGCTTTAGTGATAAGAGTGTTGGAGAAATCGAGTAAAGAATTCTTAGTTGCTAAGCATTGCCAAATCAGTGTGTGAGATATCAAGGTTAAAGCTCGAGAAGGTATAATTTCTACTCCGTTCTTATCTTGAGTCTTGTTGATTCTCGGTTTTTCAGATTATTAAGTCAAGTATGATGAATTAGCATGATAAAGGGTGTTTAGAAAGTTTACCTTCGTGCATGAATACGTTAACAATTATCTGGAATCAAGTTGTGGCTACTCTGCAAAACAGAGCATGTTCACTGCTTCTGAAACCCATGGGGTGCAGCTGCACCGTGCTTAGGAACCAACTGGTGGGTTCGGTCATGTTAGACCTTGTATTAAGAAATTCCCTTAGGTTGAATGCATATAGTAAAGTCTTAAATTAGCCCGACGAACTTAAACTTTGTCGAAATAGTGTAGACCGAAGTCTCTGAAGCGTGATGTCTTCGGACAGAGCGTAATGTCTTCGGACAAAGCGTGATGTCTTCAGACAAAGCGTGATGTCTTCGGACAAAGCACGATGTCTTCGAACAAAGCGTGATGTCTTCGGACAGAGCGTAATGTCTTCGGACAAAGCGTGATGTCTTCGGACAAAGCGTGATGTCTTCGAACAGAGCGTAATGTCTTCGGACAAAGCGTGATATCTTCGGACGAAGCATGTTGTCTTCGATCAAGTCATAATATCTTCTGGACATGGCGAGATGTCCCGGACTCCTAGACAAAGATCATAACTTGATATAAGGATGGATTAATAAATACTCCTATACTGTTGTAAACTATTAGTACACGAATAAGTTCTAAGTGGAGAGTTTTACCAACTTCGGGAAAATAAATCTAATACTTGCAAACATGCGTAGAAGAAGGTCGGTGGGATTAATAGATGTTATGGTCTACTTAAAGCAATGAACCTCTTAGAACTTCGAGGAAGAAAGATTATGAATAAGCTAGCAAAGGTCAATAGTATGAGCATGTTAAAGTGTACCGATTATGAGTTTTGATGGGTACAAAAGGATAGAAAGAAAAATGTGTTATGTGTACATGTTGTTGATATATATCAAGTGTGTTTGGCTAATGAATACCTATACTTACATGAATAGGACATACATAGTTCGTTGAGGTGATTTTCGCTATTAGTAGTAATCGACGCTAAAGGCAAGTTTCTTAGTCTACCTGGATTTCAAGTATGCAAGTTCCTATCCCTAAAAACTTGTTACTTATATCATGCAAGTTTTCTATCCCTAACTTATTGTTATTGTTGGGCAAGTTCCCTAACCTCACTCAAATTTACATTGAGCAAGTATCCGAACACTATTATTATTGTGTTGCAAGTTCCTCAAATTCACACACTTTATACGTTGAATTGTTGTCATATCAATCATATTTGATCAAGCAAATATCTGCTTCTATTCAAAATCACTTGTATACCTTGACGTTGTTGTAAGCATTGGACTTATCATTCCCCGAATGCATGATGAAAAGTCGTTTAAGCCCTTGATTCGGCTAGACTATTATTATGAGTTAAAGAGCTATCCAAATTGATTGATTTGAAAGCGACTATCGTAAATCTATCGAGATGAACAACCCTCATGAAGGGGAAATTATATATTGTTTGGGAACCGACGCGTGATATATAAGTGATGATTTAAATGTTATGCATAACATAGGGTACTTTTAGCCGATCACCGATGTACTCGTGGATGTTGGATTACAAAGTAATATCGCTAATTCTAGTAAGAGTTCTTGGTCCTTAGTGACCGCTTTCAAGATTCAATTATGTTGAACCTCGAAATGAATAAATCTCGAAATTTTGTTGATATCCTTCTATCCATATAAGTGACACCTATTGAATACTCTTGGTATTCTTGATATCCTTGAACTATCAATTATTATTATACCCTTGAAAGATTCAAATGCTATAACTGCTTGTTCTTCTAGCTATATTGCTTGCTGGGCAAACTTGTTGCTCATTCTTGCTTCCTAAAACATTACAGTTAAGGCAGAGCAAGGCGGTACTTCAGGAAAGGACAAGGGAAAGGGCAAGGCGACAGAATAACTTAGTCCTTAAGACTAGAAGTATTATTATTATTGTTATTGTTATTATGATGTATTCAAGAATGATTAAGCTATGTTAAGATAATCACAGAATTGTTGTAGTAATGGTTACGGTACCTTGGGACGTGAATATTTATATTACATCAATGTAAATTATTCTATTATTTCCGTTGTTAATGATTTTGTAAGATATTCTTAGTAGTAGCGTGATGCACCGAAATTCGAGATATGAGTGTCTGAATTTTAGGGGGCGTCACAGGTTGGTATCAAAGCCATAGTTATAAACCTTAGGAGCGAGAGCCCTTAGATTATAACTTAGGAGAACTCAGAAGATAGAAAGGGATGAAACTCGTATAGAGTTTACATAGAGATGGACTTAGCGTGTTACAGAATATAACTTCATTCTATACAATGAACTTATGATTCTAATGGAGTTGTTGGTGATTGTAGGATGACTGACATGGGAGGACCTAGCCGAGTAGTAGAGGAGCCGCGTGATATACACGTGGTATATGAGGCACCATTGATAGCAGAGCCTATACCAACTGTAGTTCCTATCAATGATGATGACGAGGAAGAGGAGATAGAGCCAATACCCGAAGAGTCTGATCTAGAGGAGGAACGTATGGTGGATGAGCCCATGGGGGACTCCGACGAGGCTACTTTTGAGGATAGGATGTTGGGGGAGTATGAGGAGCAGATTTTAGAGTTAGGGTGTAGAGTTGAGGAGTTAGAGGCTGAGGCCAAAAATAGAGAGTCCGAATTCCAAAAGCTGAAGGACGAAGACCACCAGAGAAAGTTAGTGATGCAGGAGATGGAAGTAGAGATTGCTCACCGTAAGGAGGCAGGAATCCAGATGGGGGCTTTGTTTCACAAGGCGGTGGTTAGGAATGTAGAGCTGGCAGGGAAGTTGGAAGAGATGGAGCAGAGGGAGTTGAGCGAGGTGACAGAGAAGGAAGCTATCCGTACTCAGTTAAGGATGGAAGTAATGGATAGGATCCATTTCGAAGGAAAGTGTTAAGGGGCCAATGATAGGGCTAACGATCTAGAAGATGAAGTGAGGTGAAAAAGGAGGAAGATGAATAGGATGAGCTATGCATTGCGCACGGCCATGGAGGGACTGATTGATGGGGTAAATCACTACCCAACAGAGCAGGGACAGACCCGGCACACCATAAGCCGAGATGTGGTGGTGCACATTACTCAGATGGAGTACCAGAGCGCTGTGGAGCGCGGAATGATAGATTAAGTCTAGGCGCTAAAAGTTATTAGTTGTAGTCCATGGTGTAGTGTATTATCTATTGTGGTAATCTTTATGTAGAATGTGAGATGTTGTAAACCCCAAACTTTTGAGTTATGTTAGAGGGGTAGTATGTTAATGGTTGTCCCCATCTTTTGTGATATTAGGGGATAAGTTGTGACATTTATAGAAGTGTGCTGGAGATAATCATGTAATGTAACAATTTGGCACATGAATATAAATGATCTTGTTCTGAAATGTATTCCGAAATCTTATTCATTTTATGGAGAATTGTTTAAGTAATATAATTAGATAATAAAAATAGAAGTTTTATAATGTAGGAAAATGCCGCCCAGACGTAGATTAATTGCTCCAGAAGAGTCGGTTAATGATGAGAGAGGATAAGTAGATCCCATTCAGAGGCTTGTAGATTTGTTAGGGGAGGCTCTTAGGGGAAGAAATGAACAAGTACCACCCATTCTCCAAGTAGCTCCTACCAAAAACTTCAAGGACTTTAAGAGTGTAGGACCTCCTGAATTCATGGGTACTACCGACCCTATCGTAGCGCAAACGTAGATTAAGGAAATGGAGAAAGCCTTCGCCATTGCTCATGTGGGTGAAGACCAGAAAACTGTGTTCGCTACATACATGATGAGGGATGAAGCAAACTACTGGTGGGAAGCAAATCAACAGAGAGCGGGAGAAGGGACTATAACCTGGGAAAGGTTTAAGACTTTGTTCTTCGAGAATTACTTCCCGAAGAGCATGAAGAATAGGATGGAGGTAAAGTTCTTCGAACTAAAACAAGGGGAGATGACAGTGGCACAGTATGCGGCCAAGTTCAATGAACTCGCGCGATTCACAACACATCAAGTAGACACTGAAGAAAGGAAAGCTCGACGCTTCGAACTTGGACTAAAACCTTGGTTGTTCAACAAGGTGTCGGTCCTTCAAATCGACTCTTTCGCCACATTATTGGAGAAGGTGATAATTGTTGAAGGAGGTAGCGAGGCATTGAGCCAATACAACAAGGAGAAGAAGAGCAAGAATGCTGGAGGAGAGACTCGTGGAGGGAGTAGCAGTGGTGAAAGTTATTTGGGAAAGAGGAAATGGGATAACCGCAACAACGACAACAACACCAACCACCGAAGCATCAACCAGTCAGAAAATTATTAAGGAGGATTTAAGAAAAGAAGCGAAGCTTGCTCGAAATGTGGGAAAAACCATCAAGGGGAATGTTGGAAGGGGCGCAAGATTCTGCTACAATCATGACCAAGAAGGGCACATTTCACCTAATCGCCTGCCGGTCCGAAAAGGAGGAAGGGATGTTTCGCATGTAGCTCAACTGAGCATCAAATCAAGGATTGCCCAAAGAAAAGGGAGCAACGGAGGAAGCGGCCAATCAGGAGGGGGCAAGAAGTCGATGATCGGCGGACAAACGCATCCAACCAATCGAACGCCTTTAACCTTTAATATAACCGTCCGAGACGCGTGAATGAAAGGGACATGGTGTCGTATTCTCCCAATCAATAATATAAATGCCTATGTATTATTTGATTCGGTGCTACCTATTCCTTTGTATCCAAGAATTTGCTAATCGACTAAACATACCTCCCTAACGCTTTAGAAAACTCAAGATTGCGAATAAGGAAGTAATTTCCATAGAGTTTGTTTATCAAAATCGTTGTGCCAACATTAGAGGTCACGAACTAAACGTAGACTTAATTCCGATTAAACCGGGAGAGTTTGATGTGATATTAGGAATGGATTGGTTATCCAACCATTACCGTGATAATCGATTGTCGAAGAAGAGTGTGAACCTTCGCACCTCAAATCCTGTCTAAGGTAGTGTTTTACTAGAAGGCGCATCGCTCAAGCAATCGTGTTGCCTTACGATGATGCAGGCCAAGAAATTGTTAAAGAAAGGATGTGTAGGTTATTTAGCCTATATAGTGGACATTCATCAAAAGAGAATAGAAATGAAAGAGCATTGGACTTATCATTCCCGAATGCATGATGAAAAGTCGTCTAAGCCCTCGATTCTTGGCTAGACTATTATTATGAGTTAAAGAGCTATCCAAATTGATTGATTTGGTGCGACTATCGTAAATCTATCGAGATGAACAACCCTCATAGAAGGGAAATTATATATCGCTTGGGAACCGACGCGTGCATACATGAGTATGATTAAATGTTATGCATAACATAGGTACTTTTAGGCGATCACCGATGTACTCGTGGATGTTGGATTACAATTGTAATACCGCTAATTCTAGTAAGAGTTCTTGGTCCTTAGTGACCGCCAAAGATTCAATTATGTTGAACCTCGAAATGAATAAATCACGAAATTTTGTTGATATCCTTCTATCCATAAGGACACCTATTGAATACTCTTGGTATTCTTGATATCCTTGAACTATCAATTATTATTATACCCTTGAAAGATTCAAATGCTATAACCGCTTGTTCTTCTAGCTATATTGCTTCTTTGGTCGGGCAAACTTGTTGCTCATTCTTGCTTCCTAAAACATTACAGCTTAAGGTAGAAGCAAGGCAAAGATTTCTTGAGAAAGGACAAGGGAAAGGGCAAGGCTGACGTATCAACTTAGTCCTTAAGACTAGAAGTATTATTATTATTGTTATTGTTATTATGATGTATTCAAGAATGATTAAGCTATGTTAAGCTAATCACGTAATTGTTGTAGTAATGGTTACGGTACCTTGGGGACGTGAATATTTATATTACATCAATGTAAATTATTCTATTATTTCCGTTGTTAATGATTTTGTAAGATATTCGTAGTAGTAGCGTGATGCACCGAAATTCGAGATATGAGTGTCTGAATTTTTGGGGGCGTCACATCATCAATATTGTAAATAATAATATGAATAACTTTGTCGTCTCAATTATTGATTTAGTAATATAAAATATTATGCAGATGATACTGTGACAATAATTGAATCAAATAACGTGAGATACTATGTAGCAATTACTGTAGCAATAATTGAATATAACTGAGTGACTTCTCATGTAAGCATCAATAATCAATACCGTGTGCTACTATGCAACCACGCGTATTACTATTCTTTTACCACCGGGTATTTCAACAGTTTAACGGTAAAATTTTCATCGTTATTTTTATAAAAAGATAATTTTGTCATTTTCTAACTCTGACAATAATTCTGTTTGTGGGGTCTACTAATGATTGTGCCATCGTACGAATATTCCCTATTAAAACGAATATTCTCTAACCAATCGAATATTTTATAACCACTTGCTTACTTTGCTAAATTTATAAATATTACCCACAACTATAACATTAAATCAAATCCATACCATAATATTCAAAAATATAATTCGAGAAAAATTAAGCTTCATTCATAAAAGTTTTGGTCTTACAGTATTTGATTTCTGTACCATGTATTTGGTGACTCAGAATGGGTGATGTATACCTATTTTGGGGGCGTCACAACTTGGGTTTGATCTCCCGGGGTCGTTATCAGGGGATTGGATTTAATCTCCCGGGGTTGTCGCTTAGGCTTGGATTTTATCTCCTGGGGTTGTCACCAGGGCTCGGATTTAATCTCCCGGGATTGTCTTCGAGGTTTAATTTGATGATTTTGACTCCCAGGGTTATCTCTACGAGATAAAAGACGATTTTACCCTCCTGCATAGTTAGTAACATGAATGCAAAATTTTGAGTGTCTACAGATTCCCCTCTTTATCATGTTTATGCAATGTAATGGCATAAACAAGAAAAAGATTATTAGACACTTGAAATATGACAAGATTAAATGATGCTATGCAATGAAACATGATATGGTGTTATGAATGCTGAATGTTTTTGGTTGAAATTATTTCCAACGAGATTCTATCACTGACTGCTTCCACCATTTCTGCTGGGATGGAATTTTCAATGATGGTCTCTACTGAACCTCCTTGATGTCTACTCAAATAGTAGTTTACAAAGCTTTCATCAATGGATCTTTCCCGATGCTACGTTTGGGATTGTCGCCAACGACTTGAAATGTCCATCAGTGCAATTAAGACAGATTCGAAAACATGTTGTAGAGATGTTTTCAAGATCCCTGTTGTGGAGGTTTTCCTATGGATAAGACCATTGGATTCTAATGTTGAGGTTGTCACCAACGTTCTTTATCTTTAGATGTGCTTTCTGACTTTACTTCTACCGGAGATATTCCTTTCTTTTTGTGAATGACTCACTGGGGATTATTAATGTTTATCCTGATGATAGCTTGCCTTGGTTGCCATCATTGGATTCTTCCTGCCGTTACGCTGGGTTTGTCACCACCGCCCGAACTTTCTATCAGGTTGATGTCGATAGCTCCACTGGAGATAAAATTTTTTCTACTTGCTTTCACAACATCCTCACAATACCTACCCAAAAGGTAGTTTTGTAAAGGTTAACCATCACTGAATTTACTCGGTGCCTACTTGAACAGTAGTTTACAATGGTCTGAAGATCATCGAACCTTCGCGGTGCCTCGGCTAAGGATTTATATAACTGATTCCATTATCACTCCCTGAGGAAGATAATTTTTGATGGTTTTCATCATCAGATCTTTCCTGAAGCTACGCTGGGGTTTTCACCAATGGTTTGCAATACCAGATGCTCTGCCTTTCACTGAAATAGATTTCAACGGTTTACACCACCGGATATTTCTCGATGCTACGCTGGAGTTATTGCCAACGGTTTTCACTGTCAATCCTCCTGACCTTTGTTCAAGTAGTTTTCAATGGCTTACATCACCGAATCATTCCTGATGTTACGCTAGAGTTGTCGCCAATGGTTTGCACTATCAATCATTCTAACCTTCGTTGAAGTAGTTTTCAACGGCTTACATCACCAGATCATTCTCGGTGTTATGCTGGAGTTATCGCCAATGGTTTGCACTGTCAATTATTCAGACCTTCGTTGAAATAGTTTTTAACGGCTTACATCACCAGATCATTCCCGATGCTATGCCGGAGTTGTCGCCAACGGTTTAGACAGTCAGACATTCTGACTTTCGTTGAAGTAGTTTTCAACGGCTTACATCACCAGACCATTCCCGATGCTACGCTGGAGTTGTCGCCAACAGTTTACACTATCAGATATGCCTAATATCTCTGTTGAGGATATATTTTTGACGAATTATATCCCTGAACAAATCTGGACATTTTGATGCATGCAATACCCATGGTTCATGACACCAGACCTTCCCGATGTTTTGACAAGGGCTATTTTCAATAATCTCTATCATTGACTCTTTGAACCCCACATCTGGGTTAATACCAATGACTTACATGTAGATCAAAAGTTTGGTATTTGAATTTAGGGTTTTAGACCCTTTTCGCTCTATCGCGTAGCACCTTTTTCCTGATTTGACTTTTCAGCTTCTGGAAACTCTGTTGTAACTCAAATTTGATCAAGCTGAAGGAGGTGGGACTAACCCTGGGTGGCCGCAGGTATACCCACGGTTGTCGCGGGTTGACTCGTGGCTCCCATCGGGTATATTTGCTCGTTCCCTTCTATTTCACAAGTCATTTTCAAGTTGAACCAAATAGAAAATCCAAAAATTCCTCTTCAAATTTATTGAGTTCGGGTGGCTTTTTGTAAAATCTGTCACCGTACAAACATTCTGAACAACCCTGGTAACGTTTACATGTTTTATTTTCAAGTTTTGACCGTTAGAACTTTAGATTTCATATAGAATGCTTCTAAACACAATATAGTGAATATACATGCTCATATGACTTGATAAAAATTATTAAACTTAGTAAATGTTCATATTTTAGCATGCTGAACGTATTGATGTAAAAAAACTAATTTCTAAGACTGTCATTTTGCACCCTTTTTTGCTAGTTTATTCATCCTATTTGAGGATAAATAAGCATGTGTTTTCAAATAAAGTACACACGGTAATTTGGTCGCCATAGTGGATTTAATTTTGATGTTTTTTATGCATATGAGATGTTCATGATTTTGGATTGGTGTGCTACTGAATGGCCACCTAGTCATGCCTATGTACATGTGGACAGTTTATTTTACAAAGGAGACTGGCGAAATTTTTTCACGAGTCCGAGCATTTAATGAACATGAAATTTTAACTATACTGTGGAAGTATATTAACACAATGCATGTATCAGGACATAGATTATGCATGAAGAAATGATTTGAATTTAATAAGCTTTAAGTTTAGAACTTACCACACCCTTTCTGAGGTGATTTAGAGACTTTGTTTATATTATGGATCCAGACCAGCCAAGTAGCTCTCGTAGGGCCTTTGCAGGTGTGAGGATGAGAGCTTCAGATGTTCCTCAGTCTCGTCCAGCCCAAAAACCTCACCGGTTGACTGAGTTAGTGATTCTCCCTATCCGAGTTGAGAGGCCGGAGGCTGTAGATGAGGAGGATGATGTTCTTATTGTGGATCTTGCTCCTTCTTCTTCCATTCCCCACCGAGAGCTTCCAGCTATTAACATGACAATTTTAGATCTTCTGGATGATTCGAGTCGTCATCCCTCGATCTACCTTCTTGCGAATGAGGTAATAGCCATTTTCATATTTACCTTTCTTCTTTTCCCACTTTTGGGGAAAGGTTTTTGATTTTAATTTGCAATTTGATGTAGGTTCCTGACTTTACTCAGCCCAGGGGAACTAGTTTAGCATTCACTCTTTGTACCAGACCCTCCATTCAAAGTACCAGGAGATAGTCCATTCATGGGGCTTTCAAGAATTTTTTTTTATTCCTTCCCATCACTGCCCCTAGGGTTATATGAGGGCTTTATTTGAGCACTGATTCCACCAGACTCAGTCTCTCTATTTGATGGATTGCGAGGTGATGATGACACCAATGGACTGGCGGTTTATCACTAGGTTGGAGTTTACAGAGGCACTAATGCCTTTGGTGGCTGATATTTCACCAGTTGCCATTCGATCCCTTGTGGGAGCTCCTACCACGGCCCTCAAGGATCAAACCATTCGCTCTGGGCCCTTGAGTGTGGATGCCATGAGTGACTGAGCCTTTGTCTAATGATCTGAGGGTTAGAGATCGCATTCTTCGGCGATTATTCCTGATCATCATCAGGGATTATTTCCTAGCGGACAACTCCTCGATAATTTCTTTCGCTTTAGTCAGCGCCACTTGTGATGTGGACCATAACAGAGATTTTAATTGGGGCTCATACAGCTTTGCCTATTTCCTTAGAGGGATGTGCCTACGCTCAGAGGGCGTGACAGAGGCTTGGCTAGGCTTTTCCCCATTTTTACTGGTGAGTATTTTCTCTTTATCTTTCATTTTCCCATTGGTCTTTGCATTTTTAGTTTTGGGCCTATGAAAGGCTTCCCTATCTTAGTCCCATTACTACATTAGGTCTGGAGAACTATCCATGGGGACGACGATGGCATCACTCCACTCTTGCAGAGGTTCCTATAACAAATGAGTTTACCCATTCTCATTTACAGTTGGAGTTGTTGACAGCCGATGTCATCACATGGGTTCCCTACTCCAAGGACCATTTAACAATAGGCTTTAAGGGTGGCTTTCCGACCAAGGTAAAGTATATATTATCCACTCGTCGGATTACTCTCTTGACTGATGGAGGCTAGGAGCTCTATTTAGGAGAGTGTGCTATAAGGAGCACCACATGTGAGATTCATATTCCATTCATTCCTCCTACTAGGCGACATTGTCCTTTATCTCAGCCGATTACCGAGATTCCCCTGATGAGTTTAGATGGCTTCACTTTATCAGAGGGCCCTTTTACTCGTTAGGCTTTCTACCGCTGGTGGTTCCCTCACACCATTGAAGCTCAGACTCGCGCCACACAAATCATGGGGATATGGTTTCTGGATCTGTTATGATAATAAACTGGATCGCCTATGTCCAAGAGCCCACTCATTTTGGCGCAGATTGACAGCTTGACCTAGAGGTTGGATCGAGCACATTTTTTCATCCGACATTTGGGTAGAGATCCGTCAAAGGTAGATTATTTTGATCCATCCAGCTCTGGTGTTGGCCCTATAGGTGGCCCATATTCTGATAGCTTTACCAGTGTAGACCCCCCCCTCTATCGACTTGACATCCCTTCTGGCAGAGATTCAATGACTCAGGAGGAGTTACATCAGATGGATCGATTGGATGATGTGGACTTCATTGATTTTTTCTGATAGATTTCTCGTTGTCTTCAGGACTTAGTTCTCCTTATAGATTTATTACTCATGCAGTTGACATGGACTATCTACCCTTGGATGGTTTGAGAGGGGTGACCACATATCATCCAATGGTTGTCATGGGATAGTTTGATCAGTTTCAAGATATTCACCCATTTGACGGGGCCTTGGGTCAACGATTATCAGCTCAGTTTTTGTTAGCAGACAATTTGACCAGGATTTATGATTGTTGGACTCGTCGAGAGAGGGTTGATTTTTAGACTAGTCATCCTGGTCGCTTTTCAGAGTATTCTGCATGACTGGAGGCAGATATTGCATCAAAAATGGCTGTTCACTCAAAGCCGAGTATTGATTCTGATGATGAGGAGCCTATGGAG
Source organism: Panax ginseng (assembly GCA_020205605.1). NCBI lineage: Eukaryota > Viridiplantae > Streptophyta > Magnoliopsida > Apiales > Araliaceae > Panax > Panax ginseng. The sequence goes on along the minus strand of CM035136.1, from coordinate 128,846,283 downwards.
GACCTTGATTCTCCTACCGAGGATGTGCTATTTGCTGGTCTGATAGCAGCTCTGGTCGATGATTCCCCCAGCATTTACACTGCTATGGTTCCACCTTCTATAGAGTATTTGGAGCAGAGGTTACATCTGATGACATTAGAGAGGGATCAGGCTAGGACCCTGATGTTGACCGCTCTTTCTGGTCGAGATGCTACTTTTACTGAGAGGGATGATGCTCGAGCTATTCGGGATGCCGCTTTTGTAAGACACCAACTTATTATAAATAAATTTGAATTTTCTCTATTTATTATCTTGAAATAATAAGGTGATAATTTGATATAATACTTTGGTTATGGGTGAAATGTATAAATTTTGCAAAACAAGCAAGTGGTTATAAAATATTCATTTTTGTCAGGGAATAATCGTTTGGTCATAGAATATTCTTTCTGTCGGAGAATATTCGTACTACGGTGCAGCCATTTGTGGGCCCCATAACGGATAACTGTCGGACGAAAAAAATGACAAGTTTGAGTTTTTATAAATAACGGCGTAATTGTTACCGTTAACACTGTTGGAATACCTGGTGGTTAAAATACAATAATACGCGTGGTTGCACAAGATAGCTTTACCAGTATTGCATACAGAGATTGTTAAATTATTGATTCTTACGTAAGAAGGCACTACTCAATAATTGTTACAGTAATTACTGTTCAATAATTGATGCGTTGATATTTTATAATTGTCACGGCACAATATTTTCCATTATCAGATCAATAATTCATATTATTTGAATAATATTATTAGATAGCATTATTGGCAATGTCTAGAAAGTTCTGTCAAGGAGAGGTTTGGTCACCTAATTACATACCAATGAGAGAAATCCTTATCGAAAAGCCCCTCTCACCGGAACGACCTGGTTGTCATTATTGTGATTTTGTAATATTATTTGTGAATAATTATTTATTGATTTATATGATAAGGAAATATTTATTTTATGTAGATGAATTTGATATTATAAAAAACTCCATATGATGACTAAGTGTGAAACAATTGTATTATGGAATCAAATATTTTTATCCGAACTTGGAATTTAGTAACTATTGGCTATTAATAAAATAATGGGATGAGGAAATTTTGTTCAGTAGCTTGCATTAAGTCTTGTTAGGTGTGTTAAGAATGAAAAAGAATGTTTATTATATTATGATTGGTGGAACATGAATTTGTATGTTTTGCGTGACTTATTATAATGGTATTAATTATATCATTACTAATCAACCTTGGCCACCTTTTTAGCAACTTGGCAATTATTTCATACACGTTTATTTTGATTTTAGACGCAAACTTTTTAATAATGCAACCGTTTGTCAAAGTTGGCATGTTAAAATTCTCTATCAGCCAAAATTTTCATACTTGGCGTAATAAAATTTTCATCCGATGGAGTTTTTCAAATGAGGCGTGCTAACCATTCTCCTATAAATAGGTGCTTAGGTTAGAATTGAAAATCACACCAGAAACATAAGCTTTCTCTCTCTAGATTATCGAGCGTATTATTGTGAGTATTTCCCTTGAGTATAAGAATACTTTGAGCGTAGTTTCCTGCAAGATTTTCTCAAAATATTATCCGATATTCTAGGCAAATCCAGTTTCTACTAAGGTAAAAAATATTATTTTATTGCAACACTTATGAGAAATATTATTTTCTTTCATACTCCATATTACGTAAGCGATATTATTTCTTCTCATATTCTTAAATTTGAACTTACTATGGTAAGTATTGATTCTATAATTTCTGAAATAATTAAAAATTTTGATTCATCTAATATCATTTCATAGGAGTATTGGTCTGAACTTTTTATCAAATTTGGAATTTTTCATGACTGGGTATTGTTCACGGGTACTGTTCACAAAAGAAAAAAAAATTATTTTTTCCCTTCAAAGTTATCTGTTGTGACCCTTATTCTTGAAATTTAATCCATGTTTTGATCTTCATTCTTGAATTTTACTCCACTATAGTTTATTATAGAGTATTATTGAACTTGGATAAACCGAAGTACGAATCTCTAATATTTTTTTATTTTGTTTCACTAGATTCGTTCCTTTAAAATATTTTTCATCATCCTCAGTCCTAAATGATGATATTACTGAATATCTTTGGCCTGTAGTACAAAGATGAATGATTAACTGATGAATATCTTTGGCCCATAGTGCAAAGATGAACAAGTGTTGAGATAAACATGACCAACTGATGATACAGATGAATATCTTTGGTCTGTAGTGCAAAGATGAATATTTGATGCAAGATGTATATTGATTGATGTTATAGGGATAAAATATTGATGATGAATTTTTAAATCTTAGAAGATAGTAGAATTCATTATCTACGTGACTCTTCTAATGGATTGATGTTTTCGCTGCATTCGTTGATCTAAAACTTGTTGTCTATTATATTTTATCAGATTTTTTCCTGTTGAAGACTAATGATAATTTTTTGTATATTATCTTAGTCATAATATTCTTTACTGGGCTAGTTGAGCTCACCCTTTTCGTTGTTGTTCCATTTTTCTTCTCAGGAAGCGAGAATATAGCAGGAACCAGTCGGGGTAGAGAGTGATGGTTCTAGAAAGTTATTTTAGATGTCCTCACTATTTGCATTTTGTAAAATAGTGTATGAATAATTGTAATGAGGACTTATTTGAGTGTGGATATTTTCTAGAAGACAATATTTGTATTTAAACTCACAGTATGTGTTGTCGTATTTTGCACGACAATTGTAATAATGAAGTTGTAGTTTTCTTTCTGTACCATGTATTTGGCAAATCAGAATGGGTGTTGTATACCTATTTTGGGGGTGTCACAGTTGGTATCAGAGCTTAGGGATATTGTCTCTGGTGGAGATCGGGGAATAGAACTAGGAGGGGAGAGATGAGTAAATCTTTCGCTAGTATGTCCTACATAAGCTTATTTGTTGGTCGGTCATAATATAGGGATATTATGTGATATGTTAATTTGTTTAATTAACCCTTGTTTTTTATGGCGATATTAGAATGGTTCTTTGAGAACGTTAACAATGGAGTGTATGAGACTGTGGAACAACCTTTAGTCACAAACTAGGAGAACGTACAACAGGAAGGCAATATTCCTCCTGTAAACAACACTACCGAGCAAACGATGAATGATGGAATGTTTAGGAGTTTTTGCGCTCATGCAAAATCGATTTAGGAGACTCGTGTATAAAATACGGGTGGAAGTGATAGCAACGTGCGGTCTGTCACAGCCAAGCAGTTCAAGGAGTTAGGACCACCAGAATTTATTAGAAAGCCGGATCCGATCAAGGCGGAAACGTGGGTCAAACAAATTACCAAGATATTCGATGTCTTGGGATGCACGGAGGAACAGAAGGTTCCATTCACCACATTTATGTTCCGCAGTGAGGCAGACTACTGGTAGGAGTCTGTGAAGCGTACCCAGCCTGCCGCACTCAACGTGTCTTGGGAAACATTTCAGAAACTATTCAATGACAAGTACTTTCCTGAAAGTATTCGTCATATGAAGGAGGTAGAGTTTATCAGACTGGAACAAAACAACATGACGGTGTCCCAGTATGAGGCGAAGTTCGCTGAGTTATCCAGATTTGCACCTCATTTAGTAGAGAATGAGGAACGAATGACAAGGATGTTTCTGAGAGGTTTAAAACCCGAGATTCGACAATATCCTATCTCTCATAAATTTTCTTTATATTCAGATGTTGTAAACAGGGCTCAATTATTAGAGTGAGATAATGAGTATGTTCAACCAAGGGAACACAACCAGTAGGTCATCTTTGGTGGCGGGGTCATCTGAAGCAATGAAAACCAAAGCGGGGGAGGAAAACATTCGGACAAAAGCGGTAACCACTCTGGTGGTAATCGTGGTCGTGATAATAGAAGGAGCGAGTCGGGAGGAGATTTCAAAAGAGAAGGTACAACAATGATAACGTGAAGACGCCAAAGACAAACATCAACTGCTTTGGGGAGGAGGCAGACACCTATCGTTTGTTACAAATGCGGGAAAGAGGGACACATCAGCCTAAACTGCCCACAACAATCCAAGGTGTGTTATAATTGTGGAAAGGAAGGTCATATAGCTAGAGATTGTCTAGTTGTGAAACCAAGTTCAATAGGGATGGTGACTCCAAAGGCTGTCCCAGATAAGTCAAAATCAGCAGTTCCTAAAAGAGCGTTTGTCGTGACTGGCCAAAACGCAAGGAACCCGAACGAGGTGATCACGGGAAAGCTTATCATAAACTCTTGCGAAGTTTATACCTTACTAGATACCGGTTCTTCACATTCTTTTATCTCCCCTGCTTGTGCTCAACGTTTAAACTTGACTCCGGAGAAATTAGACTTTTATTTATCAGTCGAGACTCCGTTAAGAGAAACTTTCGTTATGTCCACTGTTTATAAATCTTGTTTAATCCAAGTTGGCACCATCATATTACCTGTGGATCTTATCTCTTTAAAGATACTTGCTTTTGATGTGATTTTAGTGATTGATTGGTTAACCACTCATCATGCCAAAATTGATTGTTTTCGTAAGGTTGTTAGTTTTCATATTCCTAACCAACCTGTTATGCGAATTCAAGCAACTAAACCCCTAAAATCAGTCACTGTCATATCAAGCCATAAAGCTATTCGTTTATTAAAAAATGGATGTCAAGCTTTCTTAGCCCATGTTATGGATTTGAACAAAAACACGTCAGATTTGAATAATATTTCTGTTGTTAGTGAATTTCCTGATGTATTTCCTGAAGAACTTCCCGATTTATCCCCAGAACGTGATGTTGAATTCTTTATTGACCATGAATCGGGTACAAAACCCATTTCTAAAACCCCATATCGAATGGCTCCTATTGAACTTCGTGAGTTAAAAGTCCAACTACGTGAATTGTTAGACATCGGTTTCATTCGTCCCAAGTACATCTCCTCAAAATGCTCCTATTCTATTTATAAAGATGAAAGACGGAGAGTATGCGACTTTGTATTGACTAATGGGAATCAAACCATGTCACCATCAAGAATAGGTATCCGCTACCTCGCATTGATGACCTGTTTGACCAGTTGCAAGGAGCACAATTCTTTTCAAAGATCGACCTTCGTTCTGGATATCATCAGCTGAAGATTAAAACTGAGGATATTCTAAAGACTGCCTTCAGAACTCGGTACGGGCATTATGAATTCTTAGTCATGTCTTTTGGATTGACTAATGCTCCTGTTGCTTTCATGGATATGATGAATCGTGTATTCAAGGAATACGTGGATCAGTTCGTTGTTGTCTTTATTGATGACATCCTCATCTATTCCAAAAGCCGTGAAGATCATGAGCGCCATTTGAAGCTGATACTTGAAAGGCTTCGTGAAAACAAGCTATATGCCAAGATGAAGAAATGCGAGTTCTGGCTTGTGGAAGTAGCATTCCTTGGGCACGTGGTGTCAAAACATAGAGTATCTATTGACCCGGTGAAGATTGAAGCAATACAAAGTTGGGAGCAACCGAAGTCGGTGACTAAAGTGCGTAACTTTCTGGGCTTAGCTGGTTATTATCGGAGATTCGTGGAAGGATTTTCTCGAATCTCTACTCCGTTAACTCAGTTGACTCAGAAGGATACAAAATTTGTATGGAGCGAGGAATGCGAGAAGAGTTTCCAAGAGCTCAAGAGGAGACTCATTTGGCACTGCTTACGCAATACCATCCGGGTTCGGATGGTTTTGTTATATATATCTGATGCTTCAGGCAAAGGGTTAGGATGTGTTCTCATGCAACATGGAAAAGTCATAGCCTATGCCTCACGACAACTCAAAGAATATGAGAGGAATTATCATACTCATGATCTAGAGTTGGCAGCAGTCATTTTCGCGTTGAAAATCTGGAGACACTACCTATATGGGGAAAAAGTGGAGATCTATACAGATCATAAAAGCCTCAAATACTTCTTCACCCAAAAGGAACTCAACATGCGGCAACGACGTTGGCTCGAGCTGTTGAAAGATTACAATCATACCATTCAATACCATCCTGGAAAAGCAAACGTAGTAGCTGATGCATTGAGTAGAAGATCGTATGCGGGTATGAGTTCGATGTTGTTAACACAAAGACCCATTTTGTACGATTAACAAAGGATGGAGATTGAGTTAAAGACTCCAGGGACCCACATAATGATGGCGAATATACGAGTAAAACCGACTTTAATCGATAAAGTTAAAACTGCTCAAGCTACGAACCTGGGGCTGATACGTATGAAGAAGAAAGTGCAAGAAGGTGTTATTCCAGAAGCAAGAATCGATGAAGAAGGAATACTTCGAGTCAACTCCAGACTTTGCGTTCCAAACGATTCTGACTTGAAGCATAGAATCATGATGGAGGCACACAACACACCATTTGCAATCCATCATGGGAGTACCAAAATGTATCATGATATTCGACACACATTTTGGTGGAACAATATGAAGAGAGAGATCGCGGAGTTTATCTCGAGGTGTTTAACTTTTCAACAAGTAAAGGTGGAACATCAAGGGCCAAAAGGTCCATTGTAGCCACTTGAGATTTTGGAATGGAAGTGGGAACACATTACTATGGATTTCATTACGGGTCTTCCCAAAGTTTCTCAAGGCATAGATGCGATTTGGGTTATTGTTGATAGATTAACCAAGTCTGCTCATTTCTTGCCTATACGTGAGACTTATTCCCTTGAACGTCTTGCTCGTATGTACGTGAATGAGATTGTGAGATTGCATGGCATGCCAGTATCCATAGTTTCAGATCATGACCCAAGATTCACTTCACGATTTTGGGTTAGCTTGCAGAAAGCTATGGGCACGGATTTACGATTCAGTTCAACATACAATCCTCAAACGGACGGGCAATCGAAAAGGACTATTCAAACCCTTGAAGATCTATTAAGACTATGTGTCCTAGATTTCAAAGGAAGTTGGGAAAAGTACTTGCCACTGGTGGAATTCTCCTAGAACAACAGTTATCAAGCAAGTATAGGCATGGCTCCATTTGAAACATTGTATGGACGAAAGTGTCGCTCTCCAGTATGATGGGATGAGGTGGGAGAAGTAACATTGTTGGTGTGACGCCCCCAAAATAGGTATACAACACCCATTCTGAGTCGTAAAAATATATGGTACAGAAACAACTACAACTTTATTAATACAACATAAAAACTGTGAGTTTAAATTCAAATATTGTCATCTAGACAATATCCACACTCAAATAAGTCCTCATTACAATTATTGATACATTATTTTAAAAAAATGGTGAGGACTACTAAAACGACTTTCTAGAACCTTCATTCCATACCCCGACTAGTACTCGCTACATTCTCGCCTCCTGAGAAGAAAAATGGAACAAAAAGAAAAAGGGTGAGCTCAACTAGCCTAGTAAAGAATATTATGACCAAGATAATCTAGAACAAATTATCGTTAGTCTTCAACAGGAAAAAATCTAATAGAATACAATAGACAACAAGTTTTAAATCAATATTCGCAGCGGAAATAATAATTCATTAGAAGAGTTAAATAGAGAATAAAATATATTATCTTCTATATATGAATTTAAAAGTCCATCGTCAATATTTTATCCTCAGAACATCAATCAACATATATCCGGAATCAAATATTCATCTTTGCACTACAGGCCAAAGATATTCATCACCGGTCATGTTCATCTAAACACTGCTTCATCTTTGCACTACGGGCCAAAGATATTCATCAGAAATCATTCATCTTTGCACTACAGGCCAAAGATATTCAGTAATATCATCATTTAGGACTGAGGATGATGAAAAATATTTTAAGGAAAACGAATCCAGTGAAACAAAATAACAAATATTAAAGATTCGTATTTCGGTTTATCCATGTCCAAAAATACCTCATAAATAATCATAGTGGAGTAAAATTCAAGAATGATCAAAACATGGATACAATCAAAGCTAGTATCCATAATAGATATTTTGAACAAAAGAAGAAAATTTCATTTTTTTTTCCGATAAATAGTGCCGTATCCGTGAATAGTGTCGTATACTTGAATAGTAATCCCGACACAAAAAGTTCTAAATTTGATAAAAAGTTCAAACCAGTATTTCGGCATAATGATTTTGAAGAAAATAATATCATTTAAGAAGAAAATAACATCCCTTACCTCGAAAAGACGGTGATTGATCGAATCTTTCGAATATAGTCTTTGAAGGAACTCGCATCAGATATAGCAACACTCAAGGTATCAAAATACTCATAAGAATACGCTCGATATTATAGAGAGAGAAAGAGAGAGAAGATTTCAGTTTCTGATGTGATTTTCAATTCTAACCTAAGCACCCTATTTATAGGAAAATGCTTAGAACACCAAAGCAGAAAATTTAATATAATAATATATTTATAAACAAAATTCACGCCCACCTCAAGACCATCTGAATTCAGCCATTTTGCACATGCTTAATGAGGCCCACAATGTAAAAAAAACGTTTTTCTTAAAAATAATAATTAAAACTTCCAAAAATCAATTATTTCGAAACTTCGGAACTTCAATAATTCATAATAAATAGACATTTTATCAGAAAAATTCGAACCTTATGTCTTTTCCATAGGAAATTCCATTCTCTACAACTTTGTAAGTCTAAGTTTTTCCAAATTCCAATCAGAAACTGACCGAAATTCACAAACGGGCGATTTTACAGGCTATAATCATTTCAATCAAGAAATGGGCACACAGACATGTTTAACATGTTTGAAACAACTTTTCTAGCAAAAATACTCTTCCTCCTCATATACTCATATATCCCACATTCATGGTAAAAAAATCATCATTTATTATATTATAATAATATAATAAAATATTATTTTATCAAAAAAGATAAAATATCGATTTTCAACAATTGTCACTTTAAAATTTTCTCCATCTATATCCACATAAAATAAATATTTTTCTCATCATATAAATCAATAATTAATTATTCACAAATAATATTACCGAATCACAATCATCGATAACTGTGTAGGTTCAGGAAGAGGGGCTTTCTAATAAGGATTTCTCCTTACTAAATGCATGATTAGGTGACCAAACCTCTCCTTAGACTGAACTTTCTAGACATTGCCAATAATGTTATCTAATAATATTATTCAGATAATATGAATTATTATTTCGATAATAGAAAATACTGTGTAGTGACAATTATTGAAACAACAATAATATAAAATATCAACGAACAATTATTGAATCAATAAAATAAAATCTTGAGCGGTAATTCATCGTAACAATTATTGAGTAGTGTCTTCTTATGTAAGAATCAATAATTAGTGCAATACCGCCAACCTATCGCTTTGTGCAACAATGCGACATCGTGTTTTAACCACTAGGTATTCCAACAAGATAATTGTGAACAACTACGTTTGTTATTTATAAACAACTTATACTTGTCGTTTTCTTCATCCAATCGCTTTTTCGTTATGGGGCCCACAATAATTTCGCTACTGTCGTCGTTACGAATATTCACTACGGTAAGAATATTCCACGACCAAACGAATATTCTCCCGATAAAATGAATATTTTATAACCACTTGCTTATTTAAAATATTTGCACATTTTACCCATAACTAACCACATTAATCAAATCAACCCTTACTATTTCAAAATAATAAATAGAGGAAATTTAATTTAATTTATAATAAGTTGGGGTCTTACAACCTCCCCTCCTTATGAAATTTTGTCCTCGAAATTGACATACGTACATGGTGTTTCGAAAAGATGAGGATACCTCGCTTTCATTTCCGTTTCCAACTCCCAGGTCATTTTCTCAATAGCATGGTTTCTCCACAAAACTTTAACTTGTGGTATGACCTTCGTAAGTAGGACATGCTCCTTCCTATCCAAGATCTTGGCAGTACCTCTTAAATGCGTTAAGTCTTGACTATCTCGTCCTGGTTCTAACTCAATAACATGGTTTGGGTCTTTCACATATTTACGTACAGAGATATATGAAAAACATTATGAACACGAGACATACTTGGAGGTAACGCGAGTCTATAGGCCACATTTCCTACTCGGTCAAGAATCTGAAATGGACCAATAAATCATGGATTGAGCTTTCCTCTCTTCCCAAATCTTGTAACTCCTTTCCATGGAGTAACACGCAATAATACATGATCCCCAATACTAAATTCCACGTCCTTTCGATGAAAATCCGCATAACTCTTTTGTCGATCCTGTGCCATTTGTATACGTTGTCGAATCATTTGGATCTTTTCTGTAGTCCTACGTACCAACTCGGCTCCCAATAATATTGCTTCACCCACCTCATCCCAACATATTGGAGAGCGACACTTTCGTCCATACAATGCTTCGAATGGAGCCACACCTATACTTGTCTGATAACTGTTGTTGTAGGAGAATTCCACCAATGGTAAATACTTATCCTAACTGCCTTTGAAGTCTAGGACACAAAGTCTTAATAGATCTTCAAGAGTTTGAATAGTCATCTCTGACTGCCCGTCTGTTTGAGGATGGTATGCCGAACTGAACCGTAAATCCGTGCCCATAGCTTTTTTCAAGCTAACCCAAAATCTTGAAGTGAATCTTGGGTCACAATCCGAAACTATGGATACTGGCATGCCATTCAACCTCACAATCTCATTTATGTACATACTAGCAAGACGTTCAAGGGAATAAGTCTCTCGTATCGGCAAGAAATGAGCAGACTTGGTTAATCTATCAACAATAACCCAAATAGCATTTATGCCTTGAGAAACCATGGGAAGACCTGTAACGAAATCAATGGTAATGTGTTCCCACTTCCATTTCCGAATCTCAAGTGGTTGCAATGGACCCTTTGGCACTTGATGCTCCGCCTTTACACGTTGACAAGTTAAACACCTCGAGATAAACTTTGCAATCTCTCTCTTCATATTGTTCCACCAAAATGTATGTCGAAGATCACGATACATTTTGGTACTTCCATGATGGATTGCAAACGGTGTATTATGTGCCTACATCATGATCTTGTACTTCAAATCAGAATCGTTAGGAACACAAAGTCTGGAGTGGACTCGAAGTATTCCTTCTTCATCGGTTCTTGCTTCTGGAATAGCACCTTCTTGCACTTTCTTCTTCATACGTATCAGCTCCGGGTCAGTGGCTTGAGCAACTTTAACTTTTTCGATTAAAGTTGGTTCTATACGTATACTTGACATCATTGTATTGGTCCCCGGAGTCTTGAATTCTATCTTCATCTTTTGTAAATCACACAAAATGGGCCTTTGTGTTGACAACATCGCACTCGTTCCCGCGTATGATCTTCTACTCAATGTGTCGGCTACCACATTCGCTTTTCCAGGATGGTATTGAATGGTATGGTCGTAGTCTTTCAACAGCTCGAGCCAACGTCGTTGCCGCATGTTGAGTTCTTTTTGGGTGAAGAAATATTTGAGGCTTTTATGGTCTGAATATATCTCCACTTTCTCCCCATATAGATAGTGCCTCCAGATCTTTAGCGCGAAAATGACTGCTGCTAACTCTAGATCATGAGTAGGATAATTCCTCTCATATTCTTTAAGTTCTCGCGAGGCATAGGCTATGACTTTCCCATGTTTCATGAGAACACATCCTAACCCTTTGCCTGAAGCATCGCTGTAGATAACAAATCCATCCGAACCAGATGGTATTGTCTAAACAGGTGCCGAAATGAGTCTCCTCTTGAGATCTTGGAAACTCTTCTCGCATTTCTCGCTCCATACAAATTTTATATCTTTACGAGTCAGCTGAGTTAACGGAGTAGAGATTCGAGAAAATCCTTCCACAAATCTCCGATAATAACCAGCTAAGCCCAAAAAGCTACGTACTTCGGTCACCGATTTCAGTTGCTCCCAACTTTGTATTGCTTCAATCTTCGCCGGGTCAACAGATACTCCATGTTTTGACACCACGTGCCCAAGGAATGCTACTTCCTCAAGCCAGAACTCGCATTTCTTCAACTTGGCATATAGCTTGTTATCACGAAGTGCAGTACCAGCTTCAAATGGTGCTCATGATCTTCACAGCTTTTGGAATATATGAGGATGTCATCAATAAAGACAACAACGAACTGATCCAAATAATCCTTTAATACTCGGTTCATCATATCCATGAAAGCTACAGGAGCATTAGTCAATCCAAAAGACATGACTAGGAATTCATAATGCCCGTGCAGGAGTTACAAGGCGCTCTTGGAATATCTTCAATTTTAACCTTCAAATTGATGATATCCGAGCGAAGATCGATCTTTGAAAAAAAGAATTGTGCTCCTTATGGCGGGTCAAACAGTCATCAATACGAGGTAAATGATACCTATTCTTGATGGTGACATGGTTCAATTCCCATTAGTCAATACAAAGTCGCATACTCATGTCTTTCTTCTTTACAAATAAAACAGGAGCACCCCAAGGAGATGTACTAGGATGAATAAAACCGATGTCCAATAACTCCTGTAGTTGGACCTTTAACTCCTGAAGTTTAATAGGATCCATTCGATATGGGTTTTTAGAAATGGGCTTTGTACCAGGTCCAAGATCAATAAAGAATTCAACTTCACGTTCTGGGGGTAGACCGGAAAGTTCTTCAGGAAATACGTCAGGAAACTTACTAACAACAGGAATATTATTCAAATCTGACGTGTCTTTATTCAAATCCATAATATGGGCTAAGAAAGCTTGACATCCGTTTTTTAATAAATGAATGGCTTTATGGCTTGATATAACAGTGATTGATTTAATGGTTTAGTTGCTTGAATTCGAACAACAGGTTGTTTAGGAATATGAAAACTAACAACCTTACGAAAACAATCAATTTTGGCATGATGAGTAGTTAACCAATCAATCCCTAAAATCACATCAAAAGCAAGTATCTTTAAAGAGATAAGGTCAACAGGTAATGTGATGGTGCCAACTTGGATCAAACAAGATTTATAAATAGTGGATGTGATGAAAGTTTCTCCTAACGGAGTTTCCACAGATAGGTCAAAGTCTAATTTCTCCGGAGTAAAATTTAAACGTTGAGCACAAGTAGGAGAGATAAATGAATGGGTAGCATCGGTATCTAGTAAGGTATAAACTTCACAAGAATTTATGATTATCTTACCCGTGATCACCTCGTTTGGGTTTCTCGCATTTTAACCAGTCACGACAAACGCTCTTCCAAAGAACTGCTGACTTTAACTTTTACGGGATGACCTTTTGAGTCACCGTCCCACGAACTTGGTTTCGCCATTCTTGTCGCATAATCTCGAGCGATATGTCCTTCCTTTCCACAATTATAGCATACCTTGAACTGTTGTGGGCAGTTTGGGCTGATATGTCCCTTTTTCCCACATTTATAGCATACGACCGGTGGTCGTTCTCCTCCCTTAGAACCAGTTGCTGTTGGTGCTGACGTCTTCACATTGTCATTGTTGAATCTCCTCTTTTAAAATCTCCCCGACTCGCTTCTTCTATTCTCATGGTCATGATTACCACCGTGGTGGTTGCTCTTTGTCCGTATTCTTCTTTCTCCATTGCTTATCGTTGTTACGATGATTCTTTGTCCCCAGATGATCCTGGTTGTGGGTCCCTCGGTTGACCGTACTCGTTATCTCGCTCTAATAATTGAGCCCTGTGACAACATCTGAATAGAGAGAAAATTTATGAGAAATGAGATATTGACGTATGCCGAGTTTCAAACCTCTCAGAAACATCCGCGTCATACGTTCCTCATTCTCCACCAAATGAGGTGCAAACCTGGATAATTCCGCGAACTTTGCCTCGTACTGGGACACCGTCATGTTGTTTTGTTCCAATCTAATAAACTCTACCTCCTTCATATGACGAACACTTTCAGGAAAGTATTTGTCATTGAATAGTTTCTGAAATATCTCCCAAGACATACTGAGCGCGGTTGGATGGGTACGCTTCACAGATTCCCACCAGTAATCTGCCTCATTACGGAACATAAAAGTGGCGAATGGAACTTTCTGTTCCTCCGTGCATCCCAATACATCGAATATCTTGATAATTTGCTTTACCCACGTCTCCGCCTTAATCGGATCCGACTTTCCCCAGAATTCTGGTGGTCCCAACTCTTTGAACTGCTTGGCTGTGACCAACTATGCGTTGCCATTGTTTCTACCTGTATTTTGAACAAGAATCTCCTTCGTCTTGTTTTGCATGAATCGCAAAAAGCTTCTAAACATCTCATCGTTCATCGTCTGCTCAATGGTGTTGTTTACAGGAGGAACATTGCCAATCTATTACACGTTCTCCTCATTGGTGAGCAAAGGTGTCTCCACGGTCTCATTTACTCCACTGTTAACATTCTCAATCGACATTCTCAAATACTTCCATAAAACAAGGGTTAATTTAACAAATTAACAAATCACATAATATCCCTATATTATGACCGACCAACAAATAAGCTTAGGTAGGACACACTAGCGAAGGATTTACTCGTCTCTCCCCTCCTAGTTCTATTCCCCGATCTCCGCCAGAGATCATATCCCTAAGCTCTCATACCAACTGTGACGCCCCCAAAATAGGTATACAACACCCATTCTAAGTCGTCAAAATATATGGTACAGAAACAACTACAACTTTATTAATACAACATAAAAACTGTGAGTTTAAATTCAAATATTGTCATCTAGACAATATCCACACTCAAATAAGTCCTCATTACAATTATTGATACATTATTTTACAAAAATGGTGAGGACTACTAAAACGACTTTCTAGAACCTTCATTCCATACCCCGACTAGTACTCGCTACATTCTCGCATCCTGAGAAGAAAAATGGAACAAAAAGAAAACGGGTGAGCTCAACTAGCCTAGTAAAGAATATTATGACCAAGATAATCTAGAACAAATTATCGTTAGTCTTCAACAGGGAAAAATCTAATAGAATACAATAGACAACAAGTTTTAAATCAATATTCGCAGCGGAAATAATAATTCATTAGAAGAGTTAAATAGAGAATAAAATCTATTATCTTCTATATATGAATTTAAAAGTCCATCGTCAATATTTTATCCCTGTAACATCAATCAACATATATCTGGAATCAAATATTCATCTTTGCACTACAGGCCAAAGATATTCATCACCGTCATGTTCATCTAAACACTGCTCATCTTTTGCACTACGGGCCAAAGATATTCATCGAAATCATTCATCTTTGCACTACAGCCAAAGATATTCATAATATCATCATTTAGGACCGAGGATGATGAAAAAATATTTTAAAGAAAAGCGAATCCAAAGGAAACAAAATAACAAATATTAAAGATTCGTATTTCGGTTTATCCATGTCCAAAAATACCTCATAAATAATCATAGTGGAGTAAAATTCAAGAATGATCAAAACATGGATACAATCAAAGCTAGTATCCATAATAGATATTTTGAACAAAAAGAAGAAAATTTCATTTTTTTTTTTTCGGTGAATAGTGCCGTATACGTGAATAGTAATCCCGACACAAAAAGTTCTAAATTTGATAAAAAAGTTCAAACCAGTATTTCGGCATAATGATTTTGAAGAAAATAATATCATTTAAGAAGAAAATAACATCCCCTATCTCGAAAAGACAAGACTTACGATTTGGAATCTTGAATATAGTCTTTGAAGGAACTCGCATCAGAGTATAGCAACACTCAAGGTATCAAAATACTCACAAGAATACGATCGATAATATAGAGAGAGAAAGAGAGAGAAGATTTCAGTTTCTGGTGTGATTTTCAATTCTAACATAAGCACCCTATTTATAGGAAAATGCTTAGAACACCAAAGTAGAAAATTTAATATAATAATATATTTATAAACAAAATTCACACCCACCTCAAGACCATCTGAATTCAGCCATTTTGCACATGTTTAATGAGGCCCACAATGTAAAAAAAACGTTTTTCTTAAAAATAATAATTAAAACTTTCAAAAATTAATTATTTCGGAACTTCGGAACTTCAATAATTCATAATAAATAGACCTTTTATCAGAAAAATTCGAACATTATGTCTTTTTCATAGGAATTTCCATTCTCTACAACTTTGTAAGTTTAAGTTTTCCAAATTCCAAATGCAAACCTAATCAATCCACAAACCAAGCGATTTTACTGTGCTATACTCAAATTTCAATCAAGAAATGGGCACATAGACATGTTTAACATGTTTGAAACAACTTTTCTAGCAAAAATACTCTTCCTCCTCATATACTCATATATCCCACATTCATGGTAAAAAAATCATCATTTATTATATTATAATAATATAGTAAAATATTATTTTATCAGAAAATATAAAATATCGATTTTCAACAATTGTCACTTTAAAATTTTCTCCATCTATATCCACATAAAATGAATATTTTCCTCATCATATAAATCAATAATTAATTATTCATAAATAATATTATCAATCACAATCTTTCGACAATCAGCGCCTCTAGGAAAGAGGGGCTTTCCAATAAGGAATTCTCCTCACTTCTTGTGCCAAGCAATTAAGTGACCAAACATCTCCTTAGACAGAACTTTCTAGACATTGCCAATAATGCTATCTAATAATATTATTCAGATAATATGAATTATTACTTCGATAATGAAAATATTGTGTAGTGACAATTATTGAAACAACAAGAATATAAAATATCAACGCAACAATTCTCGAATCAATAAAATAAAATCTTTGAATAAGAATTCTTTGTAACAATTATTGAGTAGTGTCTTCTCACGTAAGAATCAATAATTGGTGCACACGCATGCCATCTTCTTGTGCAACAACGCGACATTACTATGTTTTAACCATAGGGTATTCCAACAAGATTAATTGAGTAATAACTACGTCATTATTTATAAACAACTTATACTTGTCGTTTTCTTCATCTAATGCTTTTCGTTATGGGGCCCACACAAGGTCAATACCGTCGTCATTTAATATTCCTCGACGGTAGAAGAATATTCCACGACCAAAACGAATATTCTCCGATAAAATGAATATTTTATAACCACTTGCTTATTTAAAATATTTAAGCATTTTACCCATAACTAACCACATTAATCAAATCAACCCTTACTATTTCAAAATAATAAATAGAGGAAATTTAATTTTATTTATAATAAGTTGGGGTCTTACAATTTGGGACCAGAGTTGAGTACGAATGACTACAGAGAAGATCCAAACGATTCGACAACGATATAAAAGCAAGACGGATCAACAAAAAAAGAGTTATGCGGATCTTCATCGAAAGGATGTGGAATTTAATATTGGGGATCATGTACTGTTACGTATTGCTCCATGGAAGGGAGTTACAAGATTTTGGAAGAGAGGAAAGCTCAATCCACAATTTGTTGGTCCATTTGAGATTCTTGACCGGATAGGAAATGTGGCTTATAGACTCACATTACCTCCAAGCATTTCTCGTGTTCATAATGTTTTTCATATATCTATGCTTCGTAAATATGTGAAAGACCCAAACCACATTATTGCGTTAGAACCAGACGAGATAGCCAAAGATTTAACTTACGAGGAGGTACCTGTCAAGATATTGGATAGAAAAGAGCATGTCCTACGAACAAAGGTTGTAAGACCCCAACTTTTTGAATAAAGATGAATTTTCTATAAATATCATTTTTGAATATTATGGAATAAATTTGATATAATGTTATAGTTGTGGGTAATATTTATAAATTTCGCAAAGTACGCAAGTTGTTATATAATATTCGATTGGTCGGGGAATATTCGTTTTAACAGAGAATATTCGTACAATGACACAATCATTGGTGGACCCCACAACCGAATTATTGTCGTATTGAGAAAATGACAAAAATACTTTATAAAAATAACGGCGAAAGTTTTACCGTTAACTGTTGAAACACCCTTGTTTAAAAGTACAATGAATACGCGTGAATTGCACAAGAGTTAACACGATTTTGATTATTGTGCAATTATTGCTATAGTATTTGATGTAAATTTTACTTATTATTTGGACCCCCCACTTTCCCATTTTAAAAGAAATTGTCGGTAGAAGTTATCTCAGTTTTTCGTTTTATATATATATGAATACATATATATAAGTATTATATATATATATATAATTGTTAGTGGAAGGTGGGTGGGGGGAGGAATTTAGGATGGACGGGAGGAGTATTATTATGTATATTATATTATATATATATATATATTTAGTTTGAAAAAATGGGCAGAAACACATGTTATATATATATATATATATATATATATATATATATATATATATATATATATATTTTATTTAAAAGATTTTGCTTTTAGATATGGACCGTGGTCATTAAAGTAAATTGATCTTACTGCTCATAAGTTAGTTACTATGCATTCCATTTTTCTATAAATAGAAGCTCATTCCTTCATTATTTTCTTACGAATTCACCTTGAACTCTAGAGAGAAAAGTTATAGAGAGAAATAAAAAGAAAGTCTCTTCTAACTTTCTTTTCATATATTCGCTTTTTTTTTACGATAAGGGTGTTATTCTTTCTTATTCATGAAGAGAAGCTGTTGTTATTCCATTGCTTATTATTACATTGGAATAACTTTGTATACGCTGTTTACCCTATACTTGGTGACATTCTTCTATTATTCATTTGGAACATCATGTATGCATGTGTTTTTTACACCGGACTGGTTCCGCCTTTATTATTATTACATTGGAACATCCTGTGCGTGTGTTTTACACTGCACTGGTTTCGCTCTTTATTATTATTCTCGCTGGAACATCCTCGCCTATATGTTTTTTACAGGACTGGTTCCGCTCTTTATTATTCTCGTTGGAATATCCCATTGCGTTGCAAATTTTGCTTGACTGGTTCCGTTATTATTATTATTCATTGGAATAACTCGTCATCACAATGGCACCGCATGCATGGTGATTTCTTTTGTTATTCCATTCTTTATTATACTCAGTTGGTTAAAGTTTTGACTTCTATATTCCATGAAATTAGTAGAATATCCTTGATATTTGCGCTTCATCCAGTATCTTTTCATGAAAATATTCTTCTGATCATTCTTGAATTTTACTCTACAAAGCAGTATCATGTTGACAATTTGGACATTATTAGTTCCTGGATAAATTAATTCTTGAACTTGTTTTATTGAATTCTTATATCATTGTCATCATCCTCATGTTTATATTATGTTGAAAGTCATCTGTGGCATGTAGTGCATAGATGGACTTGGTATGATTATGACCGAGGATTATTCTTGTAATCATGGTACCGTAATGTTACAAATGATGTGGTAAAAGTTATCATTGGCACATAGTGCATTGATGGACGAGTTGTTGGCATGATCATGACCATTAATGAATACACGAATGTCCTTGGTCAGTAGTATGGATAATTTATGGTCGTGATACTAAAGAATATCCTTGGCCAGTAGTCTGCGGTGATTCGATGATGTGAATTATTTATTAAAATCGAGTCCCAATGATAAAAGTGATGAAAAACCTTTAAATCATAAAAGATAGTAGATTTTATTCTCTACTTGACTCTTTTAATGGATTGCTTGTTTCATTGCAGATTAAACTTGATGTTGTTATATTTTATCGGTTTAACATTGTTGAAGGCTAACGATAATTTATTCGCATTATCTTAGTCATAATATTTCTTCTTGGGCTAGTTAAGCTCACCTTTCTTTCATTGTTCTCTTCGTGAAATGAGAACATAGCGAGGACTAGTCGAGGACGGAGTGACGGTCCGTAGGATAAGATTAGTAGTCCTCACTATTCTGAAATAGTGTGTTAATAATTGTAATGAGGACTCCTTTTGAGTTTGTATAATCTCTAGTAGACAATAATTGTATTCAAACTCACAGTTATGTTTTGTCGATTATTATACCTATATTTTGTATTAATAAGTTGTATTTGAATTTTGTACCATGTATCTGACGACCCAAGATGGGTGATGTATACCTAATTTTGGGGGCGTCACAAAGGTTATACCACAAGTCAAGGTTTTGTGGAGGAACCATGCTATTGAAGAAATGACCTGGGAGTTGGAATCAGAAATAAAAGCGAGGTACCCTCACCTTTTCGAAATATCAGGTACATACGTCAATTTTGAGGACAAAATTTCATAAGGAGGGGAGGTTGTAAGACCCCAACTTATTATAAATAAATTTGAATTTCCTCTATTTATTATCTTGAAATAATAAAGTGATAATTTGATATAATACTTTGGTTATGGGTGAAATGTGCAAATTTTTCAAAATAAATAAGTGGTTATAAAATATTCATTTTTGTCGGGGAATATTCGTTTGGTCGTAGAATATTCTTTATGTCGGAGAATATTCGTACGACGGCGCAGCCATTTGTGGGCCCCATAACGGATAACTATCGGATAAAGAAATGACAAGTTTGAGTTTTTATAAATAACTTGCGTTGTTATTCTGAATTAACCTTTGTTGGAATACACGGTGGTTAAAATACGAGAATATGCGTGGTTGCAAAGATGAAAGACACCAGTATTGCATGAAAGATTGTTGAATTATTGATTCTTACGTAAGAAGGCACTACTCAATAATTGTTACAGTAATTACTATTCAATATTTTATTTTATTGATTCAATAATTGATGCGTTTATATTTTATAATTGTCACGGCACAATATTTCCCATTATCAGATCAATAATTCATATTATTTGAATAATATTATTAGATAGCATTATTGGCAATGTCTAGAAAGTTTTATCAAGGAGAGGTTTGGTCACCTAATTGCGCACCAATAAGGAGAAATCCTTATCGAAAAGCCCCCTCTTTCCTGGGAACGGCCTGGTTGTCATTATTGTGATTCTGTAATATTATTTGTGAATAATTATTTATTGATTTATATGATAAGGAAATATTTATTTTATGTAGATGAATTTGATATTATAAAAAAAAATGCATATGATGACTAAGTGTGAAACAATTGTATTATGGAATCAAATATTTTTATCCGAACTTGGAATTTAGTAACTATTGGCTATTAATAAAATAATGGGATGAGGAAATTTGTTCAGTAGCTTGCATTAAGTTTTGTCAGGTGTGTTAAGAATGAAAAAGAATGTTTATTATATTGGTGGAACATGAATTTATATGTTTGCAGGTGACTTATTATAATGGTATTAATTATATCATTACTAATCAACCTTGGCCACCTTTTTAGCAACTTGGCAATTATTTCATACACGTTTGTTTTGATTTTAGACGCAAACTTTTTAATAATGCAACCGTTTGTCAAAGTTGGCATGTTAAAATTTTCTATCAGCCAAAATTTTCAAACTTGGCGTAATAAGATTTTCATCCGATGGAGTTTCTCAAATGAGGCGTGCTAACCATTCTCTTATAAATAGGTGCTTAGGTTAGAATTGAAAATCACACCAGAAACATAAGATTTCTCCCTCTAGATTATCGAGCGTATTATTATGAATATTTTCCTTGAGTATAAGAATACTTTGAGCGTAGTTTTCTGCAAGATTTTCTCAGAATATTATCTGATATTCCAGGCAAATCCAGTTTCTACTAAGGTAAAGGATATTATTTTATTGCAACACTCATGAGAAATATTATTTTCTTTCATACTCCATATTACGTGAGCGATATTATTTCTTCTCGTATTCTTAAATTTGAACTTACTATGGTAAGTATTGCTTCTATAATTCCTGAAATGATTAAAAATTTCGCTTCATCTAATATCATTTCATAGGAGTATTGGTCTGAACTTTTTATCAAATTTGGAACTTTTCATGACTGGGTACTGTTCACAGTTATTGTTCACGGGTACTATTCACGGGTACTGTTCATAAAAGAAAAAAAAATTCCTTCCAAGTTATCTGTTGTGACCTTTATTCTTGAAATTTAATCTATGTTTTGATCTTCATTCTTGAATTTTACTCCACTATAGTTTATTATGGAGTATTATTGAACTTGGATAAACCGAAGTACGAATCTCTAATATTTTTTTATTTTGTTTCACTAGATTCGTTCCTTTAAAATATTTTTCATCATCCTCAGTCCTAAATGATGATAATACTGAATATCTTTGGCCTGTAGTGCAAAGATGAATGATTAACTGTTGAATATCTTTGGCCCGTAGTGCAAAGATGAATAAGTGTTGAGATAAACATGACCAACTGATGATACAGATGAATATCTTTGGCCCGTAGTGCAAAGTTAAATATTTGATGCAAGATGTATATTGATTGATGTTACAGGGATAAAATATTGATGATGGATTTTTAAATCTTAGAAGATAGTAGAATTCATTCTCTACGTGACTCTTCTAATTGATTGATGTTTCTGCTACATTTGTTGATCTAAAACTTGTTATCTATTATATTTTATCAGACTTTTACCTGTTGAAGACTAATGATAATTTGTTGTATATTATCTTAGTCATAATATTCTTTACTGGGATAGTTGAGCTCACCCTTTTCTTTGTTCCATTTTTCTTCTCAGGAAGCGAGAATATAGCGGGAACCAGTCGGGGTAGATAGTGATGGTTCTAGAAAGTTGTTTTAGCTATCCTCACTATTTGTTTTTTGTAAAATAGTGTATGAATAATTATAATGAGGACTTATTTGAGTGTGGATATTGTCTAGAAGACAATATTTGTATTTAAACTCACAAAGATGTGTTGTAATATATTTTGCACGACAATTGTAATAATGAAGTTGTAGTTTTCTTTCTGTACCATATATTTGGCGACTCAGAATGGGTGTTGTATACCTATTTTGGGAGTGTCACAGCTTTTGTTGAGCTGGATGAGGCTCGAGTGGCTCGGGATGCTGCTTTTGTTGAGCGGAATGAGGCTCGAGATACTCGAGACACTTCCACTTCTGATAGTGCTGCACTTAGATCCTACACGGCGAGAATTATTGCAGATATGAGTGCATTCATAGATGATCATGGTAGCACTATGCAGGTGGATGTGGATCTTCTGGCTCGCATGAAGACCTTAGCGTAGGAGCTTATTGATTCGCCTCCATCTTCTAAGAGGGACGCCATGTTGGACTTGCTGGCTCGTTTATTTACGGGTTTATAAACTAACTTTCGTTTTCCTGCATAAACTAGGTTAGCCATTTTTGTCATGCACATGATACATTATATATATCAAATAGTATTATATGGCAAGGAAATATATTTTGATTCACTTCCCTTTTAGATATGTCTTATCACTTGCTTGATAGTTGCCATTTTCTTTATGACTTGTCATCTTGATGTGTCTCAGACTTCTCCTTGATGGATTGACATTAAGATGTCCTAGGATCTTTCAGAATGGGTTGTTGATCTTTTGTCTTTTCTGGTGTACAAGCTTTTGGTGTCTTGGAATTGGTCTTTGGATATGGTTAAGGTTTAAGCAAAGTGTTTGGCTTTCTTTCAAGGGTTCGACCGCACCATAGATGGTTGCCTACGTACTCCAATTGATGTTGGGAGATCAGGTTTTACGTAGTTCAAGCTTGGCCTGAACAATTTGAGAAGTGTTTGTTTAGGTTTTTTGTTTGGTTTGACCGCACCATAGATGTGACTCCCCCAAAATAGGTATACATCACCCATCTTGAGTCGCCAAATACATGGTACAAAATTCAAATACAACTTAATTATACAACAGTCGTGTAAAATATGACTAAACATATGCTGTGAGTTTTAATACAAATATTGTCATCTAGACAATATACAAACTCAGTGGGGTCCTCATTACATTTCTTATCACACTATTTCATAGAATAGTGAGGACTACTAATGTTATCATCTGGACCGTCACTCCGTTCCCCGACTAGTCCCTGCTACGTTCTCATTTCCTGAAGAGAACAATGAAAGTAAAAGGGGTGAGCTCAACTAGCCCAGTAAGAAATATTATGACTAAGATAATGCAGAATAAATTATCATTAGCCTTCAACAGTGTTAAACGATAAAATATAACAAACATCAAATTTTAACTGCAGCGGAACAAGCAATCCATTAGAAGAGTCAAGTAGAGAATAAAATCTACTATCTTCTATGATTTAAAAGGTTTTTCATCACTTTTATCGCTGAGACTCAGCTTAATAAATAATCCACATCATCAAATCATCCCTGCACTACAGGCCAAGGATATTCTTTAGTATCACGACCACGAATTATTCATGCACTATGGGCCAAAGATAATCGTGTTTTCATCAACGGTCCTGATCATTCCATAAAACAATTCATCTTTGCACCCTTGGTCGAAGAGAATCCATAGCCATAATCATACCAAAAACTGTCCATCAATGCTCTACGGGCCAATGAGGATTTTTTTCACATCATTTGTAACATTACGGTCATGATTATACCTAATAATCCCTGGTCATAATCATACCAAGTCCATCTATGCACTTTCAGAATACCAGATGACTTTCAACATAATATAAACATGAGGATGATGACAATGATATAAGAATTCAATAAAACAAGTTCAAGAATTAATTTATCCAGGAACCAATAACGTCCAAATTGTCAACATGATACTTCTTTGAGGAGTAAAATTCAAGAATGCTCAGAAGAATATTTTCATGAAAAGATACTGGATGAAGCGCAAATATCAATGATATTCCACTAATTTCATAGAGTATAAGTCAAAACTTTAACCAACCGAGTATAATAAAGAATGGAATAACAAAAGAAATCACTAGGCATGCGATAGGCCTTACGCATGATGAGTTATTCCAATGATGATAAATAATGGAACCAGTCATGCGTAATCCACACGCATGGGATGTTCCAACAGAATAATAAAGAATGGAACCAGTCATGCGTAATCCACACGACAGGATGTTCCAATAGAATAATAAAGAATGGAACCAGGTCATGCGTAATCCACACGGACAGGATGTTCCAACAGAATAATAAAGAATAGAATAACAACAGAATTCACCAGCCATACGATAGACCTCACAGACAGGTTATTCCAACAGAATAATAAAGAATAGAATAACAACCTATTGAAAGAAAATAACTCTCTTCATAAATACGAAAGAATAATACCTCTTACCTTAGAAAAACTGGATAATAGAATAGTGAGGTAGCAGACTTTTCTTCTTCTTTCTCTCTATAATTTCTCTCTATAATAATTGCTCTAAAGCTTTTGTGAATTGGTGAGAAATGAAGGAAGAATGAGCTTCTATTTATAGGAAAACATAGTTTCAATAATTGCACGTTTTGGGGCTCAAAATATTACAGTATAATACCTTCATCTTTTTCTTCATTTTTAATTTAGTCCTGCAAGTATTATCAAACTTGCACCACCTCCCCTAATAGTAAATAATGTGAATTAATAGTTCATTCATGTGACTTAATAGTATAATCATGTGAAAAAATTAATTACACTACCTTCAACTATACCTCCATTTTTAATTTAGTCATGCAAGTATTATCAATCTTGCACCACCTCCCCTAATAGTACATGAATATGAATCAATAGTATACACATGTGAACAAATAGTTATAAGCATGTGAAATAATAGCAATTAATTGCTCATTTATCCGATTAATTACCCGATTGGTCATTTTAACCTCCAGAAATCAATTATTATCGAAATAAATGTCGATTTCCACTAACACTAATAATCCCAACACAATGGAACTATCAATTTCATCTTTAATCAACACAACTTATTCATCATTAATATTATAACTCACAATATTTAACAACCGTGTCGTTCCGTGAAAGGGGGTTTTCCGATAAAGGATTTCTCCTTATTATGGCGCATGAATTAGGTTACCAAACCTCTCCTCGATGAAATTCTAGACATTGTCAATATTACAAATAATAATATAAATAACTTTGTCGTTTCAATTATTGCTTTAATAATAATAAATATTATGCAGATGATAATGTGACAATAATTGAATCAATAATATGAGAGATATGATGCGAAGAATTACTATAGCAATAATTGAGTATAATCGAGTGACTTCTCACGTAAAGCATCAATAATCAATACCGTGTGCTACTATGCAACCACATGTATTCTTTATACTTTTACTACTGGGTAGTTCAACAATTTTAGCGATAGAATACTTTACATAGTTATTTTTATAAAAAAGATAATTACATCATTTTCTAACTACGACAATACTTGGTTATGGGGTCCACTAATGATTGTCTTGTCGTTTAATATTTCTGTTAAAACAAATATTCCCCACCCAATCGAATATTATACAACCACTTACTTACTTTGCAAAATTTGTAAATATTACCCACAACTATAACATTATATCAAATCCACACCATAATATTCAAAAATATATTTCGAGAAAATTATTCTTTATTCATAAAAGTTAGGGTCTTACAATACAAGTATAATAGAATATACGAAACTGCAAATGGATTTTCACCCGCCATGCGGTAATCCACGTAGACAGATCATTTTCACAATTTAATAAAGAATGAATGCGAATGATCATTCACCATGCATGTGGTAATCCACATAGACAGGTTATTCCAATAGAATAATAAAGAATGGAACCAGGTCATGCGTAATCCGCACAGACAGGATATTCCAGCAGAATAATAAAGAACGGAACCAGGTCATGCGTAATTCGCACAGACAAAATATTCCAACAGAATAATAAAGAATGGAATAACAACATAATTCACCAGGCATGCGATAGATCAGCCTGCAGAAAAGTTATTCCAATGTAATAATAAAAAATGGAATAACGTAAGAATTTCACCATGTATGCGGTACTTCGCATAGAAAGGTTATTCCAACATAATAATAAAGAATGGAATAACAACTCTTACGAGTATTGAAAGAAAATAACCCTCTTCATGAATACGAAAGAATAATACCCCTTACCTCAAAAGAAGACTAGATCTTTGGAATAGTGAGGTAGCGTACTTCTCTTCTTCTTTCTCTCTATAATTTCTCTCTATAATAATTGCTCTATAGCTTTAGTTAATTGGTGAGAAATGAAGGAAGAATGAGCTTCTATTTATAGGAAAATATAGTCTCGATAATTGCACGTTTTGGGGCTCGAATTATTACAGTATAATATCTTCCTCTTTTTTTTCATTTTTAATTTAGTCCTGCAAGTATTATCAATCTTGTACCACCTTCCCTAATAGTAAATCATGTGAATCAATAGTAAATCATGTGACTCAATAGTTCTAATCATGTGAAAAAAACAATTGCAGTATAGTACCTTTATCTATACCTCCATTTTTAATTTAGTCATGCAAGTATTATCAATCTTACACCAATTTCCCTAATAGTAAATCATGTGAATCAATAGTACACACATGTAAACACATAGTTATAAGGATGTAAATTAATAGCAATTAATTGCTCATTTATCCGGTTAATTACCCGATAACTTCCAGACATCAATTATTATCGAAATAAATGTCGATTTTCACTAACACTAATAATTCCAACACAATGGAACTATCAATTTCATCTTTAATCAACACGAACTTATTCATTATTAATATTATAATTCACAATATTTAACAACCAGGTCGTTCCCAGGAAAGAGGGGGCTTTTCAATAAGTATTTCTCCTTATTGGCGCGCAATTAGGTGACCAAACCTCTCCTTGACAGAACTTCTAGACATTGTCAATATTACAAATAATAATATGAATAACTTTGTCATCTCAATTATTGCTTTAATAATAATAAATATTATGCAGATGATACTGTGATAATAATTGAATCAATAATATGAGAGATATGATGCAGCAATTACTATAGCAATAATTGAGTATAACTGAGTGACTTCTTACGTAAGCATCAATAATCAATACTGGTGTGCTACTATGCAACCAAGCGTATTCATCGTACTTTTACTACCGGTAGTTCAACAGTTTAATTGGTAACACTTTCGTCGTTATTTTTATAAAAGATAATTACGTCATTTTCTAACTACGACAATACTTCCGTTGTGGGGTCCCCCAATGATTGTGCCGTCGTACGGATATTCCCCGACAAAAAGAATATTTCCTGACCAAATGAATTTTTTATAACAACTTGCATACTTTGCAAAATTTATAAATATTACCCACAACTATAACATTATATAAAATCAACACCATAATATTTAAAAAAATATTTCGAGAAATTTAAATCTTTATTCATAAAATTTGCCTCACAATCTCCCCTCTTTATGAAATTTTGCCCTCGAAATTTACGTACGTACCTGGTATAATGAGGATACCATGACTTCATTTCTGATTCTAACTCTTGAGGTATAACCTTTGAGTGTTGAATACGATCCTTCTTATCCAATATTTTAACACGTATCTCCTCATACGTTAAATCTTCTACTATCTCGTTTAGTTTAATTTAATAACGTGGTTTGAGTCATCCACATATTTACGTAACATTGATACGTGAAAAGAAACGTTATGAACACGCGACATACTTTGCGGTAAAACGAGTCTATAGGCTACAGTTCCTACTCCATCGAGGATTTCAAATGGGTCAATTAAATCGAGTGTTGAGATTTTCTCTCTTCGTCGATTCTTGCTTCTAGAATAACGCCCTCTTGAACCTTCTTCTTCACATTCATCAACTCCGGGTGTGTAGCTTGAGCAGCTCTATCTTTATCAATTTAAAGTCAGTCCTACTCGTATATTTGATATCACCACGTGGGTCCTTAGAGTCTTTAACTCTATCTTCATCATTTGTAAGTTATACGAAATGGATTTTTGTATTAACAAAATCGCACTTGTAAACGCATATGATCTTCTACTCAACGCGTCAGCTACCACATTCACTCTTTCACGATGATATTGAATGGTATAATAGTAATCTTCAACATCTCGAGCCAACGTCTTTGGCGCATAATACGTTCGTTTTGGGTGAAGAAAATATTTAATGGTTTAAGAAATGGGTTTTGTACTGGGGTCAATACAAAATTCGATTTCACGCTCTAGGGGTAGGCTAAGAAGTCTTCAGGAATACGTCAGGAAATTTATTAACAATAGAAATATCATTCAAAACTGTGACTCTCATCCAAGACTTGGATAACACATTACATTGATACCTATCAACTTGCCACCGTTATTCACAACGTCCCGTACGAAAAGTTCGGCTTTGGTGCATTCCATACAAAGAAGTCACCAGCGAAAGGCTCGGGGCTCTTTACTTATGGCTTGATATGACAATGATTAGCTTTAATGGTTTGGTTGCTTGAATTCGCATAACAGGTTTGTTAGGAATATGAAAGCTAACAACCTTACGAAAAGCATGATGAGTAGTTAACCAATCGATTCCTAAAATCACATCAAAGGCAAGTATTTTCAAAGAGATAAGATCGACAGGTAACATGAAAGTGTTGATTTGAATTAAATAAGATTTATAAATAGTGGAGGTAACGAAGGTTTCTCCCAACGGAGTTTCAACAAATAAATCAAAGTCTAATTTCTCCGGTGTCAAATTTAAACATTGAGCGCAAATAGGAGAAATAAAAGAGTGGGTAGAACTGGTATCGAATAAGTTATAGACTTCGCAAGAGTTTATAATTAACTTACCCGTAATAACTTTGTTCGGGTTTCTCGACAAACGCTCTCACTTAAACTACCGGATTTAACTTTACTATAGAGTACATTCCACCCTTACTTGCTTCATCACATTCTTGATCCATGATTCTAATCATTACTCTCCGATCCATATCAAATTGGGGTTGATCGCTCTGTACAGGGTAATTCCGAATTCGATGTTGGATTCTCCCAATTGTTGTCCAAAAAGCAAAATTCATTTCATCTATTTTGGCCTTATTAGATCGGACGTCTTTTTCTACAATATCTACGCATCGTACGACTTTTACCCATGCATCATCTATTCTCCTTCATTCAGTTGTTTCTTCTTCCATCAGAACTTTGATCATAGCATTCTCAGATTCTAGCTCTAATATCTTATACTCTGCCAAAGAGTGCTTCTGTTCAAGCATCGCATTGGGTAACACACAATTTGAATTGCTACATCTCTTTGCTCCACTACTGCTTTCTTGGTTCTTGACTCGCTCTTCTAACTCATGAATATGATTTTGTAATTCTAAATTTCGATCATAAAATTCTTCTAATAAATTCTCCTCTTCTTCCTCACTCTCAGCTGCTACCTCTGCAAGTAGCTCGGGTGCAACTATTAGTTCTTCACTCACCACGTAGATATCTCTAATTTCTTCTTCTTCTGACATCACATTAACCTGGTTAGTGATTAAAGGTGTCTCAATGGTCTCATTCACTCCATTGTTAACATTTTCAGCTGCCATTTTCAAACACTGCCACAAAACAAAGGTTAATTATCATATCACATATTATCCCTATACCCTGACCGACCGATTAAATACCAAATAAATTTAGGTAGGTTATACTAGCGAAGGAATTCCCCTTCTTTCCTGTAAGACCCCAACTTTTATGAATAAAGATGAATTTTCTATAAATATTATTTTTGAATATTATGGAATGAATTTGCTATAATGTTATAGTTGTGGGTAATATTTATAAATTTTGCAAAGTACGCAAGTTGTTATATAATATTCGATTGGTCGGGGAATATTCGTTTTAACTGGGAATATTCGTACAACGACACAATCATTGGTAGACCACACAACGGAAATATTGTCGGATTGAGAAAACGACAAAAATACTTTATGACAATAACGGCGGAAGTTTTACCGTTAAATGTTGAAACACCCAGTGTTAAAAGTACAGTAATACGTGTAGTTGCACAATTGCACATGGTATTGATTATTGATGCTTACGTGAGAAGTCACTCAGTTTTGTCCAATTATTATTACAGTAATTGCTGCATAGTATCTCACGTTATTTGATTCAATTATTGTCAATATTTTATA
Organism: Panax ginseng; assembly: GCA_020205605.1. NCBI lineage: Eukaryota > Viridiplantae > Streptophyta > Magnoliopsida > Apiales > Araliaceae > Panax > Panax ginseng. Next base: position 128,815,443 of record CM035136.1, on the reverse strand, counting down.
ATCAATAATTGAGGTGACAAAGTTATTAATATTATTATTTGCAATATTAACGATGTCTAGAAGTTCTGTCAAAGAGAGGTTTGGTCACCTAATTGCGTGCCAATGGAGAGAAATCCTTATTGGAAAGCCCCCTCTTTCCTGGGAACGACCTAGTCGATTAATATTGTGAATTATAATAATGATGATGAGTTTTGTTTTATTAGTATTATTAATGTAATAATACAGAAAAGATTTTTTTATATAAAATAGAATACTTTTATAAAGTTATTCGTTTTATTAGACTAATAGTAAAATCTTTTATATAAAATGTAATACTTTTATAAAGTTATCTGCTTTTATTAGACAATAATTAGAATATATTATATTTTATTATGCATAGTGTTTTGCATAATGCTGCGTAGTGTTTGCATAGTAAAATCTTTTTATATAAAAAATACTTTTATAAAGTTATTCGTTTTATTAGATTATAAATAGAATATATTATATTTTATTGTAAACCAATTTGGACCGTCCGTTTAAAGTAAATCAATCTGGACCGTTCATGAATTAGTTACTTATCTTGATCCATTCTTCATAAATAGAAGTTCATTCCTTCATTATTTCTTAAGAATTCACTGAAACTCTAGAGAGAAACTATAGAGAGAGTTCTTCTTCTATAATCTTGAGTGTATTTCTTTAGAGTTTAAGAAAGCTTTGAGCGTAGTGCAAGTTTTCTTTGAGTATATCTTCGCCCTACCAGTCAAAATACTCTAACGGTAAGGGATATTATTTGTTGTGCTCGTTAGGGGTATTCCTTCTTTCTTATTGGTCAAATTCTTTTGTTATTCCATTCTTTATTATTCTGTTGGAATAACATGTATACGCGGGATACCCTATATGTGACGCCCCCAAAATAGGTATACATCACCCATCTTGAGACATGGTACAAAATTCAAATACAACTTAATTATACAACAGTTGTGTAAAATACGACTAAACATATGCTGTGAGTTTTAATACAAATATTGTCATCTAGACAATATACAAACTCAATGGGGTCCTCATTACATTTATTATCACACTATTTCACAGAATAGTGAAGACTACTAATGCACCATCTAGGATCATCACCCTATTTCCCTCGACTAGTCCCTGCTACGTTCTCATTTCCTGAAGAGAACAATGAAAGCAAAAGGGTGAGCTCAACTAGCCCAGTAAGAAATATTATGACTAAGATAATGCAGAAAAAATTATCGTTAGCCTTCAACAGTGTTAAACTGATACAATATAACAAACATCAAGTTTAACTGCAGCGGAACAAGCAATCCATTAGAAGAGTCAAGTAGAGAATAAAATCTACTATCTTCTATGATTTAAAAGGTTTTTCATCACTTTTATCGTTGAGACTCAGCTTAATAAATAATCCACATCATCAAATCATCCCTGCACACTACAAGCCAAGGATATTCTTTAGTATCACGACCACGAATTATTCATGCACTACGGGCCAAAGATAATCGTGTTTTCATTAACGATCCTGATCATGCCATAAAACAATTCATCTTTGCACCCTTGGCCGAAGAAAATCCATAGCCATAATCATACCAAAAACTGTCCATCAATGATGAGAACTTTTTTTTTCCACATCATTTGTAATATTACGGTCATGATTATACCGAATAATCCCTGGTCATAATCATACCAAGTCCATCTATGCACTACAGGCCACAGATAACTTTCAACATAATATAAACATGAGGATGATGACAATGACATAATAATAAAATAAAACAAGTTCAAGAATTAATTTATCCAGGAACCAATAACGTCCAAATTATCAACATGATACTGCTTTGTGGAGTAAAAATTCAAGAATGCTCAGAAGAATATTTCCGTGAAAAGATACTGGATAAAGCGCAAATATCAAGGATATTCCACTAATTTCATGGAGTATAGAAGTCAAAACTTTAACCAATTGAGTATAATAAAGAATGGAATAACAAAAGAAATCACCAGGCATGCGATAGACCGCACATACAGGTTATTCCAATGAATAATAAATAACGAGAACCGGTCATCAAATGCGTCGAAACGCAGAGCGGGATATTCCAACGAATAATAAATAATGGAACCAGTCATGCGTAAAGCACGCACGGGAAGTTCCAACGTAATAATAAAGAACGGAACAAGGTCATGCATAAAAGCACGCATGTGGATATTCCAATGAGAATAATAAAAAAGCGGAACGAGTGTCATGCGATGAATCAAGATGCAGAAAGTTATTCAACGAATAATAAAGAATGGAATAACGAAAGAATTTTACCATGTATACGGTATTAGCGTAAACAGTTATTCCAACATAATAATAAAGAATGGAATAACGTAAGAATTTTCCCAAGTATAGGGTAGCAGCGTATACTGAGTTTATTCCAACGAATAATAAAGAATGGAATAACGAAGTTCTCTTCATGAATAAGAAAGAAATAATACCCCTTACGAGTACAACAAATAATATCCCTTACCTTTGAAAGAAAAGTATTCCGACTGGTAGGGCGATGACATACTCGAAGAAAACTTACACTACGCTCAAAGCTTTCTTAAACTCTAAAGAAATACGCTCAAGATTATAGAAGAAGAACTCTCTATAGTTTCTCTCTGTAGTTTCAATGAATTAAGTAAGAAATAATGAAGGAATGAGCTTATTTTGTAGAAGAATGGATTTTATAGTAACTAATTCATGAACGGTCCGAGATTGATTTACTTTAAAAGACGGTCAGTTTAAAATAAAATCTTTTAAATAAAATATAATATATTCTATTTATAATCTAATAAAACGAATAACTTTATAAAAGTATTACATTTTTATAAAAAAGATTTTACTATGCAAAACACTATCACGATCACTATATAACACTATGCATAATAAAATATAATATACTCTATTTATAGTCTAATAAAATAAATAACTTTATAAAAGTATTCTGCTTTTATATAAAAAGATTTTACTATACAAAACACTATGCATAATAGAATATAATATATTCTATTTATAGTCTAATAAAACGAATAACTTTATAAAAATATTCTATTTATATATAAAAAGATTTTTTGTTTTATTACATTAATAATACTAATAAAATAAAATGAGTGACTTACCACGTAAGCATCAATAATCAATACTGTGTCTTCTATGCAACCACGCCAGACATTATACTATACTTTACTACTGAGTAGTTCAACAAAGATAATCAGTAAAACTTCTTGCAGTTATTTTCATAAAAATATTTTTTATCGTTTTCTCAATCCGACAATAATTTTATTATAGGGTCCACCAATGATTGTCTTGGTTATGCGAATATTCCTTGATAAAACGAATATTCCCAGACCAATCGAATATTATATAACAACTTAGCGTTTTTGTAAAATTATAAATATTACCCACAACTATAACATTATATCAAATCCACACCATAATATTAAAAAAATTATTTCGAAAAAATTAAATATTTATTCATAAAATCTGGGGTCTCAAACTATACTTGGTGAAATTCTTCTGTTATTTCATTATTTATTATTCTGTTGGAACATCCTATCTCATGCGTTTCTGGCGCACACCGAATTCCGTTGTTTATTATTCTGTTGGAACATCATGTACATGCGTTTACGCATGACTGGGTTCCATTATTTATTATTACATTGGAATATCCTGTGGGTGTGTTTACGCATGACCGGTTCCATTATTTATTATTACATTGGAATATCCCGCTTGGTGTGTTTACGCATGACCGTTCCATTATTTATTATTACATTGGAATATCCTGCTTGGTGCTTTTTTACGCACGACACGGTTCCATTATTTATTATTCTCGTTGGAATAACTTTCTGCATGCGATCTATCGCATGCCTGGTGATTTCTTTTGTTATTCCATTCTTTATTATACTCAGTTGGTTAAAGTTTTGACTTCTATACTCCATGAAATTAGTGGAATATCTTTGATATTCGCGCTTCATCCAGTATCTTTTCATGAAAATTTTCTTCTGAGCATTCTTGAGTGTTACTCTACAAAGAAGTATCATGTTGACAATTTGGATATTATTAGTTCCTGGATAAATTAATTCTTGAACTTGTTTTATTGAATTCTTATATCATTGTCATCATCCTCATGTTTATATTATGTTGAAAGTCATTTGTGGCCTGTAGTGCATAGATGGACTTGGTATGATTATGACCAGGGATTATTTGGTATAATCGTGACCGTAATGTTACAAATGATGTGAAAAAAGTCCTCATTAACCCGTAGTGCATTGATGGACAGTTGTTGGCATGATCATGACCATTGATTAATACACGAATATCCTTGGCTGTGGTGCATGGATAATTTGTGGTTGTGATACTAATGAATATCCTTGGCCGTAGTGCATGGATGATGTGGATTATTTATTAAGTTGAGTCTCAGCGATAAAAGTGATGAAAAACCTTTTAAATCATAGAAGATAGTAGATTTTATTCTCTAATTGACTCTTCTAATTGATTGCTTGTTCATTGCAGCTTAAACTTGATGTTTGTTATATTTTATCGGTTAACACTTTGTTGAAGGCTAATGATAATTTATTCGCATTATCTTAGTCATAATATTTCTTCTTGGGCTAGTTGAGCTCACCCTTTTGCTTTCATTGTTCTCTTGAAATGAGAACGTAGCGAGGATTAGTCGAGGAACAGTGATGGTCCGATAATAGCATTAGTAGTCCTCACTATTCTATGAAATAGTGTGATAATAAATGTAATGAGGACCCCATTGAGTTTATATATTGTCTAGATGACAATATTTGTATTAAAACTCACAGCATATGTTTAGTCGTATTTTACATGACTGTTGTATAATTAAGTTGTATTTAAATTTTGTACCATGTATTTGGTGACTCAGAATAGGTGATGTATACCGATTTTGGGGGCGTCACAATTGGTATCAAAGCTTAAGGATATGATCCCTGGCTAAGATGTGAGAATAGAACTAGGAGGGGAGAGACGGGGAATTCCTTCGCTAGTATGACCTACCTAAGTTTATTTGGTATTTAATTGGTCGGTCAGAATATAGGAATAATATGTTACATGTCAATTAACCTTTGTTTTGTGGCAGTATCTGAAAATGACATCCGAGAATGTTGAGAATAGCAATGGAGCACAAAGCACCGCTGATTCACCACATATTAATAATCGGGATAATAATGCATCGTGAAGGCGACAATCCTCATGCAAACAACAACACTGACCAAATGATGAATGATGGAATGTTCAGAGGCTTTATGCAATTCATGCAACAGCAGGCGAGAGCGGCTCCTGTCCAAAATATAGGTGGAAACACTGGAAACTCTCAGACGGTCACCGCTAAACAGTTTAAGGAGCTGGGACCACCGGAGTTTATTGGAGAGCCAAAACCACTTAAGGCGAAAGCATGGATAAAGTAGATCACCAAGATATTTGATGTCTTGGGATGCTCCGAGGAGCAAAAGGTTCCCTTTGCCGCCTTTATGTTGCGAGGAGAGGCAGATTACTGGTGGGAATCGGTAAAGCGTACTCAACCTGCCGCACTGAAGATGTCATGGGAGAAGTTCCAAGTACTATTCAACGACAAGTACTTTCCCGAAAGTATTCATCACATAAAAGAGGTAGAGTTCATCAAGTTGGTACAGAATAATATGACCGTGTCGCACTACGAAGCTAAGTTTGCCGAGTTGTCTCGGTTTGCGTCCCACTTGGTGGATAATGAAGAGAGAATGACGCGGATGTTTTTAAGAGGTTTAAAGCCGAAGATACATCAACATCTTACTTCTCATAAACTATGTTTGTATTCAGTTGTTGTAAATAGGGCTCAGTTAGTAAAACACGATAACGAGTCAACGCAACCAAAGGAGAGCAGCCGGCAAAATGATAATACCAGTGAGAGCAGTCATCAAAGCGGTGACAACAAGCGTGGAGGGAATCAACAGGCCAGAAGTGGTAGCCACTTTGGTGGTAATAAGGGCTAAAACAATAAGAATGGACATTTCAAGAAGAAGAGATTCAACAATGATGGAAAGATGTCAGCACCAGCACCCGTTGTTAAGGAAGGAGAACGACCACCTATCATATGCTTCAAATGCGAAGGGGAGGGACACATCAGTCCAAACTGCCCGATGCCATCCAAAGCATGTTATAATTATGGAAGAGAAGGTCACTTAGCCCGATTTTGTCGTTCACTGAAGACAAGTTTAGCTAGGATGAAGGCACCAAAGGTCGTCCCAGATAAGTCAAAGCCGATAGTGCAGGGGAGAGCATTTGTTGTGACCTCCCAGAAAGCAAGGAACCCGAATGAGGTCATCACGGGTAAGCTTATCATAAACTCTAGCGAGTCTATACTTTATTTGATACCGGTTCTACCCATTCTTTATTTCTCCTACTTGCGCTCAACGATTAAATTTGACTCCGGAGAAATTAGACTTTGACTTATCTGTGGAAACTCTGTTGGGAGAAACTTTCATTACATCCACTGTTTATAAGTCTTGTTTGGTTCAAATTGGTACCCTCACATTACCTGTCGATCTTATTTCATTGAAAATACTTGCATTTGATGTGATTCTAGAGATTGATTGGTTAACTACTCATCATGCTAAAATTGATTATTTTCGTAAGGTTGTTAGCTTTCATATTCCTAATCAACCTATTATGCGAATTCAAGTGACTAAACCATTAAAATCAATCACGGACATCTCAAACCATAAAGCTATTCGTTTATTAAAAAACGGATGTCAAGCTTTCTTAGATCATGTCACGGATCTAAACAAAAATACGTCAATTTTAAATGATATTTCTTTTGTTAATAAATTCCTTGACGTATTCCCTGAAGATCTTCCTGGCCTACCCCTAGAGTATGAAATTGAATTTTTTATCGACCTTGAACCCGGTACAAAACCCATTTCTAAAGCCCCATATCAAATAGCTCCTATTGAACTTCAGGAGTTAAAGACCCAATTGCAAGAATTGTTAGACATTGGTTTCATTCATCCTAGTACGTCTCCTTGGGGTGCTCTTGTTCTATTCGTGAAGAAAAAAGATGGGAGTATGCGACTTTATATTGATTATCGGGAGTTGAATCATGTCACCATCAAAAAAGGTACTCATTGCCACGTATTGATGACTGTTTGACCCGATTTGCAAGGAGCCAAATTCTTTTCAAAGATTGATATTCGCTTACGATATCACCAATTGAAGATTAGAACCGATGACATTCCAAAGACGGCTTTCGAACTCCCCATGACGGCATTATGAATTCCTAGTCATGTCCTTTGGATTGACTAATGCTCCTGCTGCCTTCATGGATATGATGAACCGAGTATTCAAGGAATATTTGGATCACTTTGTGGTCGTCTTTATTAATGACATCCTTATTTATTCTAAAAGCCGTGAAGATCATGAGCAACACTTGAGGCTGACACTCCAAAAGCTTCGTGAATACAAGCTTTATGCCAAGTTGAAGAAATGTGAGTTCTGGCTTGAGGAAGTAGCATTCCTTGGGCACGTAGTATCAAGTCATGGAATATCTGTTAACCCGGCAAAGATCGAAGCAATTCAAAGCTGGGAGCAACCTAAATTAGTGACCGAAGTACGTAGCTTTCTCGGCTTAGATGGTTATTATCGGAGATTCATGGAGGGATTTTCTCGAATAGCTACTACATTAAATCAGCTGACTCAGAAAGATACAAAGTTCGGTTGGAGCGAAGAATGTGAGAAGAGTTTTCAAGAACTCAAGAGGAGACTCATTTCAAAGACTGCTACGACAATATACCATCCGCCTCGGAGGATTTGTCATCTCTGATTATCTTGAGCAAAGGGTTGGGATGTGTTCTCATGCAACATCGGAAAGTCATAGCATATGCCTCAGGGCAACTCAAAGAATATGAGAGGAATTATCCTACTCATGACCTAGAGTTAGCAGTTGTTGTCTTCGCACTTAAAATTTGGAGGCATTACTTGTATGGGGAGAAGGTAGAAATCTGTACGGATCATAAAAGCCTCAAATATTTCTTCACTCAAAAGGAACTCAACATGTGACAACGACGTTGGCTTGAACTGTTGAGAGATTATGATCATACCATACAATACCATCCTGGAAAAGCGAACGTGGTAGCTGACGCATTGAGTATAAGATCTTATGCAAGTACGAGTGCGATATTGTCAACACAAAGGCCCATTTTGTGTGACTTGCAAAGGATGGAGATAGAGTTAAAGACTCCAGGGACCCATGTAATGATGGCGAATATACAAGTAGAACCAACTTTAATTGATAAAGTTAAAGATGCTCAAGCTACTGCACACAGAGTGACGTCGTGCGTATGAGGAAGAAAGTGCAAGAAGGTGTTATCTTAGGAGCAAGAATCGATGAAGAAGGAATACTTGAGTCAACTCCAAACTTTGTGTTCCTAACGATCCCGATTTAAAGTATAAAATCATGATGGAGGCGCATAACACACCGCTTTGCAATCCATCTCTGGGGAGTACCAAAATGTATCATGATATTAAATCATACATTTTGGTGGAGCAATATGAAGAGAGAGATAGTGTTGTTTATGTCAAGGTGTCTAACTTGTCAACGAGTTAAAGCGAGCATCAAGTACCAAAAGGTCCATTGCAACCACTTGAAATTCCGAATGGAAATGGGAGCACATTACCATGGATTTAAGATTCTGGTCTTCCTAAGTTTTCTCAAGGTATAGATGCGATTTGGGTCATTGTTGATAGATTAACCAAGTCTGCTCATTTCTTACCGATACGAGAAACTTATACACTTAAACATCTTGCTCGTATGTACATAAATGAGATTGTAAGACTGCATGGTATGCCAGTATCCATTGTTTCTAATTGAGACCCAAGATTCACTTCACGATTTTGGGTTAGTTTGTAGAAAGCTATGGGTACAGATTTACGATTTAGCTCGGCATATCATCCTCGCATTTAACAGGCGATCGGAGAGGACTATTCAAACTCTTGAAGATTTATTAAGACTCTGTGTCCTTGACTTCAAGGGAAGTTGGGATAAGTTCTTACTATTGGTGGAGTTTTCCTACAACAACAGTTATCAAGCAAGTATTGGCATGGCTCCATTTGAGGTGTTGTATGGAAGAAAGTGTCATTCTCCAGTATGCTGGGATGAGGTGGGTGAAGCAACGTTGTTGGGACCGGAGTTGGTACGTATAACTACGGAAAAGATTCGAACGATCCGACAACGTATAAAAACCTCACAAGATCGACAAAAGAGTTATGCTGATCTTCATCGAAAGGACGTGGAATTCGATATAGTAGATCATGTGTTGTTACGTGTTGCTCCATGGAAAGGAGTTACGAGATTTGGAAAGAGAGGAAAGCTCAATCCTCGATTCATTGGCCCATTTTTAATCCTCGATCGAGTAGGAACTGTGGCCTATAGACTCGCTTTACCGCCAAGTATGTCTCGTGTTCATAACGTTTTTCACATATCCATGTTACGTAAATATGTGGAAGACCCGAGCCACATTATTGAGTTATAACCCGGACGAAAATAGCGGAAGATTTGATGTATGAAGAGGTTCTGTTCAAATCTTGGATAAGAAGGAACATATTCTACGCTCCAAGGTTATACCTCAAGTCAAAGTTTGTGGAGAAACCACGATGTTGAGGAAATGACTTGGGAGTTAGAATCAAAAATGAAATCAAGGTATCCTTACCTCTTCGACATACCAGTAATGTACCCTAATTTTGAGGGCAAAATTTCATAAGAATGGGAGGTTGTAAGACCCCAACTTTTATGAATAAAGATGAATTTTCTATAAATATCATTTTGAATATTATGGAATGAATTTGATATAATGTTATAGTTGTGGGTAATATTTATAAATTTTATAAAGTACATAAGTTGTTATATAATATTCGATTGGTGGGGAATATTCATTTTAACAGGAATATTCGCATACAACACACAATCATTGGTGGACCCCTACAAATGTAATTATTGTTGATTGAGAAAACGACAAAAATACTTTATGAAAATAACGGCGGAAGTTTTACCGTTAACTGCTGAAACACCGGTGTTAAAAGTACAATGTACTGGCGTGAGTTGCACAAAAGAGCACACCAGTATTGATTAATGATGTTTACGTGAGAAGTCACTCAATTTTGTTCAATTATTGTTACAATAATTGCATAGTATCTCACGTTATTTGATTCAATTATTGTCAATATTTTATAATCAATAATTAAGATGGCAAAGTTATTAATGTAAGACCCCAAATTTTATGAAATAAAAGTATTCAATTTTTCTTATAATTACTATTCAGTAAATGGTTAAATTGATAAAAGTTTAAAGTTAAGGGTGATATATAATTTTTTTTTCAAAATAAGCAAGTGGTTATAAAATATTCATTGTTATCAGGGAATATTCGTTTGGTCGTAGAATATTCTTACTGTCGAGGAATATTTGTACGACGGCGCAGCCTTGTGTGGGCCCCATAACAGAATAACTATCGGATGAAGAAAATGACAAATTAAAGTTTTTATAAATAACGGCGTAGTTGTTACCGTTAACACTGTTGAAATACCCGGTGGTTAAAGTAAAGTAATACGCGGTGTTGCACAGTAGCACACGGTATTGCACAGTATTTTTGAAATTATTGATCCTTACGTAAGAAGGCACTACTCAATAATTGTTACAGTAATTATTGTTCAATATTTTATTTTTGATTCAATAATTGCTGCATTGATATTTTATGTTATTGTTGTTTTAATAATTGTCACTGCACAGTATTTTCCATTATCAAATCAATAATTCATATTATTTGAATAATATTATTAGATAGCTTATTGGCAATGTCTAGAAAGTTCTGTCTAAGGAGAGGTTTGGTCACCTAATTGCGCACCAGTAAGGAGAAATTCTTATTGGAAAGCCCCTTCTTTCCTGGGAACTGCCTGGTTGTCATTATTGTGATTCTGTAATATTATTTGTGAATAATTAATTATGGATTTATATGATGAGGAAAATATTCATTTTATGTGGATATAGATGGAGAAAATTTTTAAAGTGACAATTGTTGGAAATCGATATTTTATCTTTTCTGATAAAATAATATTTTATTATATTATTATAATATAATAATGATGATATTGTTACAATGAATGTGGGATATATGAGTATATATGGAGGAAGAGTATTTTGTTGCATTAAATAATTAAGACATGTTTTGTGTGTTTGGTGGACCCCATTTCTTGACCGAAATTTGATTATAGCACTTTGTAAAATCGTCCCGTATGTGGATTTTTGGTCAATTTTTGTTTGGAATTTGGAAAACCTTTCTTCAGTAAAGTTGTAGAGAATTGAATTTCATATAAAAATTCATGAGATTCAATTTTTCTCGATAAAAGGGCTATTTATTATGAATTATTGAAGTTCAGAGTTCAAATAATTAATTTTGGAAGTTTTAATTATTTAAATTAAGAAAAACATTTTTAATGTTTTGTCACATAGTGGTGATGTCTTGGACCAAATTAGTGGGCGTAGGAAATTTGAAAAATAATATTATTAATTTATTAAATTTTCTTCGCTTTGGTGTTCTAAGCATTTTCCTATAAATAGGGTGCTTATGTTAGAATTAAAAATCACACCGTAAACTAAAGATTTCTCTCTCTCTCTCTATAATATCGAGCGTATTTTGAGTATTTTAGTACTTGAGAGTATTGCTATACTGATGCAAGTTCTTTTAGCACTATATCCAATATTCCAAATAAAGTACTATATTCTTTCTAAGGTAAGGGAGATTATTTTTTTCATAAATGATATTATTTCTTCAATATCATTATGCCGAAATATTGGTTTGAGTTTTTATCAAATTTGAAACTTTTTCATATCGAGGTTACTATTCATGAGTTACTATTCATGAGTTACTATTTATGAGTTACTATTTATGAGTTACTATTCATGAGTTACTATTCATGAGTTGCTATTCACGAGTTACTATTCACGAGTACTATTCACGAAACGTGATGATATTTTTTGTGAAATTTCTATCTTTTGGTGTTGGAGTTACTATTCATGTATACGGCACTATTCACGAATACGGCACTATTCACCAAAAAAATGAAATTTCTTCTTTTTGTCCAAAATATCTATTCTGGATACTATCTTTGATTGGATCTATGTTTTGGTCTTCATTCTTGAATTTTACTCCACTCTCAAGTTATTTATGAAGTATATTTGAACTGAATTGTTTAAAAGTACGAATCCTTAATATTTGTTCTTTTGCTTCAATTGGATTCGCTTTTCTTTAAAATATTTTTTATCATCCTCACCCCTAAATGATGATATAACCGAATATCTTTGGCTCAGTAGTGCAAAGATGAATGATTTCGATGAATATCTTTGCCCGTAGTGCAAAGATGAACAGTGTTTAGATGAACATGACTAACTAATAAATATCTTTGGCCCGTAGTGCAAAGATGACTTGTTGATGAATATCTTTGGCAGTAGTGCAAAAAAGATGAATTTATTAGTAGGATTATGAACATAAATCGTGATTTGGTATAACCATAATCTTTGATGTTTCGTGATGAAAATTATCTTTGTCCCGGATGAGAAAAGGAATTTAAAACTACAATTACGATTATGAGTTATACATGTGATTGTGGATGAGAATTGTTGATTGATGTTACGAGGATAAAACATTGTTGGTGGACTTTTAACATGGAGAAGATAATAGAATTTATAGTCTATTGACTCTTCTAATGGATTGCTTGCGTCACCGCAACTATGGTTGAAAAGTTTTATCATCTACCATATGTTCTAAATCTCTGATTTATTACTGTTGAAGGCTATTGATAATTTATTTATCTTTAGTCATGATATTCTTTACTGAGCTAGTTGTGCTCACCCATTTGCTTTACAATTCATTTCAGGTAATAAAAGTGTAGCTGGGTCGAGCGGGGGATAACAAGGGAATAGAACGGTGGTCTATAGATGTTGAGGGTGAGGTGAATTTAACTTGGAAGGGTGTTTTGCCACTATTATACAGGATGTCTAATAACATATAACCTCGTGTCATCATAAGACAGGGTTGTGCTCATCCACTTGCTGAGTATATTTACAAGCACTACCTATATAATCTTGGTGTTTGTTTGGAGTTTAATTCCCAATTAGAGACAGTGGAGATAATGATATGTCAAGAGAAGACTCATCATTGGGAAGAATATGATAGTAATCTTCTCGTTTTTCTTTGGGGTCTATTGGGTCAACCAAGGATAATTCTGTGGCCATATGATATCTACCATAACCTAAAAGCATGGCCTCCCATGTACGAAGGTTTCCTTGAGCACTTTCCAAAGATTCTAATTTCTAAAACAGCTTTTTGACTATACCTTTATGTAAGGTGTCATTGTGACGTGCTACAGTTGGTATATATTTGTATCCAAACTCACAACATATGTGTTGTTGTATTTTTCACGACAATTGTTGTAATAAAGTTGTAGTTGTTTCCTGTACCATATATTTGGCGACTCAGAATGGGTTGGATGGAATGGACCTATTTTGGGGTCGTTACATTTGGTATCAGAGCTTAGGGATATAATCTCTGGCGGAGATCGGGATTAGAACTAGGAGGGGAGAGATGAGTAAATCCTTCGCTAGTGTGTCCTACCTAAGCTTAATTGTTGGTCGGTCATAATATACGGATATTATATGATATGTTAATTTGCTTAATTAACCCTTGTTTTATGGCAGTATTTGAGAATGGCAGCTAAGAATGCTAACAATGGAGTGAATGAGACTGTGGGGATACCTCTAATCACTAACCATGATAATGTGATGTCGATTTAAGAAGGAATTAGAGATATCCATGTGGTGAGTGAAGAATTAATAGTTGCACCTTTAGATAGTCGCAGAGGTAATAAATGAGAGTGAGGCAGAAGAGGAAGAAGAGGTACCTGAGGAGAGTTTATTAGAGGTATTATATGATCAAAATGTAGAATTTAAAAATCGTATTCATGAGTTAGAAGAGCAGGCTGAAGAACGACAAGCGGTCGTGGAGCAAAAGGATGCAACAATTCAAGCTTGTGTTACCCGATATGTGATGCTTGAACAGAAGCATTCTTTGGCAGAGTATAAGATGATAAAGATGGAATCTGAGCTGAAAGAAGGAAAAACTGAACGAGTGAGAATAAGTGATGCATGGGCAAAAGCCGCACGACACGTGGATATTGTGGAAAGAGATGTCCGATCTAAGAAGGCTAAAATAGATGATATGAATTTCTCTTTTTGGAAAGCAAGTGGGAGAACCCAACATCGAGTTTTAAATTACCCTGTATAGAGCGGTCAATCTGAATTCGATATGGATCGAAGATTGATGATTTAGATCATGAATCAGGAGTACGACGAGGCAGTTGAGGGAGGAATATGCCCTATAGAAAAGTATATTCCAACGGTAGTGATGACGCCAAATGCTACCCCAGACAAGTCAAAGCCGAGTAGTTCGAGGGATAGCGGTTGTCATGACTTCCCAACAAGTGAGGAACCCAAATGAAGTTCTCACGGGAGATGAGCAATGGAGAAATCATGATGACCCGGGAGATAGAATCTGAAATGAAAGCAAGGTATTCTCAACTTTTTGAAATACCAGGTACGTAAATTTCGGGGACGAAATTTCATAAAGAGGGGAGATTGTAAGACCCCGAATTTTATGAAATAAAAGTATTCAATTTTTCTTATAATTACTATTCAGTAAATGGTTAAATTAATAAAAGTTTAAAGTTAAGGGTGATATATGAATTTTTTTTCAAAATAAGCAAGTGGTTATAAAATATTCATTGTTATCAGGGAATATTCGTTTCGATTAGTGGAATATTCTTCTTTGTCGAGGAATATTCGATTTACGACCTTAGCGACCTTGTGGGGCCCCATAATGTAATAACCGCATTGGATGAAGAAAAAATGACAAATTAAAGTTTTTATAAATAATCTACAGTAGTTATTACCAATTAACACTTGTTGGAATACCCTGGGTTAAAGTAAAGTAATACGCTGATTGTTGCATAAAGAAGACACCAGATTGCATGTATTTTTGAAATTATTAATCCTTACGTAAGAAGGCACTACTCAATAATTGTTACAGTAATTACTATTCAATATTTTATTTTTGATTCAATAATTGCTGCGTTGATATTTTATATTATTGTTGTTTTAATAATTGTCACAGCACGGTATTTCCCATTATCAAATCAATAATTCATATTATTTGAATAATATTATTAGATAGCATTATTGGCAATGTCTAGAAAGTTCTGTCTAAGGAGAGGTTTGGTCACCTAATTGCGCGCCAGTAAGGAGAAATTCTTATTGGAAATCCCCCTCTTTCCTGGGAACTGCCTGGTTGTCATTATTATGATTCTGTAATATTATTTGTGAATAATTAATTATGGATTTATATGATGAGAAAAATATTCATTTTATGTGGATATAGATGGAGAAGATTTTTAAAGTGACAATTGTTGAAAATCGATATTTTATCTTTTCTGATAAAATAATATTTTATTATATTATTATAATATAATAATGATGATATTTTTACAATGAATGTGGGATATATGAGTATATGAGGAGGAAGAGTATTTTTGTTGCATTAAATGATTAACACATGTTTTGTGTGTCGGTGGACCCCATTTCTTGACCGAAATTTGATTATAGCACAGAAATTTGTCCGTATATGGATTTCTTGTCCAATTTCTTTGGAATTTGGAAAAACTTTCTTCTGCAAAGTTGTAGAGAATTGAATTTCCTATAAAAATTCATTAGATTCAAATTTTTCTGATAAAAGGGCTATTTATTATGAATTATTGAAGTTCTGTAGTTCCGAAATAATTGATTTTTGAAAGTTTTAATTATTTAAATTAAGAAAAACGTTTTTAATGTTTTGTCACATAGTGGCTGATGTCTTGGACCAAATTAGTGGGCTTAGGAAATTTGAAAAAATAATATTATTAATTTAATAAATTTTTTGCTTTGGTGTTCTAAATATTTTCCTATAAATAGGGTGCTTATGTTAGAATTAAAAATCACACCAGAAACTAAAGATTTCGCTCTCTTTCTCTCTCTATAATATCGAGCGTATTTTGTGAGTATTTTAGTACTTCGAGTATTGCTATACTAAAAGTTCTTTTTTACTATATCCAGATTCCAAATGTAAGTCTTATTCTTTCTAAGGTAAGGAGATTATTTTCTTCATAAATGATATTATTTCTTCAATATCATTATGCCAAATATTGGTTTGAGTTTTTATCAAATTTGGAACTTTTTCATGCTCGGGTTACTATTCATGAGTTATTATTCATGAGTTACTATTCACGAAGTTACTATTCACTAGTAATACTATTCACGAAACGTGATGATGTTTTTTTTTTGTGAAATTTCTATCTTTTGGTGTCGAGAGTTACTATTCACGATACTCAAGACTATTCACTTAATCTGAGACTATTCACCAAAAAAATGAAATTTCTTCTTTTTGTCCAAAATATCTATTCGGATACTATCTTTGATTGGATCTATGTTTTGGTCTTCATTCTTGAATTTTACCTGCACTCAAGTTATTTATGAAGTATTTTTGAATCGGAATTGTTTAAAGTACGAATCCTTAATATTTGTTCTTTTGTTTCACCGGATTCGCTTTTCTTTAAAATATTTTTCATCATCCTCGGTCCTAAATGATGATATAATCCCGAATATCTTTGGCCCGTAGAGCAAAGATGAATGATTTCGATGAATATCTTTGGCCAGAAAGTGCAAAGATGAACAGTGTTTAGATGAACATGACCAACTGATAAATATCTTTGGCCTGTAGTGCAAATATGACTTGTTGATGAATATCTTTGGTCGTAGTGCAAAGATGAATTTATTAGTAGGATTATGAACATAAACTGTGATTTGGTATAACCATAATCTTTGATGTTTCAGGTGATGAAAATTATCTTTGTCCTGGAAGAGAAAAAGAATTTAGAACTACAATTACGATTATGAGTTATACATGTGATTGTGGACAGGAATTGTTGATTGATGTTACAGGGATAAAACATTGTTGGTGGACTTTTAACATGGAGAAGATAATAGACTTTATAGTCTATTTGACTCTTCTAATGGATTGCTCGTTCCGCTGCAACTATGGTTGAAAAGTTTTATCATCTACCATATGTTCTAAATCTCTGATTTATTACTGTTGGAGGCTATTGATAATTTATTTATCTTTAGTCATGATATTCTTTACTGAGCTAGTTGTGCTCACCCTTTTGCTTTATAATTCATTTCAGGTAATAAAAGTGTAGCTGGGTCGAGCGGGAGATAACAAGGGAATAGAACGGTGGTCTATAGATGTTGAGGGTGAGGTGTAAGACCCCAAATTATTAATAATTGAAATTTAATTTCCTCTATTTATCATTTTGAAATAGTAAGGGTTGATTTGATTAATGTGGTTAGTTATGGGTAAAACGCGCAAATATTTTAAAATAAGCAAGTGGTTATAAAATACTCATTGTTGTCGGAGAATATTCGTTTGGTCGTGGAATATTCTTGCTGTCGGGGAATATTCGTACGACGGCGCAGCCTTGTGTGGGCCACATAACGGAAAGCAATTGAATGAAGAAAACGACAAGTATAAGTTGTTATAAATAACGTGTAGCGATTTATATTCTTATCATCTTGTTGGAATACCCGGTGGTTAAAACACATGAATACGCCTGGCGTTGTTGAAACAAGATGACACTGGTATTGCACCAATTATTGATTCTTACGTAAGAAGGCACTACTCAATAATTATTACGGTAATTCATTGCTCAATATTTTATTTTATTGATTCAATAATTCTTTGCGTTGATATTTTATATTCTTCGTTGTTTCAATAATTGTCACTACACAATATTTTCCATTATCGAAGCAATAATTCATATTATCCTAATAATATTATTAGATAACATTATTGGCAATGTCTAGAAAGTTCTATCTAAGGAGAGGTTTGGTCACCTAATTGTAAGCGTCAAGAAGAGAGAAATTCTTATTGAAAGCCCCTCTTTCCTCAGAACTACCGCTGGTTGCGATCGTGATTTTGTAATATTATTTGTGAATAATTAATTATTGATTTATATGATGAGGAAAATATTGATTTTATGTGGATATAGATGGAGAAAATTTTAAAGTGACAATTGTTAAAAATTGATATTTTATCTTTTCTCGATAAAATAATATTTTATTATATTATTATAATATAATAATGGGAATATTTTTACAATGAATGTGGGATATATGAGTATATGAGGATGAGGAGTATTTTTGTTGCAAAAGTTGTTTAAAACATGTTAAACATGTCCGTACCCATTTCTTGACTTGAAATTTGATTATACTTTATAAAATCGCTTGGCTTATGGATTTCGGCCAATTTCATTTGGAATTTGGAAAAACTTTCTTTTGCAAAGTTGTAGAGAATTGAATTTCCTATAAAAAATCGAGAGATTCGAATTTTTTGATAAAAGGGCTATTTATTATGAATTATTGAAGTTCTGAATTTCCGAAATAATTGATTTTTGAAAGTTTTAATTATTTTTAATAACAAAAACATTTTTTATACTTGGTTGGCATCATTAGCATGTGCAAGGTGGCTGAGTTCAGATCTTAGAATGTGTACGTAGGAATTTAATAATTATATATTAATATTTTATTAAATTTTCTACTTCGGTGTTCTAAGCATTTTCCTATAAATAGGGTGCTTAGGTTAGAATTGAAAATCACACCAGAAACTACAGATTTCTATCTCTTTCTCTCTCTATATATCGAGTGTATTCTTGTGAGTATTTTAATACTTTGAGTGTTACTATACGGTGTAAGTTCAAGTCATAGCTTATATCCGGTGTTTCAACTAGAAGTACTGTCTTTACGAGGTAAGGGATGTTATTTTATTCAAAAATGATATTATTTCTTCAATATCATTATGCCAAAATATTGGTTGGAAATTTTTATCAAATTTGGAATTTTTTCATGTCGGGGTTACTATTCATGACTTACTATTCACGAGTTACTATTTATGAGTTACTATTCACGAGTACTATTCACGAAGCGTGATGATGTTTTTTTTGTGAAATTTCTATCTTTTGAGGTCGGAGTTACTATTCACATATACGGCACTATTCACGAATACAACACTATTCACAAAAAAATTAAATTTTCTTTTCTGTGTCCAAGATTATCTGTTATGATTCCTATCTTTGATTAGATCTATGTTTTGATCTCCATTCTTGAATTTTACTCCAATCTGGTTATTTATGAAGTATTTTTGAACTTGGATTATTTAAAGTACGAATCCTTAATACTTGTTCTTTTGTTTCACTGGATTCGCTTTTCTTTAAAATATTTTCATCATCCTCGATCCTAAATGATGATATTCTTGAATATCTTTGGCCCGTAGTGCAAAGATGAATGATTTCTTGATGAATATCTTTGGCTCGTGTAGGCAAAAGATGAGCAGTGTTGAGATGAACATGATTGATCGATTAATATCTTTGGCCGTAGTTCAAAGATGAGCAATGGTTAGATGAACATGACCAATCGATGAATATCTTTGGCACAGTAGTGCAAAGATGAATATTTGATTCGGATATATATTAATTGATATTACAGGATAAAATATCGACGATGAACTTTTAAATTCATATATAGAAGATAGTAGTTTACATTCTCTACTTAACTCTTCTAATGAATTATTATTTCAATTGCGAAGATTGATTTAAAACCGGTTGTCTATTGTATTCTATTAGATTTTTCCTGTTGAGGACTAACGATAATTTGTTCTATATTATCTTAGTCATAATGTTCTTTACTGGGCTAGTTGAGCTCACCCTTTTCCTTGTTGTTTCATTTTTCTTCTTAGGAGGCGAGAATGTAACGAGTACTAGTCGGGGTGTGGAATGATAGTTCTAGAAGTTGTTCTAGTAGTCCTCACTATTCTGTAAAATAGTGTATTAATAATTGTAATGAGGACTTATTTGAGTGTGGATATTGTCTAGATGACAATATTTGTATTTAAACTCACAGTTTTTATGTTGTATTAATAAAGTTGTAGTTGTTTCTGTACCATGTATTTGGCGACTCGGAATGGGTGTTGTATACCTATTTTGGGGGCGTCACATGAGGTGAATTTAACTTAGAAGGGTGTTTTGCCACTATTATACAAGATGTCTAATGACATACAACCTCGTGTCATCATAAGACAGGGTTGTGTTCATCCACTTGCTGAGTATATTTACAAGCACTACCTATATAATCTTGGTGTTTGTTTGGAGTTTAATTCCCAATTAGAGACAGTGGAGATAATGATATGTCAAGAGAAGACTCATCATTGGGAAGAATATGATAGTAATCTTCTCGTTTTTTTTGGGGGTCTATTGGGTCAACCAAGGATAATTCTGTGGCCATATGATATCTACCATAACCTAAAAGCATGGTCTCCCATATACGAAGGTTTCCTTGAGCACTTCCCAAAGATTCTAATTTCTAAAACAGTTTTTGATTATACCTTTATGTAAGGTGTCATTGTGACGTGCTACAGTTGGTATATATTTGTATCCAAACTCACAACATATGTGTTGTTGTATTTTGCACGACAATTGTTGTAATAAAGTTGTAGTTGTTTCCTGTACCATATATTTGGCGACTCAGAATGGGTTGGATGGAATGGACCTATTTTGGGGTCATTACAATTAATATTATTATTTACAATATTAACGATGTCTAGAAGTTCTGTCAAGGAGAGGTTTGGTCACCTAATTGCGCGTCAATGGGGAGAAATCCTTATTGAAAGCCCCTCTTTCACGGAACGACACAGTCGATTAATATTGTGAATTATAATAATGATGATGAGTTTTGTTTTATTAGTATTATTAATGTAATAAAAAGCGGAAAAAGCTTTTTATATAAAAATGTAATACTTTTATAAAGTTATTCGTTTTATTAGACTAATAGTAAAATCTTTTTATATAAAATAGAATACTTTTATAAAGTTATCTATTTTATTAGACAATAATTAGAATATATTATATTTTATTATGCATAGTGTTTGCATAGTGCCTACATAGTATTTGCATAGTAAAATCTTTTTATATAAAACATAATACTTTTATAAAGTTATTCGTTTTATTAGATTATAAATAGAATATATTATATTTTATTGTAAACCAATCTGGACCGTCCGTTTAAAGTAAATCAATCTAGACCGTTCATGAATTAGTTACTATGAAGTCCATTCTTCTATAAATAGAAGCTCATTTCTTCATTATTTCTTACGAATTCACTGAAACTCTAGAGAGAGAAACTATAGAGAGAGTTCTTCTTCTATAATCTTGAGTGTATTTCTTTAGAGTTTAAGAAAGCTTTGAGCTTAGTGCAAGTTTTCTTTGAGTATATCCTCGCCCTACTAGTCAAAATACTCTTCCGGGAAGGGATATTATTTGTTGTACTCGTTAGGGGTATTCCTTCTTTCTTATTGGTGAAATTCTTTTGTTATTCCATTCTTTATTATTATGTTGGAATAACCTGTATATGCGGTATACCCTATACTTGGTGAAATTCTTTTATTATTCCATTATTTATTATTCTGTTGGAACATCATGTATGTGCGTTTACGCATGACCTGGTTTCGTTGTTTATTATTCTGTTGGAACATCATGTCTGTGCGTTTACGCATGACCTGGTTCTATTATTTATTATTCTGTTGGAATATCCTGTCGGTGCATTTACGCATGACCTGGTTCCATTATTTATTATTCTATTGGAATAACCTGTCTGTGCGGTCTATCGCATGCCTGGTGATTTCTTTTGTTATCCCATTCTTTATTATACTCAGTTGGTTAAAGTTTTGACTTCTATACTCCATGAAATTAGTGGAATATCCTTGATATTTCCGCTTCATCCAGTATCTTTTCATGGAAATATTATTCTGAGCATTCTTGAGTGTTACTCTACAAAGAAGTATCATGTTGACAATTTGGACATTATTAGTTCTTGGATAAATTAATTCTTGAACTTGTTTTATTGAATTCTTATATCATTGTCATCATCCTCATGTTTATATTATGTTGAAAGTCATCTGTGGCCATGGTGCATAGATGGACTTGATATAATTATGACCGAGGATTATTCGGTATAATCATGGCCGTAATGTTACAAATGATGTGGAAAAAGTCCTCATTGACCCGTAGTGCATTGATGGACAGTTGTTGGCATGATCATGACCATTAATGAATACATGAATATCCTTGGCTGTGGTGCATGGATAATTTGTGGTTGTGATACTAATGAATATCCTTGGATGTAGTGCAGGGATGATGTGGATTATTTATTAAGCTGAGTCTCAGCGATAAAAGTCATGAAAACCCTTTTAAATCATAGAAGATAGTAGATTTTATTCTCTACTTGACTCTTCTAATTGATTGCTTGTTCCATCGCAGCTTAAACTTGATGTTTGTTATATTTTATCGGTTTAACAACTTTGTTGAAGGCTAATGATAATTTATACGCATTATCTTAGTCATAATATTTCTTCTTGGGCTAGTTGAGCTCACCCTTTTCTTTCATTGTTCTCTTCTTGAAATGAGAACGTAGCGAGGACTAGTCGGGAACAGTGATGGTCCAGATAATAGCATTAGTAGTTCTCACTATTCTATGAAATAATATGATAATAAATGTAATTAGGACCCCATTGAGTTTGTATATTGTCTAGATGACAATATTTGTATTAAAACTCACAGCATATGTTTAGTCGTATTTTACACGACTGTTGTATAATTAAGTTGTATTTGAATTTTGAACCATGTATTGGCGACTCGAAATAGGTGATGTATACCGATTTTGGGGGCGTCACATTTTCCCTCCTAGTTCTTGTCTCACATCTTAGCCAGGGATCATATCCCTAAGCTTTGATACCAACTGTGACGCCCCCAAAACAGGTATACATCACCCATCTTGAGTCGCCAAATACATGGTACATAAATTCAAATACAACTTAATTATACAACAGTCGTGTAATTTAAAATATGACAAAACATAGCTGAGAGTTTAATCAAGAATATTGTCATCTAGACAATATCCACACTCAATGGTGTTCTCATTACAATTATTATCACATTATTTCGTAGAATAGTGAGTGTAAGACCCCAAATTATTAATAAATGAAATTTAATTTCTCTAATTATTATTTTGAAATAGTAAGGGGTTGATTTGATTAATATAGTTAGTTATGGGTAAAATGCGTAAATATTTTAAATAAGCAAGTGATTATAAAATATTCATTGTTGTCGGGGAATATTCGTTTGGTCGTGGAATATTCTTATTGTCGGGGAATATTAAATGCGGCCATGAAAATTGTGTGGGCCCCATAACGGAAAGCGATTGGATGAAGAAAAGGACCAAGTATAAGTTGTTTATAAATAACGGCGCAGTTGTTACCATTAATACTGTTGGAATACCCGGTGGTTAAAACACGATGTCTATCGCGTTGTTGCACAAGAAGACACGGTATTGCACCAATTATTGATTCTTACGTAAGAAGGCATTACTCAATAATTGTTACGATAATTACTTATTCAATATTTTATTTTTGATTCAATAATTGCTTTGCGTTGATATTTTATATTATTGTTGTTTTAATAATTGTCACTACACATTATTTTTCATTATCAAATCAATAATTCATATTATTTGAATAATATTATTAGATAACATTATTGGCAATGTCTAGAAAGTTACTGTCTAAGGAGAGGTTTGGTCACCTAATCAATTGCGCCAATAAGGAGAAATTCTTATTGAAAGCCTCTCTTTCTCGAACGGCTTTGGTTGTCGATATTGTGATTCTCGTAATATTATTTGTGAATAATTAATTATTGATTTATATGATGAGGAAAATATTGATTTTATGTGGATATAGATGGAGAAAATTTTTAAAGTGACAATTGTTAAAATTGATATTTTATCTTTTCGATAAAATAATATTTTATTATATTATTATAATATAATAATGATGATATTTTTACATTGAATGTGGGATATATGAGTATATGAGGAGGAAGAGTATTTTTGTTGCAAAAGTTGTTTAAAACATGTTTTGTGTGACGGTGGACCTCATTTCTTGACTGAAATTTGATTATAAATTTGAAAAATCGTCCAGTATGTGGATTTCTTCCAATTTACTTTGGAATTTGGAAACACTTTCTTCTGTAAAGTTGTAGAGAATTGAATTTCCTATAAAAAATCGTGTGACTTGAATTTTTCTGACAAAAGGGCTATTTATTATGAATTATTAAAATTTCGAAGTTCCGAAATAATTGATTTTTGGAAGTTTTAATTATTTTTTATATGAAAAACGTTTTTGTCATTAATTGTGGGTCTTGCATGTGATGTAGTTGTTGAATTCAGATTCAAGAAGTGGGCGTAGAAAATTTGTTTATATATAATATTATTATATTAAATTTTCTGCTTTGGTGTTCTATCTAAGCAATTTCCTATAAATAGGGTGCTTAGGTTAGAATTGAAAATCACACCAGAAACTAAAGTTTTCTCTCTATATATTATCGAGCGTATTCTTGTGAGTATTTTTAGTACTTTGAGTATTGCTATATGGTGCAAGTTCTTTCAGCACTATATCTAGTATTCCAGTCAGAAGTACTGTTTTTGCGAGGTAAGGGATGTTATTTTATTCGAAAATGATATTATTTCTTCAATATCATTATGCCGAAATATTGGTTGGAAATTTTTATCAAATTTGAAACTTTTTCATGTCGGGGTTACTATTCATGAGTTACTATTCATGATTTACTATTCATGAGTTACTATTCACGAGTTCACGAAGCATGATAATTTTTTTTGTGAAATTTCTATCTTTTAGTGTCGAAGTTACTATTCACGATATCTGACACTATTCACGTACTGCGGACTATTCACTTAATCACGACACTATTCACGTAAAAATTAAATTTTCTTTTCTCGTGTCCAAGATCGTCTCTGTATGATTCCTATCTTGGATTGGATCTATGTTTTGGTCTTCATTATTGAATTTTACTTCACCGGTTATTTATGAAGTATTTTTGAACTTGGATTGCTTAAAGTACGAATCCTTAATATTTGTTCTTTTGTTTCATTTGGATTCATTTTTTTAAATATTTTCATCATCCTCGACCCTAAATGATGATATAATCAATATCTTTGGCACGTAGTGCAAAGATGAATGATTTTATGATGAATATCTTTGGCCCGTGTAGTGCAAAGATGAACAGTGTTTAGATGAACATGACTAATCGGTGAATATCTTTGGCTCTGTAGTGCAAAGATGAATATTTGATTTATGATGTATATTGATTGATGTTACAGGGATAAAATATCGATGATGGACTTTAAAATTCATAGATGATAGTAGATTTCATTCTCTACTTAACTCTTCTAATGAATTGTTGTTTCTGTTGTAGTTGTTGATCTAAAACTTGTTGTCTATTCTATTCTATTAGATTTTTCCTTGTTGAAGACTAAGGATAATTTGTTGTACATTATCTTCGTCATAATATTCTTTACTGGGCTAGTTGAGCTCACCCTTTTCCTTTTTGTTCCATTTTTCTTCTCAGGAGACGAGAATATAGCGGGAACTAGTCGGGGTGTGGAGTAATGGTTCAAGACAGTTGTTTTAGTAGTCCTCACTATTTTGTAAAATAGTGTATCAATAATTGTAATGAAGACTTATTTGAGTGTGCATATTGTCTAGAAGACAATATTTGTATTTAAACTCAAAGTTTATGTGTTGTCGTATTTGCACGACAATTGTATTAATGAAGTTGTAGTAATTTTTGTACCATGTTTTTGGCGACTCAGAATAGGTTGGTTGGATTGGACCTATTTTGGGGGTGTCACAGTTGGTATCAGAGCTTAGGGATATGATCTCTGGCGGAGATCGGGGAATAGAACTAGAAGGGGAGAGACGAGTAAATCCTTCGCTAGTGTGTCCTACCTAAGCTTATTTGTTGGTCAGTCATAATATAGGGGTATTATGTGATTTGTTAATTTGTTTAATTAACCCTTGTTTTATGGCAGTATTTAAGAATGTCGAGTGAGAAAATTAACAGTGGAGTAAATGAGACCGTGGAGACACCTTTCCTCACCAAGGCTGGCAATGTTCCTCCTGTGAACAACACCACTGAGCAGATGACGAACGATGGTATGTTTAGGAACTTTCTAGAATTCATGCAAAACCAAACGAGAAAGACAACTGTTCAAAATACAGGTGGAAACACTGGCAACTCACGAATGGTCACCGCTAAGAAGTTCAAGGTGTTAGGACCACCAGAGTTTTTGGGAAAGCCAGAACCACTTACGGCAGAGATGTGGATAAAGCAGATCACTAAGATATTTGATGTCTTGGGATGCTCAGAGGAGCAAAAGGTTCCTTTCTCCACTTTCATGTTACGAGGAGAGGCAGATTATTGGTGGGAATCCGTAAAGCGTACTCAGCCTACCGCACTGAAGATGTCTTGGGAGAAATTCCAAGAATTGTTCAACGACAAGTACTTTCCCGAAAGTATTTGTCACATGAAGGAGGTAGAGTTCATCAAGCTGGAGCAAAACAATATGAACGTGTCGCAGTAGTAAGCTAAGTTTGCCGAGTTGTCTCGATTTGCATCCTATTTGGTTGATAATGAGGAGAGAATGACACGAATGTTTCTGCGAGGTTTGAAACCCAAAATATATCAATACCTCATTTCTCACAAACTTTGTTTATATTCAGATGTTGTGAATATGGCTCAGTTATTGGAGCGTGATAATGAGTCGGCTCAACTGAAGAATAATGACCAACAACTCGATGATAATTAGATGACGGCATGCATTTGGTCATCTAACAATGATAACCATCGTAGAGGAAATTATCATGCCAAAAATGGTAACCACTTCAAAGGGTAATCATAGCCAAGATAATAAAAGAAATAATTCAAGTGGAAATTTCAAAAAGAGAAGATTTAACAATGATGGGAAGACGTCACCAACAACACCAAAGAACAAATTTTAGAGGAGGAGAAAGACCGCCATTAGATGCTACTGAGATGCGAGAAGAGGACACATAAGTCCAAACTGCTCACAACCTTCCAAGGTATGTTATAATTGTGGAAAAGAAGGTCATATCGCTTTCGAGATTGTGCGGTAAGCGAAACCCAATCCAATGGGGATGGTGACTCAAAAGGTCATCCCGTAAAAGTCAAAGTCAATCGGTTCTCGAAGAAGCGTTTTTTCGATCGTCGAATGCGAGGAACCCAAAAAGTTAGCACGGGTTTGTTAATTATAAATTCTTACGAAGTTTATACCTTATTAGATACTAACGGTTCTACCCATTCATTTATCTCCCCGCTTATACTCAACGCTTAAACTTGACTCTGGAGAAAATTAGACTTTAACTTATCTGTTGAAACTCCGTTATGAGAAACTTTCGTTACATCCACTGTTTATAAATCTTGTTTGATCCAAGTTGGCACCATCACCCTACCTGTTGATCTTATATCTTTAAAAATTCTTGCATTTGATGTGACCTTAGGGATTGATTGGTCAACCACTCATCATGCTAAAATTGATTGTTTTCGTAAGGTTGTTAGTTTTTATATTCCTAAGCAACTTGTTATTCGAATTCAAGCAACCAAACCATTGAAGTCAAACAAGCTTTCTTACCCATGTCATGGACTTGAATACGTCAGATTTGAATAATATTATGTTGTTAGTGAATTTCATGACGTATTTCCTAAAGAACTTCCTGGCCTACCCCCAGAGCGTGATATTGAATTTTGTATCGACTTTGAACCCGGTACAAAACCCATTTCTAAAATATCATATCAAATGGCTCCTATTGAACTTCAGGAGGTAAAAACTTAACTATAGGAGTTGGTACCTTAGCCTATATCTGGTGACTTCCTTTGTGGAATGCATCGGCTTTACTTCTCTGTGGGGGCGCTCATATTTGTGTGGTGGTAAACTGATAGGTGTCATTGTGACGTGTTATTCAAGATTAGGATATGAGTCACTGTTGAGAGCAACCTAAGTCAGTAATCGAAATAAGTAGCTTTCTAGGCATAGCTGGTTACTATCGGAGATTCGTGGAAGGATTTTATCGAATCGATACTCTATTAACTCAGCTGACTCGAAAAGATACAAAATTCGAATGGAGCAAAGAATGTAGAACTCAACATGCGGCAACGACGTTGGCTCGAGCTGTTGAAAGATTACGACCATACCATTCAATACCATCCTGGAAAAAAAAACGAACATGGTAGCTGACGCGTTGAGTAAAAGATCGTATACGTTTACGAGTGCGATATTGTTAACACAAAGACCCATTTCGTACGACTTACAGAAGATGGAGATAGAGTTAAAGATTCCAAGAATCTGCGTAAAGATAACGAATATATGATTAGAATCGACTTTAATCGATAAATTTAAAGTTGTTCAAGTTACAGACCTAGAGTTGATGAATATGAAGAAGAAGATGCAAGAAGTCGTTATTCCAAAAGCGAGAATCGGCGATGTGAGGAAAGCTCAAACCTTCGATTTATTAGTCCATTTGAAATCCTCGATCGAATAGGAACTGTGGCCTATAAACTCGTTTTACCGCCAAGTATGACGCGAGTTCATAACGTTTTCACCGACGTGATCGATGTTACGTAAAAATATGTGGACGACCAACCACATTATTGAGTTAGAACCGCATTTGAGATAGCGAGAAGATTTAACGTACGAGGAGGTACATGTCAAGATCTCGGATAGGAAAGAGCATGTCCTACGCACGAAGGTCATACCACAAGTTAAAGTTTTGTGGAGAAACCATGCTACTGAGGAAATTGTTAGGTTTGTAATATTCATGAACGCAATCAAATTGCATAAATAAGCGAAAACGTGTAAAAATCAGAGTTTTAAAATTTTACAAACCATATACCCGGATCACCCTTTATGCACAATTATTAATTAAACGAAAAGATATGAAGAACAATAATCATACCCTTGAAGATTCAAGCTTCCTCAGGTACAAGTTCACCTCCAATCCTTTTCGCGTTCAACTTGAATCCACCGGGTTTGATTCCTTCCTTTGATCAACGTTAGCCACCCAAGTGTTTGGCCTCTAGAGGTGATCCACCAAGGAAGAAGAAAGATCCAAGAAGATGGGTGTTTGGAAAAACCTTAGTTTTTCTATCTCTCATAGAAAAAGAGCGTACTCTCCCAACTGTTGGAATTACGTATATTAATATCTGATATAAGACTCCTCTTATAAAGATATCAGTTAACCCTTCTAATCTAATTAGAAAATAGGGTATTATTTAATTAATTAATTTCTTTTAATTAATTAAGCTCCCTAATCTTATTAGGGATAATTAATTAAACTCTTTTAATTAATTTAACCTCCTAATCTTATTAGAAATATATGAGAGTACTTTTATTAATTAATTCTCAAACTCCTTTATGAATTAAATAATAATAATAGTAATAATAATAATAATAAGACTCCTCTTATTAATTTATATTTAATATTTCCAAAATATTAAATAATAAATATTAAGCTATTTAATTTATTCTATCATCACAGATTAAACTAAATATACTTAACTTATTATTACGATTATGTCATTAACTTCTTAAATAATTATTCTTCCTTTTATGGTGTGACCCTTTAGGTTCTCCATATTAAACCTATTGTGAATAAATCAATTATAACAATTATAATCTTATTTAAATAAATAAATTAAATTATTAATTTATTTAAATAAATAATATTTATTCTACAATAGGATAAGCCTCCCCAATGATCAACGACTTTCCGGATAATATAGATTTCAACATTAATCATAAAAGAACCTTTGAGTAAATAGTTACTGTACAATTCAATCCTTCCACCATACAATATCCCAATTAAATATAAGACATGGAATTACTGTCAAATCTTATTTTCTTTAATTATATGTATTTCGACTCTTAAATGCACAATACCATTTAATGCAAATTAGAAACTCCTTTCTAATTTCATTACGCTTATGCCCGAGGACTACCGGATTGTCATTTATAGAATCACATAGACATTTCTCTTTTTTTACTAGAAGCGGTAGATTCTTTATTGATCATACATTATCTCCATGTACAACTTATTATACCCAAGCATACCCTTTGATATACCCTAAGGGTCTTAAGGAATAAGTCAAAGTATAACTCATCATACACAAGATACTATGATGATCTCAAGTCCAAGGATCACTTGTACTACTATCACTAGAGGAATTCCTATTGACATGCAACTAAAACTCCATTAGGTATTCTTTAGCGAGCCACATTCAGTGAACTTATTCTCTAATAAGCACCTACATACTTGCTTTAGTGTCTCCACACAAATGATCATGAAATCAATCATCCTCATCCAATGAGCAAGCAACGTATGTACCAATCTATCCGGATTCACTAATCCCCTATTTAGTAATCCAACGATTGGGAACTATTTTAGTTTTAAGCTTTCTAAGAATTTAGATCTCATTAGAATGATCATCATCATTATTCTAAAAGCTTTGCTTAAAACTATGGGTTTATCACATATTATAAAACAGCATCATATAGATAATTAAAAGTCTTTAATAAATTAATACTTTTATTAATAAATGAATAAGATTGTTACAAAGTATATGCTTTATCATCAAACATGATTGGCTTGTGTGCATACTACTTTCAATCTCCCACTTGCACTAAAGCCAATCACCATGGTATCTCATACCCTTCTTCTCTAAGTGACGATTATCCTGCTGTTGGATAAGATTTAGTTAATGGATATGTAATGTTGTTCTTAAGAGTCTACTATCTCTATAGTGATTTCCCATCTTTCAATGATTCCTATAATCAAATGAAAGTTTCATAACACATGTTTAGATCCAAGATGAGACTTAGGAACAATTCCTAGTTCTGTAATGAACTTTTCATCCAAACAATCAACTTGCAGCTTCATTTATAGTTATATACTTTGTCTTTATCACTAAACCAGCAACACTTTGATGTTTGAAACCTTTCCAATTTCACTGCACCACCGTTCAAGGTAACTCTTTACCTTAAAGTGGATTTTCTGTTTTCTTGGTCTGTCTGAAAAACTTGAGTCTGTTAAGCCTTCTAGTTTTAATTTAGACCCACCATAAATTTTAATCACATCCTTAGTACCGGTTAAGTACTTTAAGATGTTTTTCACTGACTCACAGTGAACTTTTCCAGAATATGACTGATCATCATCAGGTCTCGTATATTTCATTGCATACATAATTGTCACTCATGCGATCTCTCTTTTTAGGAGTCTATGGGGATTAGAAAGAGAGATACACTTCAGGACTCATCAACATGAGACATCTCTTGGAGTTTGCCATGCTAAACGACTTTAGCATCAAATGAATATACGTTCCTTGGGTTAAGTCAGGCATCCTATTAAATCTATCTATATAGATTTGTTTCCCCAATTAAGATATTCTTCCCAAATCATTCATGGAGGAATGTTTAGACAACTTTATCTTTATTGATTGTAGCATTAGTATGTCATTCCTTATCCGTAGTATATCAACATATAATACTAGGAATGTCAAGGCGCTCCCACTGACCCTTTTGTACACACTAGGTTTATTCTTATTTTTGATAAAATCAAACTCTTTTGATTGTCTTATCAAAACGAATGTTCCATTTTTGAGAAGCTTGCTTCAATATATTTCTCTGAGTGTCTACAACTCCTCCCTCATCGTATATAACTGGATCATCATCTTCTATGATGTGTACCTCATCATCATCATCCATGATGAATCCATACCTCCCAGGTATCTTCAGTACTATTCCAGATTAACGATTCGGTTGTGGTGCAATAGATCTATCTACAAGTTCCTCTTATTTGACTTATAGTGTTTTGTGGTTCTTGAACTCTTCAAGATTCTATTATCCTCCCACTAGCCCCTTCAATAATAAACACCTTTATCTTAGAAGGTAGCGTGTTTCGCAACAAACACCTTTTGCTAAGTATGATTATAGAACATATACCCTAAACTTACTTTAGGATGTCCCACAAATTTGTACTTGTCAAATTTTATCCCAAGCTTATCCTTTGAAACCTTTTCACATAAGTTGGACAACCCTTTATCTTAACATACTTAAGATTAGGAATCCTCCTTGTCCATAACTTTTATGGAGTCTTGGGACTAGATTTTGAGGTTACCTTTTTCGTAGATATACAGCCATTTCTAGGACATGACCCCGGAAGGATACTGGAATGTCGGTAAAATCATTATGGACCGTACCATGTCTCCAACAAGGTACGATTTTTCCTTTCAGATACATTAATTAATTATTGCGTATCAGGAGGCGTCCATTACAAGAAAACCATTTGAGATGATCTAGAAACTTATTGCACAAGTATTTATTCCTTGATCTAATCAAATAATCTTAATACTTTACCAATTTGTTTCACTTATGAATTATTTGAACCTTTCAAATAATTCATACATGTATTTCAATAAATACATGTATTCAACTCTTTGAATGATCATCTCATTTTCTTATACTAGTTTGTTCAATTTGCAAAATATATTTACACGTAAGTCAAGTACACAAAATCCATTAAGTAATATTTCAGTTCTATACGAAACATTATTATTATAAATAGAACAACAATTGTTCTTAAATATAATACCAAAGATTTCATTGTCCAACAATAAAATGGAAATAATATCTCTAACAAGAACTGGAATACAATAACAACTTATTGACTGAATAGATTTGCCCGTAGGCTTTGCTAAACTATAAGTTCCTATGGCTAATGCAACAACCTTTGCTTTATTTACCCACACATAGGATTACTTATATTTGTTTAGCTTTCTACTTCTGCTTGGTCCTTTCATAAATCTATATTTATGATAACCAAAGTCGGTATCCAATACCCAAGTAGAACCTTGACTTAAAAAATAATTATTTTAAATCATGAACAAATTTTGTATTTGTAACCGAAACTTCACTAAGCTTCTTTGGTTAGCCTCTGCAAGATGCTTCTCATGATTTTTTTCCAAAGGTCCGGGCTTATTGCGGTGGAAGCAAACTTCTTTGCTATCCGTGTCGATTTTGTTCTTATTATCCTTTGTTTTTGCCTTTTTATTTACCTTCTTTGAATCGTTCTTCTTTTCAGAAGATCCTTTGGCCCTACCAATAAGACTTGGTCTTTCTTAGTTGGAAAGTGACTCTCAACATTTTTCAACATGTTAAGCAAATCAGCGAGGCTGATATCTAGCTTGTTCATATGAAAAATTCACAACAATTGTGAAAGGAGTCCGGGAGTAACTGGCAAGATCAAATCTTGGCTCAACTCTCCTCCCATGACAAAACCCGTTGTCCTAATTGATCAATCAAATTGATAATGTTAAGGACTTTTGTGACGCCCCCAAAATAGGTCCAATCCACCCAACCTATTCTGAGTCGCCAAATACATGGTACAGAAACAACTACAACTTCATTAATACAATTGTCGTGCAAAATATGACAACACATAAACTGTGAGTTTAAATACAAATATATACCAACTGTGACTCATGTCCCAATCGTGGACAGCACCTCATAATGACACCTTACATAAAGGTATAGTCGAAAACTATTTTAGAAATTAAAATCTTTGGGAAGTGCTCAAGAAAACCTTCGTACATGGGAGGCCATGCGTCTAGGTTATGATAGATATCATATGCCCACAGAATTATCCTTGGTTGACCTAATAAACCCCAAAGAAAAATGAGAAGATTACTATCATATTCTTTCCAATGGTGAGTCTTCTCTTGACATATCATTATCTCCACCGTCTCTAATTGAGAATTATACTCTAACCAAACTCCAAGATCATATAGGTAGTGCTTGTAGATATACTCAGCAAGTGGATGAGCACAACCCTGTCTTATGATGACATGAGGTGGTATGTCATTAGACATTTTGTATGATAGTGGCAAAACACCCTTCCAACGTTGGGTTCGCCTAACCCTAGTTGATTCACCAAATACAACTACTAAATGATGACCACCATTCTATTCCCCTGTTATCCCCCGCTCGACCCAGCTACACTTGTATTACCTGAAAGGAATTGTGAAGCAAAAGGGTGAGCACAACTAGCTCAGTAAAGAATATCATGACTAAAGATAATTAAATTATCAGTAGCCTTCATCAATAATAAATCAGAGATTTAGAACATATGGTAGATAATAAAACTTTTCAACCATAGTTGCAGCGGAACGAGCAATCCATTAGAAGAGTCAAATAGACCATAAAATCTATTATCTTCTCCATGTTAAAGTCTATCAACAATGTTTTATCCCTATAACATTAATCAACAATTCCTGTCCACAATCATGTGTATAACTCATAATCGTAATTGTAGTTCTAAATTCCTTTCCTCATCCAGGACAAAGTTAATTTTCATCACCTGAAACATCAAAGATCATAGTTATACCAAATCACAGTTCATGTTCATAATCCTACTAATAAATTCATCTTTGCACTACGGGCCAAAGATATTCATCAACAAGTCATCTTTGCACTACAGGCCAAAGATATTCATCAACAAGTCATCTTTGCACTACAAGCCAAAGATATACATCAACAAGTCATCTTTGCACTACATGCCAAAGATATTCATCAACAAGTCATCTTTGTACTACATGCCAAAGATATTCATCAACGTCATCTTTGCACTACATGCCAAAGATATTCAATAACAGGTCATCTTTGCATTACGAGCCAAAGATATTCATCAGAAATCATTCATCTTTGCACTACAGACCAAAGATATTTAGTTATATCACTGAGGATGATGCAAAATATTTTAAAGGAAACGAATCCAGTGAAACAAAAGAACAAATATTAAGGATTCGTACTTTAAAAACCCAAGTTCAAAAATACTTCATAAATAACGAGTGGATTAAAATTCAAGAATGAAAACCAAAACATAGATCCAATCAAAGATAAGAATCATAACGAGACAATCTTAGACACGTAAAAGAAAATTTAATTTTTTTGTGAATAGTGTCGTATTATACGTGAATAATCTTGAGTATCGCGACTAGTGTCGTATCGTGAATAGTAACTCGACACCAAAAGATAGAAATTTTACAAAAAACATCATCATGCTTCGTGAATAGTACTCATGAATAGTAACTCATGAATAGTAACTCGTGAATAGTAACTCATAAATAGTAACCCTGACATGAAAAAGTTCCAAATTTGATAAAAAGTTCAAACCAATATTTCGGCATAATGATATTGAAGAAATAATATCATTTATGAAGAAAATAATCTCCCTTACCTCAGAAAGAATAGTACTTCTGACTGAAATACTGGATATAGTGCTAAAAGAACTTGCACCGTATAGCAACACTCAAAGTATAAAAATACTGACAAAATACACTCGATATTATAGAGAGAGAAAGAGAGAGAAATCTATAGTTTCTGGTGTGATTTTCAATTCTAACCTAAGCACCTATTTATAGGAAATTGCTTAGAACACCAAAGTAGAAAATTTATTAAAATAATATTATTTATATTAAATTTTCATGCCAACCTCTTTGACAACTGAATTCAGCATGTTTGAAACACCATTGGAGCCCACCAAACGACAAAAAAACGTTTTTCTTTTAAAAAATAATTAAAACTTCCAAAAATCAATTATTTCAGAACTTCGGAACTTCAATAATTCATAATAAATAGTCCTTTTGTCAGAAAATTCGAATCTCGCGTTTTTTTATAGGAAATTCCATTATCTACAACTTTACAGAAGAACGTTTTTTCAAATTCCAAACAAAAATTGGCCGAAATTCATAAACGGGCGATTTTATAGGCTATAATCAAATTTCAGTCAAGAAATGGGGTCCACCGACACACAAAACATGTGTTAATCATTTAATGTAACAAAAATACTCTTCCTCCTCATATACTCATATATCTCACATTCATTGTAAAATATCATCATTATTATATTATAATAATATAATAAAATATTATTTTATCGAGAAAAGATAAATATCGATTTTCAACAATTGTCACTTTAAAAATTTTCTCCATCTATATCCACATAAAATCAATATTTTTCTTATCATATAAATCAATAATTAATTATTCACAAATAATATTACAGAATCACAATACGGACAACCGGTAGTTCCTGAGAAAGAGGGGCTTTCCAATAAGAATTTCTCCTTACTGGCGCGCAATTAGGTGACCAAACCTCTTCTTAGATAGAACTTTCTAGAAATTGCCAATAATATTATCTAATAATATTATTCAGATAATATGGATTATTGCTTCGATAATGGAAAATATTGTGTAGTGACAATTATTAAAACAATAGTAATATAAAAAAATCAACGTAGCAATTATTGAATCAATAAAATAAAATAATCTGAGCGAGAATTCTCGTAACAATTATTGAGTAGTGCCTTCTTACGTAAGAATCAATAATTGGTGCAATACCGCAATGTCTTCTTGTAAACAACACGTATTCATCGTATTTTAACCAACGGGTATTCCAACAATTATTACTTAATTAAATAACTACTGCCAATTATTTAAAAAACTCCTTTTGTCATTTTCTTCATCCGATAGTTATTACATTATGGGGCCCATAAATGGTTTATACGTTGCATTTATGCGAATATTCTCCGACGTAAAGAATATTCCACGACCAAACGAATATTCCCCCGACGAAAGAATATTTTATAACCACTTGCATATTTTGAAAAAAAAATTCATATATCACCCTTAACTTTAACTTTTATCAATTTAACCATTTACTGAATTGTAATTATACGAAAAATTGAATACTTTTATTTCATAAAATTCGGGGTCTTACAACTTTTATCTGTATTGTAGTGTCATCGGTCATTCTAGATCGGAAGAGCTCCTTAGATATCTGATATCTTTCAGTCCTACTTTCCTCACCATCAACGACTTGACGTGCAGGAGTATAGTAGAAGCATCCATAGTTTCATGCTGACGCTGAAGCTCGTTACTCATGGATGCGAGCATGATGCATTGAGCCAACTGTGCATCATCTTGCCACTTTCTAAAAGTAGCAATCTCTTCCTCAGAGGCATTGCCTGCAACCATTGCAGGGATAGGCATATTAAGGATATAAGATAATTTTTCAGCCGTGAGAACTATTCTCAATTTCCTTAACCAATTCGTTTAATTCGGTCTGGTTAATTTAGCATCTAGTATGCTTCGCAGTGATAGTAATTTAGACATTGTAAAATTCTATAGATGAATTTATAATTAACAACATTTTAGCATACATTCTTTTATTAATTACCAAAATAAATTAGGTCTTGTTTTAAATTGGTATCTCCCACTATTTTCATCAAACTATATTACCCTCACTTATATAGTTCGGCAAAATCTAATTAAAGATTTGCTAATGAGAATAAGGATCCCATTTCAAATGTATATAGCCTTGTGGTGACACAACAAACTATATATAAATAAATAAGTACACAACTCTTGTCAATTACATCAACTATGCAATTCCTTGTATTTTGCCTCTTAGATTATTTTGATCAAGTGGTGGCACATCCGAATCAAAATTATCCAAGTTAAGTCCAACCTAGCACTTCATATATTCAAAAAAGAAAAAAATTGTCCTTGTGGTGACACAACAAAACAATATTGTTCAATTTTCTTTATAAGCATCAAATGTGATAAAATTAACATCTCAAAGAATTAAGATAAGCCTTGTGGTGACACAACAAACTTATAAAAATTAATTGATACTCTATTATTTTTTATCATGCTAGAAGGAGACGTTCGATATTCCAAATATCTTTGAACGCTTAGGACTTAATATAAAATATTTGAGGGTTTGTTATTAATTTGTCTCATCTTGTTTAAGCCAGGCATTTTTATATATATATATAAAATACGCGTCAAATTAATGAACATGCGAAGCATGTTTGCATAATATATAATATATATAGTAAAAGCATGCACATATAGAATAATATATTCTACCCGAATTGATTATGGACTTTTATTCTAGTTTGGTTCACTAGAGCCACCAAGTGAACCAAAAGGTCAAACCCTAGGGGTGCAAGAATTAATATATAAATATAACTATTACATTTAAACTCGGGCTTCATTACAAACGGGTCTTCAAGCGCTCCTTACTCCTTAATCTCCAATTCTTCAAAATAATTCTAACTATTCTTATTACAAAATTATTTAAAATAAATAGAAACTTTGATCAGCAGTCAAGGGGAAGTACATAGGATGGAGATAGAATTTACATTAAGAAAAATTAGAGAAGACGAGGTACACAGACCTCATTTAATAAAACTCATACATTCATGCATCAAACTAAAATAAAATTCAATCGCATTGGTCAATAGTCCATAATCAATCTCATTTATTATCATACACATCACCATATACATCAATAAATAACATTCATCTCATGAATAATAAACATTCAATATATATATTGATATCATTTAATGGGCAAATTTAGTTAGTATAAAATCTAATTTTGAATTAAAATTAACTCCTTTATTTTAATCCAAATTTAAATCAAAATAAAACTCTTTTTCTTTTAATTTATCCCATTTTGAATAAAATAAACTATTTTATTTTAATCAAAATCTTTAATCAAAATAAACTCATTTATTTTAATTAATAATGGAATCCAATTCTAAGTCAAAATAAACTCTTTTATTTTAAGTAATATGAAATCTTATTTCATATCTTAAATAAACTCTATTATTTAAGAAAACACGATTTTCTTTCCTATTCACAAATAAACTATTTTATTTTAAATAATATGAAATCTTATTCCACATATAAATAAACTTTTTATTTTAAAATTAAAATTATTAAGAATATAATATATATATATATATATATATATATATTAAATCTTGCTTAGTATCTATATAATATATATATAACGTAACCATATTGATTACTACCAAGAATGAATCATAGTACTAAA
Organism: Panax ginseng; assembly: GCA_020205605.1. Classification (NCBI taxonomy): domain Eukaryota; kingdom Viridiplantae; phylum Streptophyta; class Magnoliopsida; order Apiales; family Araliaceae; genus Panax; species Panax ginseng. The sequence continues at coordinate 128,776,365 of CM035136.1, read as the reverse complement.
GAATGGGTACTACCAAAATTATAATATATATAATATATATATATTCATAATAAGCTTTCCTGGATAATAAGCTTTCTTGGATTCATGATTACATATCCGAATGTATTATATATATATATATATATATATATATAACGTAAATATATCCTGAATCTCCCTTGAAGATTAAGACAGCAAAACCAGTTCGCAGATCACGTAATTGGCGAAGCTCCTTATTTTTTAAAAAAAACGGATTGAGATTTCGCCATTTTTTAAAAAATATTATACAATAAAATTATGCCCAATTAAATTGTTTTAAACACATATCAATATATATATCAAATTTAAAACAATTAATAATTCACATAAAGGTTTGGCTCTGATACCACTGTTAGGTTTGTAATATTCATGAACGCAATCAAATTACATAAATAAGCGGAAACGTGTAAAAATCAGAGTTTTAAAATTTTACAAACCATATACTCGGATCACTCTTTATGCACAGTTATTAATTAAACAAAAAGATATGAAGAACAAGAATCATACCCTTGAAGATTCGAGTTTCCTCAGGTACAAGTTCACCTCCAATCCTTTTCACGTTCAACTTGAATCCACCGGGTTTGGTTCCTTCCTTTGATAAACGTTAGCCACCCAAGTGTTTGACCTCTAGAGGTGATCCACCAAGGAAGAAGAAAGATCCAAGAAGATGGGTGTTTGGCAAAACCCTAGTTTTTTTATCTCTCATAGAAAAAGAGCGTATTCTCCCAACTGTTGGAATTACGTATATTGATATCTGATATAAGACTCCTCTTATAAAGATATCAGTTAACCCTTCTAATCTAATTAGAAAATAGGGTATTATTTAATTAATTAATTTCTTTTAATTAATTAAGCTCCCTAATCTTATTAGGGATAATTAATTAAACTCTTTTAATTAATTTAACCTCCTAATCTTATTAGAAATATATGAGAGTACTTTTATTAATTAATTCTCAAACTCCTTTATGAATTAAATAATAATAATAGTAATAATAATAATAAGACTCCTCTTATTAATTTATATTTAATATTTCCAAAATATTAAATAATAAATATTAAGCTATTTAATTTATTCTATCATCATAGATTAAACTAAATATACTTAACTTATTATTACGATTATGTCATTAACTTCTTAAATAATTATTCTTCCTTTTATGGTGTGACCCTCTAGGTTCTCCATATTAAACCGGTTGTGAATAAATCAATTATAACAATTATAATCTTATTTAAATAAATAAATTAAATTATTAATTTATTTAAATAAATAATATTTATTCTACAATAGGATAAGCCTCCTCACCCAGATCAACGACTTTCCGGATAATATAGATTTCAACATTAATCATAAAAGAACCTTTGAGTAAATAGTTACCGTATGCTGATTCAATCCTTCCACTATACAATTGTCCCAATTAAATATAAGACATGGAATTCTTGTCAAGTCTTATTTTTTTAATTATATGTATTTCGACTCTTAAATGCATAATACCATATAATGCAAATTAGAAACTCCTTTCTAATTTCATTACGCTTTAACCAAGGACTACTTGGATTGTCATTTATCGAATCACATAGACATTTCTCTTCTTTACTAGAAAGCGATAGATTCTTTATTGATCATACATTATCTCCATGTACAACTTATTATACCCAAGCATACCCTTTGATATACCCTAAGGGTATTAAAGAATAAGTCAAAGTATAACTCATCATACACAAGATACTATGATGATCTCAAGTCCAAGGATCACTTGTACTACTATCACTAGAGGAATTCCTATTGACATGCAAGTAAAACTCCATTAGGTATTCCTTAGCGAGCCATATTCAGTGAACTTATTCTCTAATAAGCACCTACATACTTGCTTTAGTGTCTCCACACAAATGATCATTAGATCAATCATCCTCATCCAATGAGCAAGCAACGTATGTACCAATCTATCCGGATTAACTAATCCCCTATTTAGTAATCCAACGATTGAGAACTATTTTAGTTTTAAGCTTCCTAAGAATTTAGATCTCATTAGAATGATCATCATCATTATTCTAAAAGCATTGCTTAAAACTATGGGTTTATCACATATTATAAAACAGCATCATGTAGATAATTAAAAGCCTTTAATAAATTAATATTTTTTATTAATAAATGAATAAGATTGTTACAAAGTATATGCTTTATCATCAAACATGATTGACTTGTGTGCATACTACTTTCAGAAATGACCTGGGAGTTGGAAATGGAAATGAAAGCGAGGTATTCTCACCTTTTCGAAACACCAGGTACGTACGTTAATTTCGAGGACGAAATTTCATAAGGAGGGGAGGTTGTAAGACCCCAAATTATTAATAAATGAAATTTAATTTCTCTAATTATTATTTTAAAATAGTAAGGGGTTGATTTGATTAATATGGTTAGTTATGGGTAAAAGGCGCAAATATTTTAAATAAGCAAGTGGTTATAAAATATTCATTGTTGTCGGAGAATATTCGTTTGGTCGTGGAATATTCTTACTGTCGGGGAATATTCATAATGACAATATGTACGACCTTGTGTGTGGGGCCCATAACTGAAGCGATTGGATGAAGAAAATGACAAGTATAAGTTGTTTATAAATAATGGTGCGGTTATTACTGCTTAATATTGTTGGAATACCCGTGATTAAAACACAATGAATACACGCGTTGTTGCCAAGAAGACACACAGTATTGCACCAATTATTGATTCTTACGTAAAGAAGGCACTACTCAATAATTGTTACGATAATTCTTTATTCAATATTTTATTTTGATTCAATAATTCTTTGCGTTGATATTTTATATAATTGTTGTTTTATTAATTGTCACTTTGCGTATTTTTTCCATTATCAAATCAATAATTCATATTATTTGAATAATATTATTAGATAGCATTATTGGCAATGTCTAGAAAGTTACGTCTAAGGAGAGGTTTGGTCACCTAATTGCGGCGTCGATAAGGAGAAATTCTTATTGAAAGCCCCATCTTTCCAGGAGCATACGGTTTGTCGATGTTGTGATTACGTAATATTATTTGTGAATAATTAATTATTGATTTATATGATGAGGAAAATATTGATTTTATGTGGATATAGATGGAGAAAATTTTTAAAGTGACAATTGTTAAAAATTGATATTTTATCTTTCCTGATAAAATAATATTTTATTATATTATTATAATATAATAATGATGATATTTTTACAATGAATGTGGGATATATGAGTATATGAGGAGGAAGAGTATTTTTGTTACAAAAGTTGTTTAAAACATGTTTTGTGTGTCGGTGGACCTCATTTCTTGACTGAAATTTGATTATAGCTTGAAAAATCGTCCGTATGTGGATTTCGATCAATTTTGTTTGGAATTTGGAAAAACTTTCTTCTGCAAAGTTGTAGAGAATTGAATTTCCTATAAAAATTCGTGAGATTCGAATTTTTCTGACAAAAGGGCTATTTATTATGAATTATTAAAGTTCTGAAGTTCCGAAATAATTGATTTTTGGAAGTTTTAATTATTTTTTATATGAAAAACGTTTTTGTCATTAATTGTGGGTCTTGCATGTGATGTAGTTGTTGAATTCAGATTCAAGAAGTGGGCGTAGAAAATTTGTTTATATATAATATTATTATATTAAATTTTACTGCTTTGTTCTATCTAAGCAATTTCCTATAAATAGGGTGCTTAGGTTAGAATTGAAAATCACACCAGAAACTAAAGTTTTCTCTCTATATATTATCGAGCGTATTCTTGTGAGTATTTTTAGTACTTTGAGTATTGCTATATGGTGCAAGTTCTTTCAGCACTATATCCAGTATTCCAGTCAGAAGTACTGTTTTTGCGAGGTAAGGGATGTTATTTTATTCGAAAATGATATTATTTCTTCAATATCATTATGCCGAAATATTGGTTGGAAATTTTTATCAAATTTGAAACTTTTTCATGTCGGGGTTACTATTCATGAGTTACTATTCATGATTTACTATTCATGAGTTACTATTCACGAGTTCACGAAGCATGATAATTTTTTTTGTGAAATTTCTATCTTTTAGTGTCGAAGTTACTATTCACGTATACGGCACTATTCACGAATACGGCACTATTCACGAATACGGCACTATTCACGAATACGACACTATTCACAGAAAAATTAAATTTTCTTTTCTGTGTCCAAGATCGTCTGTTATGATTCCTATCTTGGATTGGATCTATGTTTTGGCCTTCATTCTTGAATTTTACTCCACTCTGGTTATTTATGAAATATTTTTGAACTTGGATTGCTTAAAGTACGAATCCTTAATATTTGTTCTTTTGTTTCACTTTGGATTCATTTTTTAAAATATTTTCATCATCCCAAATCCTAAATGATGATATAACTCGAATATCTTTGGCTTTAGTGCAAAGATGAATGATTTTATGATGAATATCTTTGGCCAGAAGTGCAAAGATGAACATGTGTTTAGATGAACATGACCAACTGGTGAATATCTTTGGCCCGGAAATGCAAAGATAAAATTTTAATTTATGATGTATATTGATTGATGTTACAGGATAAAATATCGATGATGGACTTTTAAATTCATAGATGATAGTAGATTTCATTCTTTACTTAACTCTTCTAATGAATTGTTGTTTCCGCTGTAGTTGTTGATCTAAAATTTGTCGTCTATTGTATTCTAGCAGATATTTCCCTGTTGAAGACTAAGGATAATTTGTTGTACATTATCTTAGTCATAATATTCTTTACTGGGCTAGTTGAGCTCACCCTTTTCCTTTTGTTCCATTTTTCTTCTCAGGAGACGAGAATATAAGCGAACTAGTTTGGGGTGTGGAGTAATGGTTCAAGACCATTGTTTTAGTAGTCCTCACTATTTTGTAAAATAGTGTATCAATAATTGTAATGAGGACTTATTTGAGTGTGCATATTGTCTAGAAGACAATATTTGTATTTAAACTCAAAGTTTATGTGTTGTCGTATTTTGCACGACAATTGTATTAATGAAGTTGTAGTTGTTTCTGTACCATGTTTTTGGCGACTCAGAATAGGTTGGTTGGATTGGACCTATTTTGGGGGCGTCACAGTGAGGACTACTAAAGCCATTTATCCTGGACCATCTATATTCTCATTTCCTGAAGAGAACAATGAAAGAAAGGGTGAGCTCAACTAGCCCAGTAAGAAATATTATAACTAAGATAATGCAAAATAAATTATCGTTAGCCTTCAACAGTATAACAACTGATAGAATACAATAGACAACAAGTTTTAGATCAACAACTATGCAGCGGAAATAAGCAATCCATTAGAAGAGTTAAGTAGAGCATAAAATCTACTATCTTCTATGATTTAAAAAGTTTTTCATCAACTTTATCGACTCAACTCGACAATAAATAAACCACATCATCGAATCATCCTCGCACTACTACCAATGATATTCATGTAATCATCAATGGTCATGATTATACCGAATAATCCTCGGTCATAATCATACCAACAACTCGTCCCATCAATGAACTACATGCCAATGAGGACTTTTACCACATCATTCGTTACATTACGGTCATGATTATACCGAATAATCCTCGGTCATAATCATACCAAGTCCATCTATGCACGTAAGCCAAAGATGACTTTCAGCACAATATAAACATGAGGATGATGACAATGACATAATAATTCAATAAAACAAGTTCAAGGATAAATTTTAAAGATTTATAATTTAATTTATCAAGAAATCAATAACGTCCAAATTGTCAACATGATACTGCTTTGTGGGGTAAAATTCAAGAATAATATTCATGTACCAAAAATAATTTGAACAAAAAAGAAATATATTTTTCGGGTGAATAGTATCCCGTGAATAGTACTTCGGGAATAGTACCCCGTGAATAGTACCCCGATATGAACAGTGTCCCGAATACCCGAGTGAATGATACTAGAGTGAATAGTAATCGGGTGAATAGTAACCCATGAATATTAACTCGTAAAAGAAAAAATACCAAAGAAAATGATATTTCATGACGAGTACAAAAGAAATTATATCTCATACAAGTATAATAGAATATACGAAACTGCAAATGGATTTTCATCCGCCTTGCGGTAATCCACGTAGACAGATCATTTTCACAATTTAATAAAGAATGAATGCGAAGGATCATTCACCATGCATGCAGTAATCCACATGTATGGTTATTCCAATGAATAATAAAGAATGGAACCCAAGTCACGCGTAATTACGCATGCAGACGTGATATTCCAAAGAATAATAAAGAACGGAACCGTGTCATGCGTAATCCGCATGCATGGATATTCCAACGAGAATAATAAAGAATGGAATAACAACAAAATTCACTAGGCATGCGATAGATCCGCGCAGACGGAGTTATTCCAATGTAATAATAAAGAAATGGAATAACGTAAGAATTTCACCATATATGCGGTACTTCGCATTGACAGATTATTTCAACATAATAATAAAGAATGGAATAACAACCCTTACGAGTATTGAAAGAAAATAACCTTCTTCATGAATATGAAAGAATAATACCCCTTACCTCAAAAGAAGACTAGATACTGGAATAGTGAGGTAGCAGACTTCTCTTCTTCTTTCTCTCTATAATAATTGCTCTATAGCTTTATTGAATTGGTGAGAAATGAAGGAAGAATGAGCTTCTACTTATAGAAAAATATAGTTTCGATAATTGCACGTTTTGGGACTCGAAATATTACAGTATAATACCTTCCTCTTTTTCTTCATTTTTAATTTAGTCCTATAAGTATTATCAATCTTGCACCACCTCCCCTAATAGTAAATCATGTGAATCAATATTAAATCATGTGACTCAATAGTTCTAATCATGTGAAAAAAAACAATTACAATATAATACCTTCATCTATACCTCCATTTTTAATTTAGTCATGCAAGTATTATCAATCTTGCACAAATTCCCCTAATAGTAAATCACGTAAATCAATAGTACACACTTGTGAACACATAGTTATAAGCATGTGAATTAATAGCAATTAATTGCTCATTTATCCGGTTAATTACCCGATAACTTCCAGACATCAATTATTATCGAAATAAATGTCATTTTCACTAACAATAATAATTCCAACACAATGAAACTATCATTTTTATTTTTAATCAACACGAACTTATTCATTATTAATATTATAATTCACAATATTTAACAACCAGGTCGTTCCCAGGAAAGATGGGGCTTTCCGATAAGGATTTCTCCTTATTATGCCGCAATTTAGGTTACCAAACCTCTCATTGATGAACTTCTAGACATTGTCGATATAGCAAATAATAATATGAATAACTTTGCTGTCTCAATTATTGATTTAATAATATAACATATTATACAAATGATCTTTTGTGACAATAATTGAATCAATAATATGAGAGATATGATGCAACAATTCATCAGAGCAATAATTGAGTATAACCGGAGTGACTTCTTACGTAAACATCAATAATCAATACCGGTGTGTTACTATGCAACCACGCCATTCATCGTACTTTTACTACCGAGTAGTTCAACAGTTTTAAAGGTAACACTTTCGTAAGTTATTTTTATAAAAAGATAATTACGTTTTTTTAACTACGACGATAATACTTCCGTTGTGGGGTCCACCAATGATTGTGCCGTCTGCATTTGGATATTCTCCGACAAAAAAAGAATATTTCCCGACCAAACGAATATTTTATAAAAACTTGCATACTTTGCAAAATTTATAAATATTACCCACAACTATAACATTATATCAAATCCACACCATAATATTTAAAAAAATATTTCAAGAAATTTAAATCTTTATTCATAAAATTTGGGGTCTCACATAAGGGATGTATACATAATCACATAATATTATTTTTTTTTGAGAGATGGGCGTGAGGGTGGGTGGGATAGGGTAGGGTGGGGTGGGGGTAAGGGGTGTATACATAATCACATAATATTTTTTTTTGGTGGGGTGGGGATGGGGTGGGGTAGGGGGGGGTAAGGGGTAATGGGTGTATACATAATCACATAATATTATTTTTTGGGGGGTGGGGTGGGGTGGGGTGGGGTAGAGGGGAGTGGGGTAGGGTGGAGGTGGGTGGGAGGTGAGGGTATATATACATAATCACATAATATTATTTTTTGGAGGATGGGAGTGGGGTGGGGTGGGGGTGGGGGTGTATACATAATCACATAATATTATTTTTTGGGTGGGGGTGGGGTGGGGGTGGGGCGGGTGGGGGTGGGGGGTAAGTGGTGGGGTGGGCGGGGGTGGGGGTGGAGTGGTAAGGGTCTATACATAATCACATAATATTATTTTTTTTGGGGTGGGAGTGTGGGTGGGGTGGGGTGGGGGTAAGGGATGTATACATAATCACATAATTTTTTTTTGGTGAGGTGTGGGTGGGGTGGGTGGGGGTGGAGGGGGTGCATGGCGTGGGGTGGGGGTGGGTGGTTGAGCTTCTTGAATATGTAAATATGGATGGAAATAACTTTTGATTTGGATTTGGAATAAAATATGGGTCAAAAAATGGTTAACCATGTTGGAACTATATTTTTTTAAAAAAATATGGTTCCAAACTTTAACCAACCCAAAAAATAAAAATAGTTAACCAACCCATTTGGTTCCAGTTAATATGGGTTGACCCGACAGTTAACTAACTATATTGCCAGGTTTAGTTTTTAGGAATCTGATTCTTCTTTCCAATGTAATTCTCTTTGTGTAGTTTGACTTCATCTCTATATATTCTTATCGGCTAAAGCTTCAAAGAGGTGTGCTCTTTTAGTAGACAAACCATTTCGGAGATTTGTTTCTTGAAGTCCTCGAATTCTTCCTGAGAAATGGGAATAGGATCTGGTTTGAGGTTTTCGAACATTTTGACAGGTGGTGTTCCGACTTTTGGAGCTCGAAGTCGGGTTCGAGTAGACCTGGCAATATAGTTGGTTAACTGTCGGGTCAACACATATTAATTGGAACCAAATGGGTTGGTTAACTATTTTTATTTATTTTGGTTGGTTAAAGTTTAGAACCATATTTTTAAAAGAAATATAGTTCCAACCCGGTTAACCATTTTTCGACCCATATTTTATTCCATATCCAAATCAAAAGTTCTTTCCATCCATATTTACATATTTAAGAAGCTCAACCACCCACCCCCACCCCATGCCACGCCCCGCCTCCACTCTACCCCCACCCCACCCACCCCCACCCCACCAAAAAAAAATATTATATGATTATGTATACACCCCTTACCCCCACCCCCACCCCACCTCACCCCACCCCCCCACTCCCACCCCTTTAAAAAATAATATTATGTGATTATGTATACACCCCTACCACCACCCCACCCCACCCTATCCCATCCCACTCCACTCCACTCCACTCCACCCTACCCCCACTCCCACCCCCCAAAAAATAATATTATGTGATTATGTATACACCCCTTACCCCCACCCCCACCCGCCCCCCCCCCCATCCCACCAAAAAAAAATATTTACAAATTTTGCAAAGTAAGCAAGTTGTCATAAAATATTAGGTCGGTCGGAGAATATTCGTTTTATCAGAGAATATTCGTACGACAACACAATCATTGGTGGACCCCACAATAGAATTACTGTCGGAGTTAGAAAACGATAGAATAACTTTTTATAAAAATAACGACAAAAGTTTTATCGTTAACTATTGAAATACCCGGTGATAAAAGTACAGTTTTACGCGTGATTGCATAGTAGCACACGGTATTGTACAATATCTTTGGTTATTAATGCTTACGTGAGAAGTCACTCAGTTATACTCAATTATTGCCACAGTAATTACTACATAGTATCTCACATTATTAATTCAATTATTGTCACAATATTTTATATTATTAAATCAATAATTGAAACGACAAAATTATTCATATTATTATTTGTATTATTGACAATGTCTAGAAAGTTCTGTCGAGGAAATGAGTTTGGTCACCTAATTGTGCGCTAATAAGGAGAAGTCCTTATCGGAAAGCCCTCTCTTTCCTTAATATGATCCGGTTATTAATATTGCGAGTTATAATATTAATGATGAATAAATGTTGTTAAAAATATGTGTTGTGAAGCCAAGTAAGTTGAGACAAATAGAGGGGTTTTATTGAAGTATTTGTTGTAAGTTTTGTTTATTATATGGACCCCCTACTTACTCATTTTTCAAAATAATCGGTAGAAAGTTATTCAGTGTGTGTGTGTGTGTGTGTATATATATATATATATATATATATATATATATATATATATATAGAGAGAGATCTGTCCTAGGACTCGAGACAAAGTTAAAATCTTGGACCCAATTTTATTTTTATTTTTTTGCTTTTTTTTAAACAACTAAAAAAAAATTATGGAACTTGAATTTTTACATAATATAGTGTTTTGGGCGTGATTTGGATATCTATACCAAAAAATATATGTACAATCTGCACAGACTGTACATACATATTTTGTTATATGTACCCAAATCACGCCTAAAATACTGTATTATGTAAAAATTCAAGTTCCATAATTTATTTTTATTTTTTTTAGTTGTTTTAAAAAAACAAGAAAAAAAGACCGATTTTAAACTCATGTCCGAGTCCTGACAGATCTGAATCCTATATATATATATATATATATATATATATATATATATATATATATATATATATATATATATATATACACCCACCGTGCCCTAAACGATATGGCACACACACACAATTATATATATATATATATATATATATAATACTTATATATATATATAATATAAGTTTTATTTTTTATGAAAAATAAAATATATTATATTTTATTTTATTGCATAGTACTGCATAATAATGCATAGTACTGCATAGTAAAATCAAAAATTTTCGTTGAATTCGCGCCAAACGTCGTCTGTGATTTTTTTTTTCCACTGTGCAGTCCGTGATTTTATTTTCTAAATAGTATCCAATCATTCTCCTATAAATAGGATGCTTAGTTTAGATTTGAAAATCACACCAGAATCAGAGAATTCTTCTTCTATAATATTGAGCGTATTTCTTTAGAGTTTAAGGAAGCTTTGAGTGTAGAAAACAGTGCAAGTTTTCTTCAAGAATATCTCCGCCATACCAGTCAGAAATACTCTCCTATTAAGGTAAGGGATATTATTTTTGTTCAATATTCGTAAGACATAATATTTTCTTCCATACTCTGTAGTATGTAAGTAATATTATTTCATTTCAGATTTCGAATTCTACACTCATTTTATTAAAGTATTGCTTCTATTCTCCTTGAAATTAGTATAATATCCTTAAAATTTGTGCTTCATCTAGTATCGTTTCACAAGAATATTTTTCTAAATATTCTTGTTAAATTTTGATCTTTTCATGTCGGGATACTGTGACGAACGAGATTTTTGTAATTTAATTTGAATATTTATTGAATTAAATAAATATTTTTCGATGATTTAATTATTGGATTAAATAACTAATTGTGGAATTTATGGTAGATTAATTTAATTATATGTGTTATATTGATTAAATTAATGTGGAAACTTTTATTATTCAAAGTATGTATTTAATTGAGCTTATTGGATTAAATGAATTATTTAATAAGCATAATGTTAATTTAATTAATTTAATAATTAATTAGAGATTTAATAATTTGACATAATTGATAAATGAGAAAATTAATTATGTGACTATGTGAATTAATAAAAAATTATTATATTTTATTTTATTTAAATTAAATTAAATAAGATATTTGATTTATTATTTAAATAGGTGTGACATTATTAAACTATATTATAAGAGATTTATTAAATTAAATAGGAATGAGCCTTTTAAGGCTAGCCAAACGAGGCCCTAATGGGAGTTGGGCAGTTAACCAACGAATTGGATTAACTGACCACAACAACGTCAGTTTCTTATAATTATATACTCCTTTTATTTCTTTCTGAGTCTGGAAAAACAAGTTCACAGAGAGTGAGGGTCAGTGAGATTAAAGAAGAAGAATTGTGGAAAATTAAGAAGTTATTATCGTCCTTGTGTAATCCAAGCGGAGTAATCAAGGGTAAACTCTTAAACTCAAGTTTTAATTTACGTTATTAAAGTTTTTCATGAAAAATGGCTTTCAAGTCTCTGTAATTGAAAAAGAAATGATTTATGTGTTTATATATGATAATATATAATCATAATATGTTTGTTACCATATACGCATGCTTTCATAACATCAATTTCATATAATATATCGTAAATTAGATTTTTGAAAGTACAGAGTACAAAAGTTGCATAAACATGACCTTTTGGGCTACGGTATGACATAAATTATTGTTTAACTTGAAGTTTAATTGTAGATTGTGATAGCATATGTTAAAACGAAGAAAACAAACGTTGAATGGTTAAATTCGGAATTAGAATGAACCTACAATGGCAAATTCCATGTTTATCTTCAATAACTTACAAAATTACCAAGAATAGTGAAATTACATGATTTGATTGAAGTAGTTGTATGTTTTAACTTGTTAAAATCATTCTAGAAGGGTGGGGTGGTGATTATATGTATATTATAGTGTCTGGGTATGCTTGTGAATAAATTAATTGGGTGTTTTGGCAATGTTCTGTATTTTTTCGCGAATTGTAAATTTTGGCTGAGTCTTGCATGCAATATACTAACTCAGTCTTCACTACTACGTCATAGCCTTGATGGCGCAAGATCGTCACTATCCAGCTCCAATATTAGCCGCGCCACAACGCCACTGATTATCATATAGGGTGGCGCCGCAGCGCTACTCTGCAGTTTGTTCAGAAATGATTTTTTTAAATTGTTCAAATCCAGGAATGTAATAGTAACCTAATATATCTAATGAACATAAAAATGTATTAGACATATAGTGAGATGTTAAAATAGATTCTTAACATGTCAATAAGGTATTTACATGTTTGATTGATTTGTTGATCGCATAGTTAGCTTATCGTTTGTGAAGTCTAATATTATGTGAAAACAAGTGTTGTGATTTGATTAGTATAATCATAATCAGAGTTTAGACAAAAGAGAACAAACTTGGGATGCTAGTTACATTATAATTGACTAGTATTGTGAATGTAAATGGTATGTAGGATTAAATCGAGGAACGTGTATAATTAACGTGTAACCCACGCACGAGGCAAGTTTCCTAACCTTACTTGTTATCGTTATGCAAGTTTCTAAAGCTTACTTCTTTTCAATGAGCAAGTTCTAGACCTATATTCTATATCCAATTAGTTCTTGTTATTTATTGATCAAGTTCAAGATGTCATATTAAATGTTATCAATCTTTTCCAAGTATGATTCATGTTATACAATACTTATTCCATTGTATACCTCTTAAGTTTATTATTCAAATTGAATATCATTTATTGTTAAACCTTGTAAGACTAGCGAACCCTTATTGATTCAACTAGTCCATAGTTGATGAACGTTCTAAATTTCAGAACCCTTGTTGAGTTTATCCAAACCAAACTTCCTTTGGTGCGGATTCTAATGTCATACTTAGATGAACAACCCTGTTATAGGGGATTACTTATGCTTTAGTGTTAAGATATTGTGCACAGTATGGTACTAAAGGCTGATCTCCCTAAGTACGAGTAGAAGAGTCCATAGTCTTATGACTGTTAAAGGTTTCAAGTATAACCCTTGACAACTTAGGACATAGTTCAATGTCTTATGACCCTCAGAAGTCGTTTGATTCTTGTTATTCATTCTTGATTCAAAAGTCAAGTTTCTTATTTCAGAAGTCTTTGATTCACTCGCCTGTTATTATATTGTTGTACATTATTATACTTGTGGGCAATTGTGCTCACTCTTGCGTAATAATAATATTACAGTTAAGAACAAAATGTCCGACGAGCCTTCTACTAGCAAAGGCAAGGGCAAGATTAACAAGTGATGAAGACTTGTTGTTTATTTGATTATGTTATGTTTCAGACTTATGTTTAAATTGTGTGAGACTTAATAGTTGTTTATGTTTCCGCATTTGAGATTTAAGGTTAGTATGACCTGGGATTAATGTATTTTATTCAGATGATGTAACTTCTTAAGGAGAGGATTTATTTCTATCTATTTTATGGTTTTCATTTATTATCGGTAGATAGACACATGATGTTTGTACAGTGAACACCAAATCACGTGGGAATTGAAGTACCCAGATTTGAGGGTGTCACCGGTACTATTCACGAAGTACTATTCACTCGGGTACTATTCACCTAGGGTACTATTCATGATAAAATTTGATTTCTTTTCTGTCCAAATTGTTTTTGATACAATATTATTATTGAATTTTACTCCACAAAGCAGTTATTATGTTGACAATTTGGACATTCTTAAACTCTGGATAAATTGAATTATAAATCTTTAAAATTTATTATTGCTTTCACTTAATTGAATTTTTATATCATTGTCATCATCTTCATGCTTATATTGTGATGAAAATCATCTTTGGCCCGTAGTGCATAGATGAACTGTTGATTGGTATGATTATAACTATGTATCAGTATAATCATGACCTCTAATGTTACAAATAATGTGGTAAAAGTCCTCATTGGTCCGTAGTGCATTGATGGACAGTTGTTGGCATGATCATGACCACTGATGATACTAACGAATATCATTGGCCCGTAGTGCATGGATAATTCGTGGATTTAATAATAATGAATATCCTTGGCCTGTAATGCATGGATAATCCATGGATGTAATACTAACGAATATCCTTGGCCCGTAGTGTATGGATAATTCGATGATGTGGATTATTTATTGAGCTGTGTTACAACGATAAAATATTGATGATGAACTTTTAAATCATAGAAGATAGTAGATATTATGCTCTACTTGACTCTTCTAATGGATTGCTTATTCCACTGCAGTTAAACTTGTTATCTATTATATTCTATCAGTTTTACACTATTGAAGGCTAACGATAATTTATTCTGCATTATCTTAGTCATAATATTCTTTACTGGGCTAGTTGAGCTCACCCTTTACTTTCATTGTTCTCTTCAGGAAATGAGAACATAGCCAGGACTAGTCGGGGAATAGAGTGACGGTCCGAGATGGTGGCTGTAGTAGTCCTCACTATTTTATAAAATAGTGTGATAATAATTGTAATGAGGACTCCATTTGAGTTTGGATATTATCTACAAGATAATATTCGTGTTAAAACTCTCAGCTATATTTTGTCGTATTTTACTCGACAGTTGTATAATTAAGTTTGTATTTGAATTCTGTACCATGTATTTTGTGACTCAGAATGGGTTGTGTATACCTATTTTGGGGGCGTCACAAAATCCATCCAAACAAGGCCTTAAACCACTATCTCAATAGTATATTCTTGGGTCACCTTAGCCCACCACAGGCTCACCCAAAATGTCATGACTTGAAGGTACTATTGGTAGTAACTTAATTTCTTATACACAGACAAATTTTTCTCATATCTTTCGATGTGGGACTAGGGTGTTACAAACTCCTCAAATTAAATTTCTAACGTCCCTGTCAGAACCGATCACACACACGATCCATTGATCTTTGCCTCTCTAGCCATTGTGGGATAATACCGACTGGCTTCGTGTCCCCATCTCTAGACCTCCTTCTCTCTATTATGGGATAATACCACCAGCCTTCGTGTCCCCTCCTCCGACAACCCAATCGGATGACCTCTAATACCATATGAAATAACCCGGGTCAAATTCCGAGTCCAAAATAAATATCGGGTCAAATCTCAAGTCTGAATCAAATCTAATCTATCCAAACAAAGCCTTAAACCACTAGCCCAATAGCACATTATTGGGTCATCTTAACCCACCACAGGCTCACCCAAAAGATCGTGACTTAAAGGTACAATTAGTAGTAACTTCAATTCTTATACACAGACAAATTTTTCTCATATCTTACAAGAAAAGAAAAGCTCATTCTTCCTTGCCTACATATTCTCTCTCTCTCTCTAAAGAAGCTTTCTCTCTCTTCTACTCAAAGCTTTGATTTCTTGAAGAAGAGAAAAATTGGTCAAATTATTTTGAGATAAGATCTTGAATTTATTTATTTGTTAATATCTCATACTTGTGTATAAATATAGATATACAAATAGAAATTGTTATACACGTTTATATACATCTATATTTCATCTATTCATATCAATAAAAAGCCAGTTTTAGGTACCGCTATTTGGAGATATTCCTTAATAATATTATTCAAACGGTCATTAAAATTCTAAGTGGCTCTTTATCGATATATAATTTATTTATATAAATATCGTAAAGTAGATCAATTTTAGATACCGCTATTCGGAGGTATTCCTTAAACAAGAATATCATTCGAACGGTTATTAAAGCTCTAAGTGATCTATCAAAAGTATTTATACAAATATTAACAGTGAAACTTTAAATTTGGTCAAATTTAGGTACCACTGTTTGGATGTATTCATTAAACAAGAATATCATTCGAACGGTCATTAAAATTCTAAGTGGCCTTATTTAATATTCACATAATAGATAAGATATATTATTATATATATTTTCGAGTTAACAAATTTATTTGTTATATCAAGTGTTAGTTAATTATTTAATTTATTATACTTGATATCTTTTATTATTTGAACATTCATAATATACTTGTTGCATAATATAAAAGTTATTTAAATTTTTATATCACGAACTTCTGTGAATTTATCTGCTTAACAAGAAGCATAATTATAAAAGTTATTTAATTTTTATATTTAAAATTGGTTTCCATAAAAACACATTCTTTATTTTATAAAGAAATTTAAATCAAAACTAAATTTATATATTTGTTTATTCAAGAAGCACCTTTTTTCACAAAATATAAAAGTTATTTAAACTTTTATAACAGTGCATAAATATATATATTTGCTTACATAGAAGCATTATTTGATTCAAACATAAATTTATATATCTACTTACAAAGAAGCATATTATCTCAAAGTATAAAAGTCTTTGAACTTTTTATATCTGCTCTTTAAACTGTTATATGCTTATTTGAGAAGCCTTAAATATAAAAGTTATTTAAACTTTTATATATATGTACTAAATTGTATTTGCTTATTTTAGAAGTAAAATTTTGTCAAACACTGTGTAAAAGGGAAAAGGATAGAGTTAGCTTATTTTATGTAATTGTGAGAAAGACGAGTAATTCTTTGACCCAAGACCAGGGTCTTAAAGAGGTCAACTGGGAGTTGGGTCTCTAGTGTACTTGGGAGGTGAGGAAGAGGTTGTCGTTTCAAGACCAGATCATAGAATAAAACTGAACTCAAAAGAGGTACAACTAAGCTTGAGGAAGGAGTTGGGAGCTTGCTGTCCAAGATAGTTAGTTGATAATAGTTGAAAGTTTGTCTATAAAACTATGTAAAAGTTTCTCTGCCTGTTGAAAGAGTATTTATTACTGAGAGAAATAGGATCTCAAGTCCTGTAGAAAAGCTTGAGACTGGACGTAGTAACATACCCGGGATGTACGTTTTGAACCAGACAAATCTCTGTGCATTGTGTGATTGAATTTTTACTGTCTTGCATATTAATTTTTAAAAATGCAAATTAATTATCTAAAAATTCAAAAAGGCCTAAGAATTTCTTTTAATATATAATAATCTATTCAACTCTCCTTTTAGATTATTATTGGACTTTAAGGAGGAAGTTACATCCATGAGAAATCCTCTCTAACCATCCCTAATCCCACGATATGATCCACACACCCTAGATCTAGGCTGTTAGGAGAGCCTCAACAAAACAATAATCTGAAAATAAGTAAATTCTAAGCACACTAATTAATACAATATACTAGATCTAGGCTAGATCTATACAAAATTTACATAAAGATCAAATCTTTCACCATGTGGTTGACTAGGGTGGGGCCCACTTGCCTATGTTTTTGTATCGTGAAGTCAGTTTTTCGTGTTGCGCGCTGAAACATCTATAACTTTCAATCTGGAAAGAGTTAGGAGACGTTCCATATCATTCTGGAAAGTTTTTTCTGAGAGCTATGCTTAATAGAAAGTTTAACCAATTTCGGATCCGAGAAGATAGAGAAAAAAGAAGAAAATCATCTTCCCATATATGTTAGCTAGTCAACCGTCTTGCCTTGAGTAAACTGCTGCTCGATAGTTGTTGTGATAGCTTTGTATACTCTTCCTCAACCTTGCCATCTTCGCTCGGATAACTTGGTTGTGGATTAAAATGACGCTTTTGCCTCCTGTCATAGCTAGAGAACAAATGCAAAATTTTAGTTGTCTACACCTATCATATACTCCCTCTGTCCCAAAATAATGGGCAAAATATATTTTTCACACATATTAAGAAAATAGTAAAGTAGAGGAACTATAGTAATTTTATTTTAATTTATCATTAGAGTCTCCACAAGATTGCATCCGGATCCTCTATGAGGATTTCATTGTGAGGATCTTGTGAGGGTTTTGTTGTGGGGTTGACAACATAGTAAAAAGGAGATCCAATGACAGTGGCGAAACCAAAACATTGTTAGAGGGGGGTCAAAATACATCACTAAAAAATATTTATTTATTAACGCTTGGAGTGCTTCTTTCAAATTCATTTTGTCCAATTATAGTATTTTACAACATCCTATTCCAACCATTGTCAATATTTGAGTTGTGAGTCTAATGACTTTAAATACATATATATATTAATTTCCTCCGAACTATGGGACTATTAATCAGACTTTGAAATTTTTAGTCAATTGATTAACTACTTTTATGGATAAATTATAAATTATAATATTATACATTCAAAACTTTATATTGTGGTTCTGGTTATCTTCCTTGGAGACAAATGAGAGGAGCCACTCAAAGCAAGAAAATGAATTAAGTTATTCTCATTTACAAAAAATTGATACCAAAGTATGATTAAATCAGTAAGACAAATGAGTGCAATATTAATTAATTAATTATCAAACTTATTTAACATTATTTTATCTTAAAATAATATTAATTACTTAATACCAACTCATAACAAAGATCAAATTTAACTAACATTAACATACTTTAGATTCCTGGGTTGGGGGGTCATATGATGTAAGACCCCGAATTTTATGAAATAAAAGTATTCAATTGTTCTTATAATTACTATTCAGTAAATGGTTAAATTGATAAAAGGTTAAAGTGAAGGGTGATATATGTAATTATTTTAAATACGCAAGTGGTTATAAAATATTCATTGTTGTCGGGGAATATTCGTTTGGTCGTGGAATATTCTTTCTGTCGGGGAATATTCGTACGATGGCGCAGCCATTTGTGGGCCCCATAGCAGAATAACTGTCGAATGAAGAAAACGACAAATTTGAGTTTTTCTAAATAACGGCGTAATTGTTACCATTAACACTATTGGAATACCCGGTGGGTAAAGTAAAGTAATACGCGTTGGGTAAAGTAAAGTAATACGCGTTGTTGCACAGTAGCACACAGTATTACACAGTATTTTTGAATTATTGATTCTTAAGTAAGAAGGCACTACTCAATAATTGTTATAGTAATTACTGTTCAATATTTTATTTTATTGATTCAATAATTGCTGCGTTGATATCTTATATTATTGTTGCTCAATAATTGTCACTGCACAATATTTTCCATTATCAGATCAATAATTTATATTATTTGAATAATATTATTAGATAGCATTATTGGCAATGTCTAGAAAGTTCTGTCAAGGAGAGGTTTGGTCACCTAATTGCAATGCTACCAAGAAGAGAAATCTTATTGAAAGCCCCTCTTTCTTAGGAATGGCACGGTTGTCGATCTTGTGATTCTCAGAATATTATTTGTGAATAATTAATTATTGATTTATATGATGAGAAAAATATTGATTTTATGTGGATATAGATGGAGAAAATTTTTAAAGTGACAATTGTTAGAAATCGATATTTTATCTTTTCTGATAAAATAATATTTTATTATATTATTATAATATAATAATAGTGATATTTTTATAATGAATGTGGGATATATGAGTATATGAGGAGGAAGAGTATTTTTGTTGTAAAGGTTGTTTAAAACATGTTAAACATGTTGGTGGACCCATTTCTTGACTAAAATTTGATTATAGCCTGTAAAATTGTCCGTTTATGAATTTCGGTCAATTTCTGTTTGGAATTTGGAAAAACTTTCTTCTGCAAAGTTGTAGAGAATTGAATTTCCTATAGCAAGTCTCAAGATTCGAATTTTTTGATAAAAGGGCTATTTATTATGAATTATTGAAGTTCCGAAGTTCCGAAATAATTGATTTTTGGAAGTTTTAATTATTTTTAATATAAAAAACGTTTTTGCCATTAATTGTGGGTCTTGCATGTGATGTCAATTGCTGAATTCAGATCTAGGAAGTTTGGCGTAGAAATTTTAATATATATATTAATATTTTATTAAATTTTCTGCTTTGGTGTTCTAAGCATTTTCCTATAAATAGGGTGCTTAGGTTAGAATTGAAAATCACACCAGAAACTGAAGTTTTCTCTCTATTTCTCTCTCTATATTATTGAGTGTATTCTTGTGAGTATTTTGATATATTGAGTGTTGCTATACTACGGTGCAAGTTCGTTTCAAATATATTATTCGGTCGTAAGTACTTATTCTTTCGAGGTAGTGGAGATTATTTTCTTCATAAATGATATTATTTCTTCAATATCATTATCTTAAAATATTGGTTTGAATTTTTATCAAATTTAGAACTTTTTCATGTCGGGGTTACTATTCATGAGTTACTATTCACGAGTTACTATTCATGAGTTACTATTCATGAGTTACTATTCATAAGTTACTATTCATGAGTACTATTCACGAAGCATGATGATGTTTTTTGTGAAATTTTTATCTTTTGGTGTCGGAGTTACTATTCACGTATACGGCACTATTCACAAATACGACATTATTCACAGAAAAATTAAGTTTTCTTCTCTGTGTCCAAGATTGTCTGTTATGATTCCTATCTTTGATTGGATCTATGTTTTGATCATTCTTGAATTTTACTCCACTATGATTATTTATGAGATATTTTTGGACATGGAATAGCTGAAGTACGAATCCTTAATATTTATTATTTTGTTTCACTGGATTCGTTTTCTTTAAAATATTTTTCATCATCCTCAGTCCTAAATGATGATATAACTGAATATCTTTGGCCTGTAGTGCAAAGATGAATGATTTCTGATGAATATCTTTGGCCAGTAGTGCAAAGATGAACAGGTGTTTAGATAAACATGACCAACTGATGAATATCTTTGGCCTGTAGTGCAAAGATGACATGTTGTTGAATATCTTTGGTCAAGATGGTGCAAAGATGAATCTGTTGATGAATATCTTTGGCCGTGGTGCAAAGATGAATTTATCGAGATAATTATGAAACGAGAACTGTGATTTGGTATAACCATGATCTTTGATGTTTCAGGTGATGAAAATTAACTTTGTCCTGGATGAAGAAAGGAATTTAGAACTACAATTACGATTATGAGTTATACACGTGATTGTGGACAGGAATTGTTGATTAATGTTACAGGGATAAAACATTGTTGGTGGATTTTTAACATGGAGAAGATAAATAGACTTTATGGTCTATATGACTCTTCTAATGGATTGCTCGTTCCGCTGCAACTATGGTTGAAAAGTTTTATCATCTACCATATGTTCTAAATCTCTGATTTATTATTGTTGAAGGCTATTGATAATTTATTTATCTTTAGTCACGATATTCTT
The DNA here is from genome assembly GCA_020205605.1 of Panax ginseng. Lineage (NCBI taxonomy): Eukaryota > Viridiplantae > Streptophyta > Magnoliopsida > Apiales > Araliaceae > Panax > Panax ginseng. The sequence goes on along the minus strand of CM035136.1, from coordinate 128,754,607 downwards.
TACTGAGTTAGTTGTGCTCACCCTTTTACTTCATAATTTCTTTCAGGTAATAAAAGTGTAAATTTGGTTTGAGCGAGGATATGAGGGAATAAAACGGTGGTCATCATTTAGTAGTTATATTTGGTGAATCAACTAGGGTGAGGCGAACCCAACGTTGGAAGGGTGTTTTGCCACTATCATACAAGATGTCTAATGACATACCACCCCGTGTCATCATAAGACAGGGTTGTGCTCATCCACTTGCTGAGTATATTTACGAGCACTACCTATATAATCTTGGTGTTTATTTGGAGTTTAATTCCCAATTAGAGACAGTGGAGATAATGATATGTCAAGAGAAGACTCACCATTGGGAAGAATATGATAATAATCTTCTCGTTTTTCTTTTTGGGGTCTATTAGGTCAACCAAGGATAATTACTGTGGCCATATGATATCTATCATAACCTAGACGCATGGCCTCCCATGTACGAAGGTTTCCTTGAACACTTCCCAAAGATTTTAATTTCTAAAACAGTTTTTGACTATACCTTTATGTAAGGTGTCATTGTGACGTGCTATCTAAGGGTGGGATGAGAGTCACAGTTGGTATATATTTGTATCCAAACTCACAGCATATGTGTTGTTGTATTTTGCACGACAATTGTTGTAATAAAGTTGTAGTCGTTTTCTGTACCATGTATTTGGCGACTCAGAATAGGTTGGATGGAATGGACCTGTTTTGGGGTTGTCACATATGACCCCCCTAGACCCCCTAGTTCCGCCAGTGTCCAATGACTCACAACTCATTTCCTTGTCTGTGTATCAAAACAACGTCGTTTTGACAGGATGTTTTTTAACAAGTTTACTTCATTTGTTTGCTAATTCTTGTTAGTTATGAGCGGCATGACTGTTTTCATGATTGTAATGGGTTGGGTGTTAATCTAGTTGGATGTTTTTATTAATTATTTTTTTGGTGCTTTGGAATCGATAGGGTTATTAATCTTTGTATCTTTGTCAAAGGCTAATAATATTATTCTTTGCTATTCAAAAAAATAAATCCAACGAACAATTTTTATCCTATTAAAAAAATTGAGTTTCCATTGTGATTCTTTAAGCCAATTGAAAAAAATTAAAGAACAAAAATTGGGGTAAACAATTTGGTGAAAATTTGAATAAAGGAAAAAAAACAATTGAAATTTGGCTAATCCTAAACCTTGGCGTGCTCTGGGAAGAAAAAGAAACGAAGCAAAGAAAGAAAGGAGAAGAAAATAGAAAAATGAAGCAAACAAACGAAGTAAACGGCGTTTGGTGGCTTCTAATTTTCTGTCAACTTGTAAAAAAATTCCTATCAAAACGACGTCGTTTTGATGCACAGATAAGAAAAAGAGTTGTGAGTTATTGGATCTTTTTTTTTGCTGTAACTCCACAGCAAAACCCTCACAAGATCCTCACAGAGAAATCCTCATAGAGGATCCGGATCCCACAAGATTACATAAAAGTGGTGAGTACTTTTATTTTTTATGTTAGTGGTCCCCACTAAATGACATTTTTATCATTTAATTTATGTACCTTAAATCATCTTTTTGCGGACAAGAAAAATTATATATTTAGTCATTCTTTTAAGGATGAAGGGAATATACAAATAATATAAGTGAAATGAATATAGATAAATTAGTCATTTAACTTTATAAAAGCTACCTTAAAAAGTGTCGTAATTTTTGCGGGATTTCTCAAACAGTGATGTCCCAAATGCTTTCTGGAACAGGAAGAAACATATTATTTTTCTTCCTTATATCCCTAATGTACTCACTGATAACCAAAGAACTGAAATCCTTCAATCCTATAAGAATGATACTGACCCTATTACTAAAGTTGAAACCAGAAGAGAAGATGCTTGTTACACCTTAGTTCAAGCTATCGTTCACCATTTTGTAGGACCAGGACAGTCAAATACCGATAGAAGTAGAGAACTCTTACAGAACCTTTGTTGCCCATCCTTAACCCATTTTAGATGGTATAAAGATGTCTTTTTAATGAAAGTCATGCAAAGAGCAGATGCTAACAGTGAACATTGGAAAGCCAAATTTGTAGATGGCCTTCCTACTTTCTTTTGCGAAAAAATTCAAAAAACTTAGAGATAAACATGACCGTATGAGTATACCTTATGACCAGTATTCTTATGGCCATCTTATTTCAGTAATTATCGAAGAGGGATTATCATTATGTAATGATATGAAACTTCAACAATTAATGAAAAAATAGAATCTCACCAAAAGACATGAGATAGGAGAATTTTGCGATCAATTCTCTTATGACACAAAATTACAGTATCCTCGGAAAGCTAAAAAATAGCAAAGTTCTAAACCTTCCAGATCTTACCGAAAATGTTCTTCTAAGAAATCATCAAAAACCTAAACCCCTGAAAAATCTTCCAGGAAAAGAAAGAGTAGCAGAAAGAAAGATAAATCTAAAATTCAATGCTACAAATGTGGGAAAACAGGACACTTTGCTAATAATGCAATTCAAAATTAAAACAAAAGCTTAATGAATTATCCCTTGAGGAGGAAATTCAACAGCAAATCCTTAATTGTTTGTCTAATAATGACTCCGAGTCCAGCTCAGATAATGATCTAGCTAAAGTCTATTCAGAATCTGATAATAATTCTGACAACGAACAATGTCAAACCTGTACTATTAATAACTGTAATACAGCTACTGAAGCTAATTATTGGAAAGCTATCGTTGAGATGAATGGTTTAGATATTGGAGGTCCCAGTATCAATGTCTTAACTAACCACCAAAAATCCCTTCTAGATCTCGCCGAACAGATTAAAGATCCAGAGATCAAATTAAAATTTTGGAAATCATATAAAAACACAAAAAGGTCAAGACACCCTTCCTATTAACCAGTACAGTATGAAAGAGGTTATGAAACGTATTCAGAACGTTTCTACCTTTGAGAAACCAACTACAATCCAGGATCTAAAAAATGAAATAAATATTTTAAAATCTGAAATAAAACAATTACAGAATAATAATATTATCTTTCTAGATTTAACCAATATTAAAAATAAGTTAAATCACAAACAGGATAATATAGAATCCTCCAAACAACCCGAATCCTTTGATAAACCAGAATCCTCTGAACAGTATTTAATGTTAATGAATCAAGTAGTCTTCCAGAAATGGTATATTAGAATTACTTTTATTATTAAACCAGACTTTATTATCAAAGACGCCATTGCCCTAGTTGATAGTGATCTTTGATATGAATCGTATCCGGGAAGGACTTATCCTACCAAATACTTTCGAAGACCACTCAATCTTTAACTAAAGGCAAGCGGAAATACTATGAATATAAAATATAAAATTCTCAAGCCTTAATCTGTAATCAAGGTCTTTGTTTGCCTACTTCCTTTGTTCTTATCCGTAATATGAATCAAAGTATCATTCTAGGCACTCCATTTCTATGCCTTTTAATGCCTATTACAAAATTGATACTTTAGGAATTCATACAACTCTCAATAATGTATATATATTGTTTTTGAATTTATTACCGAACCTTACACTAAAGAATTAAATCAAGTCAAAAACATGATTTATTCTAAAGAAAAACAAATCAATTTTATTCAGAAAGAAATAAAATTTCTTACTACAGAACAAAGAATTTTACAACCTTCTCTACAAGAAAAATTAAACTAATCCATAAAACTCTTCAAACCAAAATCAGCGGTGATGTCCCAAATGCTTTTCGGAATGGAAGAAACATATTATTTCTCTTCCTTATATCCCTAGTTTTAATGAGAAAATATTCCTACTAAATCTCGACCCGGTCAGATGAAGAAAGAATATTTACTCCTTTGTAAAATCGAAATCGAGTCCCTCCAATGAAAAAGTCGATAAAACCTAGTACCTCTCCCTGAGTTGTAGATCGCTTTTACGTCAATAAAAATTCGTAAATTGAACGAGGAATTCCACGACTCGTTATCAACTATAAACCTCTTAATGAAGCCCTTCAATGGATTAGATATCCAATTCAGAATAAGAAGGATCTTCTTGATCAAACTTCATGATGCCACTATTTTCTAAATTCGATATGAAATCGAGATTTTGGCAAATTCAAATTAGAGAACATGATACTTATAAAACCGCTTTTACAAGACCTTTTGGTCACTATGAATGGAATGTTCTCCCATTTGGAGTTAAAATGGACCTTCGAATTCCAAACATCATGAATGATATTTTTAACCCTTTTTTGAATTTATTATCTCGTTATATTGATGATGTTTTAATTTTCTCTTCATCTATTGAACAAAGATATAAAACATTTAAATATTTTTAAAATGTTATCATAAAAAATGGTTTGGTAGTTTCTGCCCCCAAAATGAAACTTTTCCAAACAAAGATCAGATTTCTTGGACATAATATTTCTAATGGAACTATTATCCCAATTGATAGATGTATTGAATTTGCATCTAAATTTCTGAATGAAATTAAAGATATTAATCAACTACAGAGATTTTTGGGAAGTTTAAATTATATTCGTGATTACTATCCAAATCTTTCCCAAGATGCTTCTATTCTCAGATACTTTCCTTTCTGAAAATCCTTCACCTTGGACTAAAGAACATCTTGATGCAAAGAAGAAAAATTAAATCTAGAGTTAAAAAGTTACCTTGTTTATCCTTACCTAATCCCGAATGGAAAAAGATCATTCGCAATCACGCTTCAAATACGGGATATGGTGGTATTTTAAAACAATTTAATCCTAACAAATAATAAAGAAGATCTTATTCGTTTTGCTTGTGAACTTGGAAAGGACCTTCTTTAAATTATCCTACTATTAAAAAAAAATGCCTTTCAATTGTCAAATGTGTTTTAAAATTTCGTGATGATCTTTTGAATCAAAGACTTTTTAATCAGAGTTGATTGTTCAGCTGCAAAGCAAATCTTTAAAAAAGATGTTCAAAATTTAGCATCCAAATAGATATTTGCTACTTGGCAAAGTATTTTATCAAGATTTGACTTTTGATATTGAGTATATCAAAGGAAAACGAAACTCTTTACTGGATTTTCTAACCGAGAATATTTGCGGGAATGACCAAGAGAGGTCGCGTGGTCATGGTCAATCCGGGTAAAGGCGAGCAAATATGTATTATACAGAATTTCCTAGTCTAAATACTCAATCCAGTAATTCTTCGACTTCTTACAGCGATGACAAAGAAAAGATATTCTTTTACTACCCGAACAGTATATTCCAAATAAAAATGTGGAAGAAACAGTATTGTTTATTGAACAGAATGATGAAAAATGGATGAAAGATCCATGGGAGATCAAGAGACGTTATTTAACGACTCAACGGTCTCCTCCCCGCTTTAACCAGTATCGATATGTGTATGAGCAGATTATTATTGAAATAACATTTATGGACATTAAGCATACGCTTCATGATCCATCTAAACCAACTAGCCCAATTCAATACAAGAAAACTACACAAGAGTATCATCACCTCTTCGCTAATTGGGGTATTAATCCTCATACCACCGTCTTTGTTGATTCCAAATAAACAATGTAAACCAGATCTGACTATTGGGATTATATTGATTCCTTTACGCATGTATTCTATTACGAAATCCTATCCGTAACCATTCCCGGTTTATCCGTATCTCATCGATGTTTTAAAAAAATGAAATTCTAACCGGTTTTTCGTTTGGTGGGATAAGCTTGGAATTACCATAGAAACTCTACCGTAATCTATTCAAACAAAGATTCAAAGAATGGCAAGTTGCCTATGCCCATATACCAAAGAATAAAGAATTATCTATGCAGAAACTGTTTGCCCATTTCATAATCCATTTTGGAATTCCTTGGATTTGGAAGTGGGATTTTCAATGTGATTATCAGAATAAAATCCCTCGCTTAAAAAGAGTATTTTTACCAAGTGGTGGGATAAAGGTCTTAATCCCACGTTACGAACTTTTGAAATCCATACGAGAACCATACCCAGTTCGCTTGGATGTTACCCTCAAAGCTTACCAAAGACCATCATCAGCTTAATCCTTTTGTCAAGATTCAAACCGATTTAAAATGAAATTTCCAAATCTAATCAAAGCGTAATTAATAGTCAAGACCATGGACTATATGAAAACCCAATTCTTACAATCATTTACACAAGACTTACGCCCATGAAAAACTGTTATATAATGAAGATTACGAATCAGGATGACAATGAATTCAATGTCTTAAATGGAGAAAGTCGAGGCAACCGAGCCTCACGATGGGAGACTTTTGGGACTCTCTCACTTCCATAATTTCAGAAAAAATGGAACAAGACAAGAAAGGAAAAGGAAAAGCATAAAGCTATCCTCCATTACAATGATCAATAATCGAGAAAAGGACAACCACAAAGAACTCCACTATCGGGAAAGTAGCGACCCACCGTCCCTCTATCATTAGAAGACGCCAACCAGCTGTAATCCACTCATCCGACAGCTTGTCTCATGCCCTCCACTTCCCACGGCTGAGATTCAAAGAAGAAAAGATAAGGACTGCCAACCGACTCCACTACCCAGGACACGTCAGATCCTTTCTTATCTTCTCACTTGTATAAATTGGGAGACCTCACCCATTGTTGAGGTAGAACTTTCCTTAGAATTTTCTTTACACTTTTCCGTGGTACTCTCTCTCTCTCTTGTAAGATATTCAGATATATATAATATCTTGAAGTTTGAAGATATCCTGGCTCTTCTGTAAGTTTTAATTATTGCTTCTGTTAATTACTATATTTCCTTACTTGAAATTTTAGATTATCATACTCAAAAGCGATGTCGTTATCTAACAAACATATCGGTATCGCAATGAATACTCATAATCGTTCTTATTTCTTAGAACAATTTCATAAATCTGAACAATTTATTATTTTAACAAAAACCGCTTATACTGTGAAGAGACACATGTTTTCCATAGTTTTGGGTAGACCCCAAACCAACAAAAGAACTTTATGAGATCATATATGTGATAATTTATTTGTTAATATATATTTAATATGCTTTTAAAACATTCATGTCATTCTATTAATTAAATCAGTATGGAGTTAATGTTTGGTTAAGTGGGACGTCACCCAAGTCGTGTTTAGGACTTTGCCTTTAGCCGTGTTATGGCGTGGTGGCTTTTATCCTTTGTAAATCGTTGACAGACGTGCCTGACTGAGCTTTTCTCCGATCCTGTGTTTAATTGGTATCAAAGCCATGTTTAGTTTATTAACATATTAATGAATATATTACTTATAAATTACACATATATGGTCACCTTTAAAAAATGACTGATTTTTCAACCTCTCTTTCAACCGTAGCTAATGCTTCAAGTTCCACTGCGGAAGCAACCGAACTTATTGCCTATCAGGATGTAAAGGAAGCCTTAGATAAATGGACTATTCCTAAAATCAAACCAGAAATAATTTATAAAATTAGAACCTTTGATTTTATCAGTAAAAGAATAATAAAAACCTTTGAGCATGTTGTTCCTTTATAGAATAATGATGAAATTTTATATTTATTGCATATTGAAGACTTATACCCTTTCTTGCAAAAATATAAATATGTTCACATTGGACTTGTCCAAGTAGCTTTTAAACCTTTGACTTTACTTGGCCAAAATACCAGTATTCAGTGTACACTTAGAGATGGTAGGTGTCTTAACTGGAAAGCCTCTCTCATGGGAGCTATTGAAACTAGCCTTGCCCATGGACCAGTATACTTTAATATTTATCCGAATTTAAGTATTGCCCTAACTGATATTAATCAGTCAAAAGTCTTAGAAATGAGAATTATATCTCATGGTTATGAATACCTACCGGATCCCTCCTTTTGCCATCTTATTCAGAGATACATCTTAAAGTTTTAACAACTTTAAATCCCTATATCGAAAAACAAAGCCAACAAGGACATACTTCGTCTTATTGATACTAACCTCTTTAGTAGTCAAGTGGTTATTCCTGCATGATCCTCGAGAAGAAATTACTTTCCCAAAACAATGGCAAATTACTAATGCCGCTCCTACCGCACCTATAATTAGACAAAAACATTGAAGATGTTATCCGGACCAAAGAATGGAAATGTTTATTTAAAATTTCAAAGACCTTTTAACCAAGTCGATCTATAAACAATATTTCTTACAATGTTGATTTTCCCAGAATCGTCTCAGACAATCTGTATCGACCCTTTAGAATCTGCTTATCAAGAGTCTAAAAATCCCAAAGAATGATGAGTGTCAAAAATGAAGACGTTGTTAGAGGAATTCATATTTACGAAAATCAAATACCTCATGGTATTTATGAGGCTACTCCTCAAAATAGAAGACCTTACGATCCAATCGCTAGTGATATGAATTTTGAGTGTTAAATGGATTTTTCTCCAAATAGTAAAATTAAATCGAATGTTTAAATCAGAGTTCAATGCAGATAAATACCGTAATTTTAGAAATTTGTATTTTAAAAATCATGATAATGATAAGTTAGCAGAAATTAAAGCTAATTATTATGCTTATCTGAATAATAATCAGTGTATATTATCATTTGTTAAATGGTATTATGATTTTGTCTTAAAATCAGATTTTTATACTGAAAGTCAATTAAATGTATTAACTGGAATTGAAAAGATTGGATTACCACAAATGGTAATATTATTCAGTCTATTCATCCCCCTCCTAAGTCTCTTGAACTTAGCTCGGGAAATGAAAATTTAAAGCCCTTGGTTATTAATCCGTATGTTGATATTTCTGAAGTTTCTCATCAACAAGAAGATGTTAAGATTAAAGACATTTTGCCCTTGTCTAAACAGAATAATTATACCAATCTATTCCTTCAAACTGTAGGAAAACAGTTAACCAGGATTGAAGAGCAAATAAATTATATTAATGATAATTGCCAAATTGTCCCTCAAAAATTGACCTTCAACCCGGCAACTATAAAACCACCTTTTGGAAGTTAGTAATTTTAAAATGAAATCTTCTAAAAACAGTGATAATTTTATTGATAATCTTTTAAATAAAATGAAAGATTTAAAACTCACACCCGCATCCTCATTCCACCTCAATATGATGTATGGACAACCTTCCTCTCATACCAGTAATAGTAATACTGATAATGAAGAAGATGATTCCGATATTTCCCTATTAATATTTTTTGAAATCCGTAATAATTTTCGGAGATGCAAAATATTAATAAAACTACTTATAATAAAAGCCTATTAATAGAATGGCTCTATCTGGACCCGAAGAGGTATTACTATCCTGCACTCTACTCTCGTGATATTCTGTATGAAGAAGACTTTCTTCATTCCCAGAAGTCTTACCATAGCTTTATGCTTTTCCTTTTCCTTTCTTGTCTTGTTCCATTTTTTCTGAAATCATGGAAGTGAGTGAGTCCCAAAAGTCTCCCATCGTAGGCTCCGGTTCCTGACTTTCTCCTGCTAAGACATTGAATTTCCCGAGCTAAGTTCAAGAGACTTAGGAGGGGGATGAATAGACTGAATAATATTACCATTTGTGGTAATCCAATCTTTCTGAATTCCAGTTAATACATTTAATTGGCTTTCAGTATAAAAATATGATTTTAAGACAAAATCATAATACCATTTAACAAATGATAATATACACTAATTATTATTCAGTAGACGAATTTGATTATTTTATTTATTTCCGAGGGATATTTATGTTTTTAAAAAGAGACCTAATTAGAGTTACTTTGAAGGTACATTTTAAATTAGGGTATTAGTATTAGTCTCAGTGACAAACATTGCATATATAATTATTGTAAAGATATAAAAAAAATTATAAAAAAATAAAATTTGTAAAAAAAAAATCACAAAAAAATTAGTTTCAAAACTGTTATTTTCATTGCTATCATAATAATTAGACTGAATGACACTTCTGTCCCTCCAAGTTACCGCTCATTTCAAAATCGTTCATAAAGATTATTTTTAGTCAGTTAGGTCCTTAAAGTGGCATTTGTTTTGCGTTTCTGTCCCTTTTACCCAATTTGACTATAACCCGACCCATTTATCTTTTACCCGATTCGACATTTTTTGCACTTATGTTCCTCTAAGTACCCCGATTTTTTTAGAACATAACTTACTTTTGAAAAAAAAGAAAAAATGTATTTTTATAAAAAAAATGAGTAAAGTTGTATAAAATATATATTTTAAAAAAAAATTATTTTCAGAAAAAATAGATTTTTTTTTCCAAAAATGAGTAAAGTTTAATAAAATATAGATACAAAAAAAATAAAACTTTAATTTTAAAAAATATTTTTTAAAATGAGTAAAGTTTATAAAATATATATAGATTCAAAAAATAAAAATTTAATTTAAAAAAATAGAATTTTTTTTAAAAAATGAGTAAAGTTTCATAAAATATAGATTCAAAAAAATAAATAAAACATAAAACTATATTTTCAAATTTAAAAAAAATGAATAAAGCTTAATAAAATATAGATTAAAAAATAAAACTTTATTTTCAAAAAAAAATTTCTTAAAAATGTGTAAAGTTTTCTAAAATATAGGTTCAAAAAATAAATTTTATTTTCGGAAAAAATAGAATTTTTATTTTTAAAATAAAAAAAGTTAAAATTTATTTTTTAAAAATAGATTTTTTATTTATTTTAAAAATGAGTAAAGTTTAATAAAATATAGATTCAAAACATATATATATATATATATATTTTAAATAAAAAGAATTTTTTCTTTTTTAAAAAATGAGTAAAGTTCAATAAAATATAGTTTCAAAGAAATAAAACTTTATTTTCGTAAAAAATAAAATGTATTTCTTTTAAAAAAATAGTAAAGTTTCATAAAATATAGATTCAAAAAAAGTAAAACAAAAAATAGAACTTTATTTTATGAAAAAATGGAAATTTTATTTTTAAAAAATGTGTAAATTTTCATAAAATATAGAATTTTAAAAAGTATAAAATAAAAAATATGACTTTATTTTTTTTTTAAAATGAGTAAAGTTTCATAAAATATCGATTCAAAAAAATTAAATAGATTTTTTTAATTTTTAAAAGATGTGTAAATTTATTTTATGAAACTTTACTCATTTACTTTGTTTACTTTTTTTTACTCATTTACTTTTTTATTTTAATTTTTTTTTTTGAATTTATAATTTACGAAACTTTACATATTTTTTAAAGAATAAAAATTCTTTTTTTGAAAAATTATGTTTTATTTTTTGAATCTATATTTTATGAAACTTTAATCATTATAAAAATAATTTTTTTAAAAATATAGTTTTATTTTCTTGTTGTATTTTTTGAATCTATATTTTTATGAAATTTTAATAAATTTTTAAAAATAAAAATTCAATTTTTTCCTAAAATAAAATTTTTATTTTTTTTATTTTTTAATTTATATTCATGAACATTTACTCATTTTAAAAATAAATATTTTTTTAAAAATAGAATTTTTATTTTTTTGAATCTATATTTTATGAAATTTAATTCATTTTTTTAAAAAAGTTTCTATTTTTTTGTGAAAATAAAATTTTATTTTTGTAATATATATATTTTCAAACTTTACTTATTTTTTTAAAAATAAAATTTTTAATTTTTTTCCACTGAAAATAAAGTTTTTTTTTTTTTGAAAATAAAAAAAATAAAACTGAGTAACTTAGAGGGATAGAAGTGCGAAAAAAAATATCGAATTGGATAAAAGATAAATGGGTAGGGTTACATTAAATCGGATAAAAGGGAAAGAAATATAAAAAAATATCACTTTAAGGATATAATTGATAAAAAATGAAATTGAAGGACGACTTTAAAAGTGCGTGACAAGTTGGAGGGACAAAAATATTATTCAGCCTTTTAGTTATAGGGAAAAGGGTCAAAAAAAGCCCTCGATGTTTACCCGATGTCCCACTCTTTACTAAACTAATTTTTTTTCAAAAGTACTTTAACGTTATATTTTTGGATCGTTGTGCCCTAGTTAACGAGAATACAAACGGTGTTAAAATCGATGACTTGGCAAAAGTTTAATTATAAAATATATTTTAAATAAAACAATATATATCATTTAATCAAAACAAAAATGCTAAAATTCAAAATAAAAAAAAAGCATAACATATTTACAAAATTTTTTAAAATGATTTGTTTAAAAAAAACATAATTTTAAAAAATAGATTTTTTTAAAACGGAACTTTTTAAAAGCATTTTTTTAAAAAAAATATATAGAATTTTTAAAAATAGCTTTTAAAAAAAGCAAATTTTTTAAAAACAAACTTTTTAAAAAATGAAAGCAAATTTTTTAAAAAATAGAATTTGTTTAAAACAACCTTTTTAGAAAACAAAATGATTTTTTAAAAAAATAGATTTTTTTAAAACAAACTTTAAAAAAAAATCGAACTTTTTAAAAGCGCTTTTTTTTAAAAATAAATTTTAAAAATGACTTTTTAAAAAAACAATTTTTTTAGTATTTTTAGTATTATTTTTAATTAGTATTTTAGAATTATTTTTTAATTAGTATTTTAGTACTAAAATACTAATTAAAAAAAATACTAAAATACTAAAAAAAATCAAATAAAAAAAATACTAAAATACTAACATTCTGCTTTTTAAAAAATTCTATTTTTAAAAAGACTTTTTAAAAATTCTATTATACTAAAATTCTATTTTTTTTAAAAAAAAGCTGCTTTTAAAGAGTTCCTTTTTAAAAAAAATGTTTTTTAAAAAATCTAATTTTTTAAAAAATCGCTTTTAAAAAGTTACGTTTTTTTAAAAGTTTGTTTTAAAAAATTCTATTTTTAAAAAAATCTGTTTTTAAAATTTTTTTAAAAATAATTTGTTTTAAAAATTCTATTTTTTTATAAAAAGCTGTTTTTAAAATTCTATTTTTTTTAAAAAAACTATTTTTAAAAAGTTTGCTTTTTTTAAAGTTTGTTTTAAAAAAATCTATTTTTTAAAAAAAATGCATTTAGCTTTCTAAAAAAAAAGGTTGTTTTTAAGCAAAATCTATTTTTTAAAAAAAATCTGCTTTCATTTTTTAAAGAGTTTGTTTTTAAAAAATCTATTTTTTTTTAAAACTATTTTTTTTAAAAAAAATGTTTTTAAAAAATTTTTTTTAAAATGCTATTTTTAAAAATTCTATATTTTTTTAAAAAGTTCCGCTTTTTTTAAAAAGTTTGTTTTTAAAATATTCTATTTTTTAAAATTATGTTTTTTTAAACAAATCTGCTTTTAAAATTTTTTTGTAAATATGTTATGTTTTTTTTTATTTTGAATTTTAGCATTTTTTTGTTTTGATTAAATGATATATATTGTTTTATTTAAAATATATTTTATAATTAAGCCCACCACGCCATCGATTTTTAACACCGCTTGTAGATTCGTTAATTATGGTGCATAAAACACCCAAAATATAACGTTAAAATGATTTTTGAAAAAAATTAGTTTAAGTTTTGTGTTTTACATCGCAAACGTAAACATCGTTTTTTTTTGACCATTTTCCCTTTAGTTATATGGATTAGGGCTTGCCTCGTCATTCCCTTCCCTCACCGCGGCTCCCATACATCTCTCTACATTCTACACATTTCTGTCCTCTTTGAGATGGCTATGAAGAGGAGAAAAGATGATGCAGCTTTATTATACACTTTATTTATGCCTCCTGCCTGCCCGCCTAAAGGTATATTGATGATCCTCTAATCAGATCTCCTAATTTTATATAGTTCTAATATTATTACTCCATTATATTTGTGTTAGAGAAATTAGATCTGCGTTGCAGAGATCTATGGAATGGTTCGCTTTACGGGATTGTTCGACCCTGATTTCTCTGTTTAAATAATTTGGTGGTTCTTGCCAAAGGTGAGTTTGTATTTTTTAATTTCCTGTTTTGACCTGCTAGGCCACTAAATTTTTTGCTAGTCTCTTACTTATCAAGAACATAATACTCATAATATAATGTTTTGTTTATGCAAAGTGTCTAACCATGTTTGTTTGTTTGTTTCCATGTATACACATTTTGTGAGCTGGATAAACTCTTCCAAAGTGTTTGTTCTGGATAATCTTTCACTTATAAGTGAATTACTTGCAATGTTTGGCAGATAGGTGAGTGTGAAAGGAAGGATTAAGATATTGGCAAAAATTAAAATAACATGGAATCCAACTATTAAAAAAAATGGCTAAAAATAACAAAAGGTTGAAAGAAATTGGATTTATTTGGCCGCAGCTAGTTTTGAGTTTGATTTTTGAGATTATGTCAAAAAGTTTTAGGGTTTTAATTAATAAAACATATTTTTATTATAAAATTAGGAATTAATTTTTCCTGTGTATTACATTTATACCCTTTTTGTTTTGCTATATCGATTAGTTTATCTTAAAAGGGTGAGATTTTAGGAAAAAATACCGACATACATACCGACGAATTTGAAATGGTATAAGTTCAAATGGATGTACCAATTTTGTAATATTCGAGAATTTTGTAAATAATACTAGTAACTAGTAATGAAAATGAGAATGTTTAAAAATTGTTAATGTACATATGGGTTCCAATCCATGGCAACCAGTTGTTAGGAGTACTATTCCAGTAACAATCATCTCCACCGTTTATGAATATCATTAATGGTTAAGATTTAAAAAAATAAAAGCCCAACCACTATGTTACAAGTTGTAGCGGCAGGGATAAAACTTGTAGCGGCTGAGTAATTTATTAAAGTGCCCCTTGAATTCTTGGTCAAACTGTTGGAACAATCAATATAACAATCGATATAGATTGTATGTGCAGCTACATGTTGTAGCGGCTAATGAGTTGTCTTCATTATTTGGCTATATGTGAATATACCCTCTTTTGCGTCCAATATATTTTTAGTTTTAAGATAAAAATAATTTTGCATTTTGTAATAAGTTTCAAGACAGTTTTTTAAGAGTAATATTAGTGTGTAATAAGAAAAATAATAATATTAATAATAAATTTAATAAATAAAATAATAATAATTTAATAATAATAAATATAATAATAATAAATTTAATATCAATACTACTTAATATTATACTTATTAAATTTAATATCAATACTAATACTTCTAATATTATACTTATTAAATTTATTATTATTAAATTATTATTATTATATTTATTATTAATTATTAAATTTATTATTATTATTATTAAATTTATTAATATTATTATTATTATTATTAAATTTATTATTAATATTATTATTTTTCTTATTACACTAATATTACTCTTAAAAAATTGTCTTGAAACTTATTTCCAAATGCAAAATTATTTGTCTTAAAACTAGGTTATTTTCACATCAGATATTGGCTAGCCGAATAATGAAGACAACTCATCAGCCGCTACAACATGTAGCGGCACATACAATCTATATTGATTGTTCCAACAGTTTGACAAAGAATTCAAGGGGCACTTAAGTAAATTATCCAGCCGCTATAAGCTTTATCATTGCTGCTACAACTTGTAGCGGCTGAGTTTTTATTTTTTTATATCTCAACCATTAATGATATTTATCAACGGTGAAGATGATGGTTGTTGAAATAGTACTCCTAGCAACTGGTTGTCATGGATTGGAATCCTATATATATATATATATGTCATGAACCTTAGTAATTCAATTTAAATGAAATTAAGTATGTGGTAATCGATAAAGGTGGTAATGATGATGAGCTTGATTAAGCTTTAGTATGGTGCCTTGTGTGGCATGATGATTTAAATAGATTGATTAATTATTTAAAGTTAAATTAATTAAGAGATAATTGGATAGTGTAATAGACTAACGGGTGCATGTAAGCCCAATGTGAATAATGTGACATGTTTGCAAGTGTTAGGAATTATGACCCAAGTAGTTAGGATGGTTAGAATTGAAATTGAGCCCAATGCGTAAAGGTGCATGGTCCAAATTGAGTTAATTAGTAGCCCAATGAAGGACAATCCCAATGTGTAATGGGTTGAGTGGGATGCATATATATATGTATATGTATGTAAATATATATATGTGTGTGTATGTAAATAATTTAGCATAGTACAAATAAAAAAAATACAATATATATATATAATCCCCCATGGCCAAACCACGACCCTTCCCATTTGGCTAAGTGTTGAAATTTTTTACCCAACCTTACAAGCTTGGCCATGGGAAGAAATGATGATATAGGCTAGTGGCTATGCGTACCTAAAGTGAAGAGTTGGTGAAACTTTTCACCAAACACCCTTTTACCCTTAGTTAATGACTTGGTTATTGGATAATAATCCTTCTATAAATGGGAGACACCTATTTCTTCTTCCAAGTTTACTTTCTTATTTGAAATTGTTAAGTGTTGGAGAGCTAGAGAGAGGAAATAAAGAGAAAATAGAAAAACTTGGAAGAACTCGTGCACCTTGGTGATTCAAGAAGAGATAAAAAAGGAGAAAATGGAGAGCTACTTGAAGTTCATAGCTAAGAGAAAAAGAGCACTAAGAAGGTAAGATCCTAATCTAACCCTAATCTTTCAAGTAAGTTAGTATATTGTTGTTTATAATAGCAAATGAATGCTTGGTTGTGGGAGTTCTATATTTTGTGGGATCATGGAGGATCCGAAGATATAAGGATGTGTATTGGAAGGAGAATATGTGACTTGTATGCCATATAAGTGTCTTCATGTCTAAATGATCAAATAAAAAGCATGTAAGCATGAAACCTAGAATAGAATACTTGAAAGCATGATACTTGGTGTTAAATGAAACAAAATGTGTTAAGTTATATGTTTGATCTAAAAATCTTATGTTGAAGATTTATGAAATACAACCCCGATCCAAGTGGAATCATCAAAAACGGAGTTAGGATGAACTTATGGTGAAATATCTAGTGAAACATGTCAAATGAGAACCCTAGCTTGGAAAATCAATAAGTTTGGCTAGATAAACATTTTGGATATTTGTTTAAGAGATCAAATATTGAAGATATGAGTTTATGAAATAATAGAAGTGGTTTGAACTCAATTGGATGTAAAATGAACAAGTTATGAAAGATTGAATCAAAAGGGGATAAAAATTAAAATGTTGAAAAATCAGATTGGGCGTTTTTTGCTAGGGAGCGCCTAGACGCTCTACCCAGGCTAATTTAAGCACTTAGGTGGTAGGTCAATTTTGCAGTTGACCCAGATCCGGGTCAAACCGGGTCGGGTCATGGTCAAACGGATCAGAACATATTTTTTTAAATAAAATGAAATAAAATAAGGATAATAAAAAAATAAAATAAAATAATGATTAATAATAAATGTGAGTTGTTAATAAACAATTAAAATAATATTTTAATTGTACATTGCTGATTACATTAACTATAATTGAACAATTAAAATAATAAAGACTATTTTAATTGTGAGTAGAAAATTAAAATTATTCTAACTGTGAATTAATATTAATGATTGTTTTAATTGTGGACTAATAAACAATTAAGATAATAAGTATTTTAATAGTGAAGTATAAACAACTTCAATAACGTTATGAATTGATAAATTGTAAACAATTAAAATAATAATAAATGTTATTTTAATTGTAAGTAATTGTAAAGACCATTTTAAATTGAAAGATAATTGTAAGTTAGCAAAAGTGTAAACAATTAAAGTAATATTAGAGATTATTTTAATTGTGGAGAATAAACAATAATTTTAAGGTTATTGTGTTTGCATAAAACGATAATAAAGATATTTCTAATAATAGATTAAACAAATAAAGTGATAATTAGATTATCTTATTTGTGGACTAATAAAGTGAATAGTAATTAAGAAAATTACTTAAATAGTAATTAAATGTTAACAAAATAAAGTGAGAATGCTTTGTTTGTACAATGAGTTATGAATAAATAAATAAAATTGTGAACCATTATTTAAACAAGTAAAATAATGAAATATTATTTTAGTTCTAATAAATGAGATAAATGTGAAGACTAATAAATGGAATAAAGAGAGTGATGAATAACTAATTAAATAAAAGTAGATTAATTTGTAAGCCCCAAGTATATGAGGCTAGTAAATTAGACCAATTAGGCTTACATTTGTGGGTTAATAGAGATTAACCTTTATGAAAACCATAAGTTATTCAAAGGATAAGAAGTCAAGGTCGAAAATAGTTAATTACTCAGGCAAGTTCCCAAATTTGCACAACCCTGTATATTATGCAAGTTTCCTAATATATATTGAGTAAGTACCTAAACTTGTACTCTTATTGATCATACGAGTAATTATTTGTTTGAATGATTCCAGTGATATCTAAATTCATGAATATTATTATTTACTCTGAAACCTGATTTAAATCATGATTATATTCTTGAATGATTCTTTGAATCTTGTTGCGAATATTGAACATTCTAAATGTACTGAGAAGAGTGTTGACACCATTTTATTTGGCTAGTCTAATATCCATGTGTTAGAAAGCGATCCAAATCGATTGTTTTGGTGTGGATTCTTACTGTCGACGTCGGGATTTTTATTTGTCCCTTTCTGTTGTCTTTTGGTGTTCTCATTTTAGATGAGTTTTGATTGAAAAAACAAGTTTGAAAAGGTTTGACATGTATATGTCGACGATTTGACTGTTAGAGTTGTCAGTTGGTAATTTTAAATGGTTCCATTAACTCAACCGATGAAAGGTTTGCGCAAAGACTCAATGGTTTGATACTGTTTAACTGGTCTTGGAAACCGAGTTTCGTTAGGGTTAGGGTTCGGGGGCTTGATTAAGCGGAGGGAAGGTGTTGGGCACCCCCCGACTTCCGTGATAACACGGTTACCGACACTTTTCATTAACTTTTATCTGCATGTGTAGAGCCTATATGCAATTATCTGGAAGTAGTGCTATGTCTCGTTTGCACTTATATACGAAGGGTTTTGACTTTTGTATAAAAGTTTAATTTTAACAAGATATAGTAGTGATGTTTTAGAAAACATGTTTTCAAACCCTTGTGCTCAATAATAATTGAGGCATTTGATACTTTCATTTTATTATATGTTCAGCTTGATTGCTTTTATTTTTGAGATGCGAGTCATCTTCGAGAAAATTAAATACATAGTAGTGCCGAACTCCTTGTGGGCATGAGAGCCATCTAAGGATATCCAGAAACCTTAGATAATTTACAAGCTGACTGTAGTTGAAAAATGTCCATTTTGAGAACCGAATCTAGATTCAGAGACTGAATCTGTGCACATGATTCCTAGGCTCACATGAAAGAGTGATATGTACAAAAGCTAGAAAAAACTAAATTTGAGTAAATCTAAACCATTTTAGCTTCAACGGTTCTAGTTTAGTCACTTTTGAACCAGTCAAAGTTAGAAATAGCCAGATTTAAGCAAATCTAGCCCGCAGGCTGAAAGATTAAATATTTATATTATGAAAGCAGTTAAAGCAGATATTTATATAAAAGCTGTAAATATATATATAAGTATATACACATAGACGATTAACTGCCACAAAGTAACTTTAGGCAGGACTTTGAAATGTGTGTATATATATATATATATATATATATATATGGTTCCATCCACAAGAATTCGGTTGTTTGTGGAGCAACCCCCTTTTGGCCTGTGAAATTTCTACCGAGCAAAAAAAAAAAGAAAAAAAAAATTCACAAGCTAAAAAGGGGTTGTTCTACAAAGAATCGGTTGCTCCACAAAGAACCTTATTGTCAGGATGGAACCCCTATATATATATATATATAAGCGGTAAAAGGCCACTAAATTAACAGAATGTAAATATATATATATATATATATATATATATATGTATATATATATATATATATAAAAAAGAGGTAAATGATCACGTAAGTAAACTCTGTGGCTTGACAGAATGTAAATATATATATATATATATGTATATATATATATATCTCATTTGAAAAAAAAGGAAAAAAGAGAGAAAACTCTGTCCATTTCGGCCTGTAACCCCTACTAGCGTGCTCTAAACTGAGCTCGTGTTTTGTAACATACTGAAGTTTAACCGGTGGAAACTGTAAGACCCCAACTTTTATGAATAAAGATTTAATTTTTTCTAAATATTATTTTGAATAATAAGGTGTGGATTTGATATAATGTTATAGTTGTGAGTAATATTTACAAATTTTGCAAAGTAAGCAAGTTATAAAATATTCGTTTGGTCGGGGAATTTTCGTTTTATCAAGGAATATTCGTACGATGACACAATCATTGGTGGACCTCACAACGGAATTACTGTTGGAGTTAGAAAACGACAGAAATAAATTTTTATAAAAATAAAAGCTAAGGTTTTATCGTTAACTGTTGAAATACCCGGTGATAAAAATACAGTAATACGCGTTGCATAGTAGCACACGATATTTGATGTTTACGTGAGAAGTCATTCAGTTATACTCAATTATTGCCACAGTAATTGCTGCATAGTATTTTACGTTATTGATTCAATTATTATCACAATATTTTATATTATTAAATCAATAATTGAAACGACAAAGTTATTCATATTAATATTTGCATTATTGACGAGGTCTAGAAAATTCTGTCGAGGAAAGGGGTTTGGTCACCTAATTGCGCGTCAATAAGGAGAAGTTCTTATTGGAAAGCCCCCTCTTTTCTGAGAATGATCTGGTTAATATTGTGAGTTATAATATTAATGATAAATATTATTAAAAATATATTTTGTGAAGCCAAGTGAATTGAGATAAATAGAGAGGATTTTTATTAAGTATTTGTTGTAAATTTTGCTTATTATATGGACCCCAACTTACTCATTTTTCAAAATAGTCGGGAGAAAGTTATCTCGGTTTTGTTTTATATATATATTAAATGATTATGGGGGGATGGGGGGGAGTTTGGTCACTTGGGGTACTATTTATATATATATATTATAATAAGTTTTATTTTTTATGAAAAATAGAATATATTTTAATTTATTATGCATGGTGTTTGTATAGTGTTTGCATAGTGCTGCATAGTAAAATCAGAAAATTCGTCAGAAATCCGTGAATAAGTTACTGTGCAGTCTGTGATTTTTTCCTTATTGTGGATCCAAATAGTATCCTGCGATTCTCCTATAAATAGGATGCTTAGTTTAGAATTGAAAATCACACCAGAATCAGAGAATTCTTCTTCTATAATATTGAGCGTATTTCTTTAGAGTTTAAGAAAGTTTTGAGTGTAGAAAACATTGCAAGTTTTTTTCAAGAATATCTCCGCTATACCAGTCGGAATACTTTTCTTTTTAAGGTAAGGGGTATTATTTATTTCATATTCGCTTATGATATTATTTTTCGTATTTGTAAGAAATTTTATTTTCGTTCAATATTCGTAAAGAATATTATTTTTCGTTCAATGTTTCTAAGGAATATTATCTTCGTTTAATATTCGAGGAATATTATTTTCGTTCAACAGTAGTAAGAAGTATTATTTATTTCATATTCGCTTACGATATTATTTTTCGTATTCGTAAGAAATTTTATTTTCGTTAATATTTGTAAGGAATATTATTTTCGTTCAATATTTGTAGAAATATTATCTTCGTTTAATATTCGTAAAGAATATTATTTTCGTTCAACAGTTGTAAGTGATATTATTTTTGTTCAATATTCGTAAGAAATAATTTCTTCCATACTCTGTAGTATGTAAGTAATATTATTTCGTTTTATATTCCTAATTCTACAGTCATTTTGTTAAATATTGCTTCTATACTCCTTGAAATTAGTAGAATATACTTGAAATTTGCGCTTTATCTAGTATAGTTTCACAAGGATATTTTTCTGAACATTATTGTTAAATTTTAAGCTTTTCATGCCGGAGTACTATTCATGGATACTATTCATACGTATGACACTATTCACGAAGTACTATTCACGAAGGACTATTCACTCGGGTACTATTCACTGGGGTACTATTCATGACATAAATTGATTTCTTTTCTGTCCAAATTATTTTTGATACAATATTATTCTTGAATTTTACTCCACAAAGCAGTTATCATGATGACAATTTGGACATTTTTAAACTCTGGATAAATTTAAAGTCTTTAATATTTATCCTTGATTTCGTTTGATTGATGCTTATATCATTGTCATCATCCTCATGCTTATATTGTGATAAAAATTATCTTTGGCCCGTAGTGTATAGATGAACTGTTGATTGGTATGATTATGACCAGGAATTATGTATCGGTATAATCATGACCTGTAATGTTACAAATGATGTGGTAAGTCCTCATTGGCCCGTAGTGCATTGATGGACAGTTGGTATGATCATGACCATGCGTTCTCTTCGGTCAAGGGTGCAAAAAATGAATTGTTGTTTGGCATGGTCATGACCATTGATGATAATAACGAATATCCTTGGCCCGTAGTGCATGAATGATTTGTGGATGTGATAATAATGAATATTCTTGGCCCGCAGTGCATGGATAATTCAGTGATGTGAATTATTTATTGAGCCAAGTTTCAGCGATAAAATTGATGATAAACTTTTAAATCATAGAAGATAGTAGATATCATGTTCTACTTGACTCTTCTAATGGATTGTTATTTCCGCTGCAGTTGATCTAAAACTTGTCGTCTATTGTATTATATTAGTTGTTATACTGTTGAAGGCTAACGATAATTTATTCTCCATTATTTTAGTTATAATATTCTTTACTGGGTTAGTTGAGCTCACCATTTGCTTTCATTGTTCTCTTTAGGAAATCAGAATATAGTTGGGACTAGTCGGGGAATGGAGTGACGGTCCAGATTGTTGATTTAGTAGTCCTCACTATTCTGTGAAGTAGTGTAATTATAATTATAATGCAAACTCCATTTGAGTTTGGATATTGTCTACGAGACAATATACGAGACTATCCGTGTTAAAACTTTCAGCTACGTTTTGTCGTATTGTATAAATGAAGTTTGCATTTAAGTTCTGTACCATGTATTTGACGACTCAGAATGAGTGATTTATACTTATTTTGGGGACGTCACAGAAACCGAGTTTTCAGGCATCAAAAGCTATCTAAAGTCCTTGGCAGCCCACTGTAAGATTTTTCAGATTTCTACTAATATATATATATATATATATATATCTACTAACGTTGGGAGTCGCGTTGAGTGGGTATGCCCGGATCGTCGATCCGTGACTTTTTATTGTGTATATATATATATATATATATATATATATATATTGTCGAACTCAAACGAGCCTGAATAGAATATCCAGTGCGTTTACTTTTATATAAATATATATATATATATATATATATATATATATATATATATCATCGAACTCTTCAATTTGATTGAGCATGGATAGCAAATCCGTGCGTACATCTTATATATATATATATATATATATATATATATATATATATATATATATATCATACCCGATTAGCCACTATCTTACTCACCCAACTCACCTATAAATAAGACCCAAATTTTTTCTCTCCCGCACCCTGATCAGCCAAAACAAACAAAACCCTTATTTCTTCTCTCTCCTCGCACTCTGAACATCCAAAATAACACACGAGACCTTAGCTCAATTCACTCTCGTCGATTTCGTTCGGCTCACCAAACCCCGTGCAGTGCAGATCTCCTAAATTCGACCCTTATTTCTTCTTTCGTTCGCTCAATTCACTGCACGGCTCACCAAACCTCGTCCGGCCATCTAGTCGTTCCAATTGGGTCAGAGCAACAAACCCCCCTCTTTTTTCTTCTCGTTCCAGTGTTCGATTAATATATACTCTTAATAATGTTGTCTGGTCTTTTTGATGCTTGAATTGTCTACTGTTGAGAAAATTTGAAGTGGGTTTCTGCATTTTGTTAGTGTTGAATTATGCTTAAAATTTTGGATTTTTTTGTTTTGGTTTTCAATAATTTTGACCCAGTTCAATTCATGAAAGTTTTGTTGAGTACTAGAGATTTTCCTTTATTTTGAGCTGACAATAGTTTGAATTCAAGAATTTTCCTTTGTTTTGAGTTGACAATAGTTTCAGTTTTAGGGATTTTCCTTTGTAAAGTTTATAATTTGTTTAGTGGAGGATGTGCATACTTACTGGAGGTGGGTGATGCAAGGCAGGTTTAACATTCTAAGGTGTGTTTATGGATGTTTATTTGAGTATGAAGTATTTATTTGTTTTCAAATATTTACAGGGGTTAGGAGGTTGAGGAAATAACCTGGTATATGTATTGGGGTTTAAATATTTACTGCAAATTATAACTATTGAATAGAAATATTAATAGTAGCTATGTTGAATGTAGAAAGCAAGGAAAAATAGAGCTCATCAAATAGGAATTCGAGGTTGGAGCAGGTAGTTTTAGAAAGATTCAAGTATTTTGGATGATGATCCTAAAAGATTATTTTAGTAGATAATATCAAATGAAAATTTATTTATCCTATGTTTTACTTGATCCAAAAACATATATTTGTGGACATGAACTTATAAAAAATGTAAATAAATTCAAATGAAAATAGGTTCCAAGGATTCCTGCAGGGATCACTTGAAGGGATACAACTGCATCATAAATTCTCAAAAAAAAAATCGGTTGCTAAAACATTTTCCCGAACTTGTTTTTAACAAATTGGATGAGTTAAATAGTAGTTATAGTTTAGTTTATATCACATCTCTAATTGGACTGGACTTTATATTGAGAAACATAGGAACTTCGTTAGGTTGAATGTCTTTTAAACTACAGATACATCTCCTTAACGGCCCAATTAATTTTCATATTTAATTGATTCTCATGCTCACGTCTCTTCAATTCGAAATTTAGGACTTCTAGTACTATTTAATTTCTCGAATTTAGTTCTCGGAATAATGATTTTAGGAAGGATATGAGCAGCCATGAACGCACATTGTGATTGTGAGAGGCGAGCTCAACTTAAAACAACATGGACCGATTCAAACCCAGGAAGAATGATTTTATCATGTCCGAATTATGGAAAAGTAAGTGTGTTAGGGTTTCAATTTTTTTATATATCTCTTCCATTCAATTTACTTGCACATAAAATTGAAAACTTCTTTGTTTACAGAGGAATGCTTGTCAGTTTTTTGCTTTGTATGATCCTCCAATGTGTGATAGATCAAGACAAATAATTTTCGGATTACTTCGAAAGATTAACGGAATGAAGCAAGAGATGGAGAACATGCATGCAATAGGCAAAATGTGAAGAATAAAATTTATTACTCCACTTGTTTGTTCTTGGTAGATGGAGTAAATATTGTTATTTGGGTTGATTAAACTTCTAGTATAGTTTGTTGTAACCTTATCCAAGATGGAGTAAATATTGTCATTTGGGTTAATTAAACTTAGTATAGCTTGTTGTAAACCAAGATGGAGTAAATATTGTTATTTGGGTTGTTACCTTCTAGAATCTAACCTTATTGCATATGTGATATTGTTATTGAATACCTTAATCTAACTGTTTCATTGACAACTTGAGCCTGTGTATGCTAAATTCATGTGGTTTACAAAAAGGGTTTTACTGACCAAGATGGTGTCTCCTAAACTGCATATTCGATCCTTGTTGCTTGTTGTATTGTAACTACTCAAAAGCGTTTATTTTTTTTTTACATATAGCAATGTTGATAACATAAAAAAGATGTATTGTATATTCCATTGTAGTAAGAGCTTGTGATTTTCACCCAATTCCAAATTAATGCTTTCTAAATTGTACTTTTCAGAGGGTTTTCTTTGTTTTATCTACTTATATTTTTAGGGTGGACTCCTTGTGCTCCACTTTTATACTCTATTCTTCTCCTCTCTCCCCCACGAGGTGCTTCATCTAAAAAGAAAGCAAGCAAACTGGGAGAGACTTACTCATGTAGTATGTATAAAAAATGAGAAAAGGCAAATTGGACAGGATCTGATAGTCTGACTATATTTAGGTAAAGTTATATATTTAAATGAATAAGAAAATTATAATTATGGAATCACCTTTCTCAGCCTTCATAAGTTTGCAGTTTTGCATTCGCAGGTTTTGGAAGCTTTAATTATGTTCATTTGTTTGGTGATGACCTGCTTTTAAGTGGAGTAGTCCTTTCCAAGCTAATTATAAAGATGCTAATGTGTGTATATTATAACTGAAATTTGAATCTAACTTGATTGTATTTGATCAATTCTGCAGTTCAGAAGGGGAAATGTTCAGGTAAATATCATTTGTTCGTGTTGGGTTGGTAATTATTTCTTATAATTATGTAAAGGCCGTCACAAGAGGGAAATATTTCTGCTGTCCAATGCATATCTTTATTTTCTATTGCGGTAGGAATGACGTATAGTATATAGGCTTAAATATGTTTTAGTATCCTAAACTATATGACATATTTTATTTTGGTGATTGAATTATTAAATTTTTTTAATTTGATCCAATTGAGACTGTCACGTCAGAAATTGCTAACGTGACTATTTGGGTGGCGGCATAAAGTAGCTGATGTGTAAAAAAATAAATACATTTTATTTTGAGATTAAACATTAGTTATACACTGAAGGGTAAATTAGGCACAAAACTTTAATTAATACATTCACAAACCCTAGTCTCAGAAAATCAAAATTCGTTATTTCTCTCTCCTCTTCCTCCACCGCCTCCTCCTCCTCCACGGCTCCGACTTTGTGACTCGTATATTACAACCCTGAATGTCCAACTACTTATATAGCTGAAATACAGAGCAACCACCTATTCCTTTAAATTCTCTCCATTAATTTGTTGACAATGACAAAAATTACTGTACATGGTTAATTTATTTGGGTATTAGTAGTACCAGACCCGTAAAAATCAACAAGCTCCTGCAAAATTGAGACTTGTGTTCGGAGAAGCAGAATGTAGTCGGCCGTTTCATGGAATTTTTCGGCGTTTACTTCGCCGTTGTTTTGGAAGGGTATCCGGCTCTTCAGAGCCTCCAATTTGTCGGAAATCCAGGAAGAAGATCCGCCATTAAAGACTATTGTTGAGCTCATCGTCATCTTTTGGCGTCTACAAATTTATCCCATTATCGCAATTGAATCTCAAAGATTGGGCTAAAGTTTTGTAAACCTGATGATGCATACAATTCACCGGTGCTGTCACAGAGATAGATAACCTTCGTCGCACTTAAAAAAAATAAAATGATTAATATAGGGGGGGAGTAGTATCTAGACATTTTACGCATGTGGTTTGCTTGTGTTGCACAATACGAGAGCAGATCCTCTATTCTTTGTTTCCTTGTGTTTTTCCACTTAAATTTTGATACGTGTTTTTTTATTTAATTTTAAAATTAATTAATGTTAAGTAAGAAACTAAGTATCAAAATTTAAGTGGAAGGACACAAATAAACAAAAAAATTTGGGACAAAAGATGTGTTCTCCCATAATACATACAATATATACACTCTTCCTAATACCATTGTGACTTCACTTGAGAGAGAGAGAGAGAGAGAGAGAGAGAGAGAGAGAGAGAGAGATTTGTGTCACGTTTCATGGTGTCAGATTAAGATTGTAGAGATGTGGATAGTTGGACTTGGATGTTCTGGTCGTTGGATGTGAAGATCAACATTTGGTACTTTTTTGTTTTGTTTTCTTTTTTTGTCGTGGTTTGGGTATCTAAAGATGATGAACAAGGATTTGTGTTTTTTTCTTTTTAGTCAAAGAGGAACAACAATCTGGGTAAGAAGCACGAGGGTTTTGATGAACAAGAGTTTGGGCATTTCTTCGATTGATTCTGATAGTTTTGAGGGTTTTGATGTTTTTTATTTAGTCCGAGTGTATTAATGTTAGGGGTATGACTATTTTACCCTTCAATATATCAATAATGTTTAATCTCAAAATAAAAAATAATTTTTTTACACACATCAGCTCATTTATGGCCCGCCCAAATAGATACGTCAGCAATTTCTAATGTGACAGTTTTAATTGGATGAAATTGAAAAAATCAGTAGTTCAATCATCTAATTGAAAAAATTTAAAGGTGAATCACCAAAGTAGAATATACAGATAGTTTAGGGTAGTAAAATATATTTAAGCCTAGTATATATGGCTCTGGTTCTGGTTCAGTTTCACTTTCAGATTGGTGTTCCTGCAAATGTATCTGCTTATGGACACTCGATAAAAGCATCTTACAGTCAATTCTCAGGACCAATTTTGACGTAATCGTCAATTAGCTTTTGGAAAATTCCTTCATGGCATGAACTTAATGAAGTAGAGAGAACTATGCACATGTATGTTTGTGCTTAGCTTCCATACCTAGGTTCCACTTTGTTTGGAGATAATTGTTTACACTGGAAAGCAAAATTTTGTGAAAATGTGTGACCAAACAAGAGAAAATTTCTTTACTCCTTATTTAAAGTTCAATATTGTAAGATCCAGATGGAACCCTCTTAGCTTGCCTGGTTGATTTTGCTGAAATATTTAGTATTAAAATTTTCTAATAAATGGAATTTTAACCATGCAATAAGAATTTAGTGATGTGAGCTGTTTATGAAAGCACGCTGCACGCTCCTCTAAAGTCTAATATTTTTCCATTTAGTGATGGTGTATTGCATGCCTCCAGCATTTCAGCTGATGTCAATAACTCATGTTAGCTGCCTCCCAAAAAATTGACATTCTCTTACACGCCATTGATGCGGACGTTGCTTCTGGTGAAAAATTAGATGAAGGAGCTGTTAAACGACAATTTGATATGTGACTGATCATGAACTATGTGACTGACTTCTTCCATTCACAACTACAGTTGCTTGATTATCAGTTACTAATTTGGAGAAGAGAAACATTGCATATACCACAAGTTTAAAAGAAAGAAAAAAATAGAATTATATTCATAAATATAGAAAAACATGGGCAAGCTTATGTAATGATGACCACAAAAAGAACCAAGTCACAGAGGGATCCAATTCTTGGCCACCAAAACAAACCCAAACCCAAACCCAAACCCAAACCCAAACCCAAACTCAAGGCCACTGAAAATCAGGGTTGCTTTCTTTCCATTCTTGGCAAAACAACATTTGAATACACTGGACAAAGAATATTAATTCCAGTACCAGTCATTTCATATTGCCTGGAAGAGACAATGTAGACAGACAACTGAACAAGACCTAGAAGAAGATATAAGATCATAATTCAATTAATTATCTCTGCCAAACACTAATGTGGTTGCCCAGTTCACAGCCACGTAAAAGCGGTTCCTCCAGCTGAGTACACGTTACAAACCTTGCCATTGAGAGTCCCTTGGCGTCCTGTTCATTTAAATACATTGAAAATAAGTGAGATATGATTTAATTATGTTCCTTTCTGCAAGAAGCAGTAGCCTAATAATGTTCAAGTAGCATCAGCATTTTGGAAAATGTCTATGATATATTCACAGGAATATAATCAACCACAGAAACATTAGTTAACAAGCTTAATGCATTGAAGTTCTTGTACAAATGCAAAGCTTAAAGAACACTTGATGACTTGACATATTATACATTAAAATCCATCATGAAGTTAAACCCCCCAAATCCTAAACAACAGTAATGTAATCTGTGCCTAGATAATCCTTTTTAAGGAAAAAAATACCACAGGAACTTAAAGCTAAAAACTAAGTACACCAATCCTAAACAACAATAATGCAATCAGAAAGAAACAGGAACTAAAAGCTAAGTACACCATGTGACAGGATAGATGCAATCCTAAACATGAATGGATATATAAAGAAAGAAGAAACATATTGCAGTGACGAACAAAAAAAGAGATAAAAATCCAGTTTGAACAAATGAGTATTACCATTACCTCAGAATTTAGATTTAATGAGTGGTTATAGCAATCTCAGTTGTACCTGGGGGAGAATCAATATCATCATTATCTACACTTGGATTCTGAGTAGCATCATTCATTTGATGCTCCAGTTCTACATTTAAACAAATAGCAAAGTCAAATTTAAACAAATACCAAAGTCAATTTTAAACAAATAACAAAGTCAAAATAAGTAAACTTGCTTACAGATTATTAAGCTTCAGACAGTTTCTTTTATCGTATGTCACCCCAACTTTGCCACATGCATGACAACGTCTAGTCTTGGCACTTTTTACTTTCCCCAAAGCCCGTTCTTTGCCACCCTTCAGCCTTTTGCCACACCCTTTTGCTCGCACATGGTTCGGCTCAATATAACTATGTTCATAAGTAGAAGTCATGTTAACTGACTTTGATACACTAATTCCACCACACTCCATTTCCTTATTTCTTTCGAAATCATTCTTCCCAATAATTTGTTTGATCTTTTCATATCCATTATCTAGACATTCTTTTAATACATTTGTGGCTTCTTCATTTGTGAGAGCACTATCAATCAAATCTAAAGAACGTTGAATCAATTGACTTCGCAAGAGTAAGTATGAGTTGTCATCTTTTATCACCACACCATTATCATCAATTACACAACTTGATTTTGCTGTCTTTGTCCACCTCTTTAAAATGTATCTTGTAGGCAACTTGTCAAGATCATGATTCTTATTCAAGTAAGCTAGTACATGTCGACATAGGATTCCCAAACTCTCAAACTTTTTGCAAGTGCATGTTGTATAATCCCAAGATTTGTCATAATGAATTTCACTTACATTACACTTGTCGACATTCCTTCGACAAATCTTATATACATGGTAGTTGACATCCTCCTTCATAAGTTCAAACTTATAATTCAAGGTCTCACACAACTCATCTTCAATTTTATAATACATAGAGTATGTATAAATGTCAACCATTTGACTTAAGAAGGGTTTGATATTTTTCATTTTCGGTCTCTCAATCAAATCTTTGTTATTTGATTCCAACTCTACATGTCATTGATGTTGAAGGCCTCGACCAAATTGAATCATAAAATCCACTAATGAATTTTCTTTAGAAACAAATCTTTTGAAAAACGAATGAAAACTCTCCGCTCGTTGACTACTTGACATGCCGACTGAGAAAACATAATTCACATGTGCGGATACCCATCTATAAAAGATGTCATACATTGATTGTAGCCATTAATTAGTAGTCAACCCACTTTTCTCCAATAACTCCACCCAAGTGGAGTCAAACTTTTCCACAATCTCTGAATTCCAAATGCAATCTGAAAACTCTTTATAATAAGCACTGGATTCCAAAAGTATCTATGGTCTCATCACTTAAGAAAGCACAACCAAATACAATAGTTTGATCATGGTTATTAACCCCCATTAGTGGTGCAAATATCATTCCGTAACAATTAGTGTTGTACGTGGTATCAAAAAAGACAACATCGCTGTAAAATC
This sequence comes from Panax ginseng, assembly GCA_020205605.1. Classification (NCBI taxonomy): domain Eukaryota; kingdom Viridiplantae; phylum Streptophyta; class Magnoliopsida; order Apiales; family Araliaceae; genus Panax; species Panax ginseng. The sequence continues at coordinate 128,723,428 of CM035136.1, read as the reverse complement.
TATAAGCCCATCTAGAAGTTGCATCGGCCCAAAAACAACGAGTATTCTTTTTTTCATTGTCTGTGTCGATTGTAAAAGTGAATGAAGGATTCTTTTGTTGTTCTAACTTCACGTACTCATTCAACATATCGCCATCTTGTCCCTTCAGCTCATTACAATTGTCTCTTTCAAAGTTATACAAATTTTGTTTGTGAAACCAATATTTTGAATCTCTCCCGCCTACACTGCGAGAAAGTTATATTGTTGGCATTGTGATATATTCACCATGCCAAGTTGTTGGCTCAAACATTTTTGGGCAGCAGACTCATTACGGTGCTATCGTAAAAGATGTCTCTTATGTGAGGTTGACAATGGCCCTCCTCAGTTATGGTAACTACATACAAGTCATTTCTTTTAACCACTACAATTCTTGCAGTACAACCTTCTTTGGTAGATCCACGTTTTCTTTTTGCATCCACATTGGCTAATAGTTTGCATGTTGATTGGGTTGACGCTTAGATCTTCTGTTAGATTACATGTCATTCGTTGAGTGCTCTCTGGTTTTCTTTAGGTGGAATGTATCTTTGCAGCTTAGACTAGAGGCTTCATTTCTTTGGATATTCTGGGAGTGCTCATTTGTTGAGAGTCATATTTGCTCTACAATTCTATCTTGGCGTTGTGAGCACTTCTGTTGAAGTCTTATTTCTGCACTCTACAATTCAGCTTTGATGGTGCAGACACTATGACTCCGAGATCAGATCTTGACACTCTACGATTTTTGACTTTATGCTCGTTGTCTTCATCTGATCTTGCTCGACTACGATCTCTGCCTCTTATGTGATAAGTAGACTCTACGACTTCGAGTGTAGTCTACAATTCTTGACTTGGCTTCGGAAGATGCTCGGTCAGCTCGTAGACAGGCTGTCTCTACGATTCTAAACATGACTTCTTCAGCAGGCTACGGCTTCGAGGAAGTTCTTCTCGACACACTACAATCCTTCATCGTCTCTCCTGGCAGTCTACGAAGTCCGAGATCTACTATCTTGCAGACTACGATTCTGCCTCGATAGTTCTCGAGTTTTCCCCGACTCTCCTGGCAGACTACGGTTTCAAAAAAGTTCTCGACGATCGATGCTTTATCTATTACATTATAAGATCAACCTAACAAGCTTGATCTTTCTACTTTTATAGTCCTTATACCTCATATCTTTTTAAGGACTTTACAAAGTTGTTTTGCTTATGTAGGATCAAGCTAACATATTTGATCAATTCATTCTAAGTCCTTGTACATATGTTTCCTATTATCTATCAAAGGACTTTACAGCTTTTCTTAATGCAAGCATACTTGCATATTAATTCATATATATATATATATCATAATCAAATCATATATAAATAGGAATAACATTCACATGTTTATTCCTGACAATCTTCCCCTATTTGATTATGACAAAAACAATTATAGCATATGCATCAGATGAATGAATCTTATATACAGTGAGCTGTTGTATTTCTAAAACAGATAATTATGAATGTCATTGATAATAATTTGGAATTACATAAGCTATGACACATTGCATCCTGGATCCAGAATATACCTAACTAGTTAGAGATGTACCTTTTTGGCTCCTTATATGTTTCCAGGATGTATGTTGATCAGCTGCTTATCTACTTAGTCTTTTTCCTCCTTCTCCCCCCTGGGATGGTGACTCCATTTCTTTTCCTTTACTCCCCTCAGATTCATGCTCTTTTTTTTTTCTGGCTCCCCCTCAAACTCTGCATTCATAGGATCATCATCCTTTGGTTCCCCCTCAGATGATGATTCTACTTCTGCTGCTGCTATCTTCTTCTTTGCCTTTCTCTTGGCCTTCTTGTCTTCTTTTCTCCTTGCTCCTCCTTGAGTGCTTCTTTCTATGTCTCTTTTTCTCCCCCTTTTTTGTCATTAATCACTTGTGATAGTTGCTCCATGTTGGACATAAGTTGCTCCATCAGGTAAGATGAGTTACCAACCTCAATCTTAAGTTCTTGTTGGCTCAGCTCAAGTTGTAGGGAGAGAGACTGATTCAGATTGTCAATCTTGTCAGAGAGGGATATAATTTGCTCTTCATTAGCCTTCTGTGCTCGTAGAGCTTCTACATTCGGATCATTTATAGCCTTCAGATAGATTTGATCTCTCTCTTTGATTTTGAGAGATATATCAGACATAGTGGGTTGAAGTCTGTTTTGAACTGCATTGTCTCCTGCCTCTGTCAACATCTTTGACTCTTCAGTATGATAGATATCTTCTCAACCAGTTCATCAAAATTCTTCAATAACTCCTGCTTCGTAGGAATTTAGTCATGTGGTTGGGCAGGCTTTTGTTGACCACCAGTCTGGACTCCATGATTTTCATTCTTGGACATATTTTGGAAAGCTGTGAGAATCTGATAAATTGTTGAGTGCCACTGTAACATTCCAGAATTAAATATTAAATATTAAATATTAAATATTTATTGATTTATATAAATATTTAATGGATATGTTTATGGTTGAATAAATAATTGTTCAATTTGAGTTGATGTGGTTTAGTTAATTATTTGTTGAATAAATAATTAAGGAGTTAATTAAATTAATTGTTATGAGATTATATACTAATTTAATTTAATAAGTAAGCTATAGAGCTTATAATGATTAAATGAATTATAGTATTAATCGGAATTTGTGATTAAAATAAAGTGTTAGTTGGTTGAATAAAATTATAATTTATGTGATATTGAATTATGTGTTAAAGTAATTTAATAGATTAATATTTTAATTGATTAAGTTGATTAAATTGATTATTTAATTTAATAAGAAGTGTGACAAATAACTTTGCTATAAGGGAATTGTTAAAATAAATTAAAAGAGTTTAATTTAGTTTTGCCAAACATGTCTTATTGCATATTAAGTCTTTAATCTAATGATAATTTATCAAACAAGGTATAAGAATTAATCTTTTTGTTTTAATTAGGTTTACTAAACAAGGTGTAAGGGTTAATGGGTTAATTTTTAGTTAACTAGCCAAACAAGCCTTATGGCTTTTGATTTTCAAAATTTTATAACTGATGTCAGTTAAAATCCTATACTTAAATATCTATATTATTATTATTATACGTTATATGATAATACGAAAACTAGAGTTGGGAGAAGAGAAACTCAGAAGAAGAAGAAGAAAGAAAAGAAGAAAAGATAGAGAACTTGAGGGATTCTAGAGAGGATTTGAGAAAGAAATTGAGAAAAGAAGTTTGAGAATCCAAGATAACTATCATCTTCTTAATCAAAGGTAGGATCTTAATCCTTTTATAGTTAGTTTTCCTCTTCTAAAAAGTTCTTTGTAAAAATCTTCATGAATGATAAATTGTTTGTTATATATGGCTTTATATGATAAATTAGTGTTGTGAAACTATTTTCATTAGTTTATATATGAGCATAGTCAATGAATTGATGTATGTATACAGTTTGTGAAGAAAGATATATTACAGAGTGTTCATATAAAAAATATATGAATATGACTTAGTTTAAAATAAAATTAAGGTTTGATTAATTGTTAATATATATAAATTGACTATTGAATTTGATAGAGTATGTATAATCATAACCATGGTATTTTGAATTAACTGTTTTGGTTGAAAAACAAAATCACAGTGTTAATTTTCATTGAAAACATCAAAAATGGAGTATTTGCCAAAAACATTAAAATTGGGTGTTGTAAATTTGATGTTTATGTTATTTTATGGGTAGAATCATGTTAGAAGTCTTCACAATATGTTTATATGAAGTCTATATGCGTATTACATGTTAATTAGTTTATTAGATTGGAGCTTTTAGGCCAATTTGGCTTTTGTTCATACTGTTGCCGAGCTTGGTCACCAGATTGAGTCTAGTATAATACACAACCCAACAATGAGATAATCTCTCATCTCGTCAGAATACCGACGCCATACCGCATGCCGCCAATCTTTTGGCTGTGATCATGCCATGGCCAACAATTTCAATAAATAAAATTTCAACCACGTTGTAAATCGTGTAATCGCAGTCATGAAAGTTAAGCGAGAATAATGGTCCAACAAAGACGAAATTTTACGAAAAAGTTATGTGATGATAGAGGATCAGAAAATGTTGATTTTAGTATTTATATACTATGAAGAATTATGTATTAAAGATTAACTTGTGTTATAACTTGATTATGTGATTAAATAATCAAACATACATGATGAATGTAGTTAGTTAAGTTGTAAGGTGGTAGTGACTAACTATGTCATGATGATGTATATATATATATATATATATATATAGGGTATTGTGATTCGAATTGATTTGGTTTAGCCTACGAGCAAGGCAAGTTTTCTAATCCTTTATCTTGTTGAACTAATTATTATTTCCAATTCGATTACCTTATAATGATGCAAGCTGTCTAAACTTTGGTTTGATGTCGAACAAGTTATTCTTATATTTAACTTGTTGTTTAGCATGCACAACTATATATACTAATGTCGAACATTTTTATCGTTCAAATTGCTATGCATGCTTAGTATTCAATTCTAATTAACCTTGGCTTAGTATGGTTCAAGCAAGGTGTATTATAGTTATTCAAATTGTATGCTATTAGATTATTTCTAAAGCATGACTTTAGTTTACTATGATTAATTCAATCACGATTATTCTATAGTATAATGTTATTGGTTTTATTCAACTAATTCTTAGTTGATGTTCGTTGAATTCTAAATTACCTTTAAAGCTTTTCCAAACCAAACTTCCTTTGGTGCGGACTTGTACTCTAAATATTGAGATGAACAACCCTATTGTTATGATTAGGGGTTAACTTACGACAAATAAGCGTTAAAATGTTTATGCACAATACATTGTACGGAAGGGTCGATCCCCCAAGTACGAGGTCCTTATAGTCTTATAATCATTAAAGTTGGAGTTGAAAGATTACTTGCAATCATGATTTAGTTCATGGTCTTACGACCCTCGGTGATGTATATTGCCATATTTTGGGATTTCAGCTTCGATTATTATTTATAGAGTACTATTCACTTTTGATGAGCCTATTTCGACAGCTTATTATTGTTATACTCTCTGCCGATTCCATATTGTATCCAGTGAGCAATTATTTTGCTCACTCTTGCATATTTATAAACTCATTGCAGCTAAAGAAGAGAAGGTAGGTGAACCTTCGACTAGCAAAAGAAAGGGAAAAATGTACAGGTGATGAAGACTTGTAATTTTTACTTTGATTAAGATGTTAGACTTTTATTATGTTGATCTTAGATTTTATTCTAAAGAAGTTATGTAATGATTTCCGCATTTGAATGATGATTAAAGGTTAGATAACCTGGGAGATTTTTATTATGTAACCCTTTAATGGGGAAGGTTTTTATTTATTCAGTTTTATTATGATTGGGTAGTTAGAAATGAACGTTTTGATTAAGTGAACACCAAATCTTGAGGAAATGAAGTACCAGGATTTGGGGGTGTCACAAGTTGGTATCAAAGCCTTAGGTTATGAACCTTAGGTGGGGGGAAGCCTTAGGAAGTAACCTTTGAAAAGATAGTGGAGATAACTCTTATCGAGTTTTAAGGAAGAAGTAATAAAACACTTATGTGCTTATGTGTTTATAGTTTATGTACTCGTGAGTGTCGAGTATAAATGATTAATAATTAAAACTTTAAAACTTTGTTGTCAGGATGACTAATGTCGGAGAATCCAGTCTGGCTAGGGAGGAGGGACCTCAAATGCCTATAGTGGAATGGAAACATGGGTCCTGAAATCCAGCAGGGTAACCAGCAAAACAAAAAGTTTGAAGCATGTGCGACATGCGGGAAATTTCACAAGGGTGCGTGCTTGATGGGGAAACGAGTTTGCTTCAATTGTGGCCAGGAGGGTCACATCGCCCTAAATTGCACTCAACCAAAGAAGAATGCGTGCTTCACGTGCGGATCCAAGGATCACTTTGCTCGTGAATGCCCTAAGAAGAATGATGGAGTGACTACCGTAAGCAATGGAGGTAACAATGGAGGTACATGGGCCATCAGCAGACTGCAACATCAAACAAACCCACGACGTAACCTTCAACATGATACTGCAAGATATCGTGCAATCAAAAGATGTGGTGTCGTGTATTATCCCAATCAATGATATAAATGCTTATGTATTATTTGATTCAAAGGTGCTACTTGTTCGCTTTATATCCGATGAATTTGCTAAGAGGTTAGAATTGCCTGAGAAGAACCTGAATTTTCCTTTGAACATAGAAATTGTGAATAAGGAAGTAATCCCTCATAGATTCGTATACAAGAACTGTAGGGTGAGTATTAAGGAAAATATCTTTATGGTAGATTTGATTCCGATTAGACTTGGAGAGTTTGATGTTATTTTGGGAATGGATTGGTTGTTCAAATATGGAGCGGTAATTGATTGCCAAAAGAAGTGTGTAAACCTTATGACTCCGTCAAAGGTAGTATTCTATGGTAGCAAGTCGCCTAGATAGATGAAATGTCTGACGATTATGCAGGCCAAGAAATTTTTGAGTTAAGGCTGTGTGGGCTATTTAGCTTATATAGTCGATACTCAGAAGAAGAATGTAAAACTGGAAGAAATACCAGTAGTGAGGGAATTCGAAGACGTTTTTCCAGAGGATTTGCCAGGACTTCCGCCTGACAGAGAAATTAAGTTCGTGATCGACTTAGCACCGAGAAGAACACCGATATCGAAGGCCCCGTACAGAATGGCTCCGGTAGATATGAAGGAACTGATGGTATAGTTGCAAGAGCTGCTGGACAAGAAATATATTCAACCAAGCGTGTCACCGTGGGGAGCGCCAGTATTATTCGTGAAGAAGAAGGACGGATCAATGCGTCTTTGCATTATTTACAAGGAGTTAAACAAAGTCACTATTAAAAACAAATACCCATTGCCAAGAATAGATGACTTGTTTGACCAATTGAAGGGTTCTAAATACTTTTCGAAAATAGATTTGAGAAGTGGGTATCACCAGTTGAAAGTGAGGAAGGAGGATATACCATTTAATCGGCATTCGTAACTCGGTATGGACATTACGAAGTTTACGGTGATGTCTTTGGTTTAACCAATGCACCACTTTGCATTCATGGATTTGATGAATAGGTGTTTTAAACCATTCTTAGACAAGTTTGTAGTGGTATTCATCGACGACATTCTAGTGTATTCCAAAACTCAAGAAGAACACGTGGAACACTTACGTTTGACATTGGAAACACTAAGAAAGGAAAAGTTGTATGCAAAATTCTCTAAGTACGAATTTTGGCTCGACCGTGTATAATTTTTGGGGCATGTGATTGACAAAGATGGGATTTCAGTGGATCCATCAAAAGTGGAAGCTGTGATTAATTGGGAACAACCAAGAACACCATCAGAAGTGAGGAGTTTTTTTGGGACTAGCTGGTTTTTATAGAAGATTTATTCAAGATTTTTCTAAGATCGCCACTCCGCTAACAAATTTGACAAGGAAAGCTGTAAAATTCATTTGGACGGAGAAATGTGAAGAGAGTTTCCAAGATTTGAAGAAGAAGTTAAGTGTGGCACCTGTGTTGGCATTACCAGATAATACAGGAAATTTTGTGGTGTATAGTGATGCCTCACACAAAGGGTTGGGTTGTGTTCTTATGCAGAACGTCAAAGTTATTGCGTATGCATCAAGACAACTGAAGGATTATGAGAAAGGGTATCCGATTCATGATTTGGAATTGGCTGCAGTTGTATTTGCTCTGAAGATATGGAAACACTATCTTTATGGAGAGAAATGTGAGATCTACACAGACCACAAAAGTTTGAAGTATATTTTCACTCAAAAGGATTTGAACATGCGTCAAAGAAGATGGATGGAATTGATAAAAGATTATGATTGTGAGATCTTTTATCATCCGGGCAAAGCGAATGTGGTTGCAGATGCTTTAAGCAGGAAAGGTCGGGAAAAGTTGATGCTGATAACAACTCAGGAGGAGCACATTTCAGCAATGAAAAAACTGGAGTTGGAAATCAAATTTCCAAAAGAATCTGATGAACAACTATTCCAGATAGAAGCTAGTCCAACTTTAGTGGACAAAGTGAAGGATGCTCAACAACAAGATGAAGAGTGTGAAAATTAAAGAGAATCTGATTGAGGGTAGTGATGTAAAATACAAGATCGATACTGAAGGACTACTACGGTTTGAGGGAAGAATTTGGGTTCCAATGAACACGGAGCCGAAAAGAAGAAATTTTGACCGAAGCTCATAGCTCAAGATATTCAATTCATCCAGGAAGCACGAAAATGTATCAAGATTTGCGCCAACATTTTTGGTGGCCGAATATAAAAAGGGACGTTGCAGAATGCGTAACGAAATGCTTGACATGTCAAAGAGTAAAAGCCGAACATCAAAGACCCAGCGGATTACTCCAACCGTTGGAAATACCGAAATGGAAGTGGGAACACATCACGATGGATTTTGTGGAGGGTCTTCCAATTATTCAGAGGGGATGCGATGCGATTTGGGTGATAGTGGACAGACTGACGAAATCAGCGCACTTTTTACTAATAAAGATTAGATTCAATCTTGATCAGTTGGCAAGATTGTACATTAAAGAGATAGTTTCGAGGCATGGAGTGCCAGTATCAATTGTGTCTGATAGAGATCCACGATTCACGTCTAAATTCTGGAAGAGACTACAAGAATGTATGGGAACACAGTTGCGAATGAGTATAGCATATCATCCGCAAACAGATGGCCAAAGCGAACGAACGATTCAGATATTGGAAGATATGCTGAGAGCATGCGTAATGGATTTCAAAGGAAGCTGGGATGAACAATTACCGTTGGTGGAATTTGCCTACAATAACAGCTTACCACGCTAGCATTTGGCATGCGCCTTATATGAAGCATTATACTACAGAAGTGCGAGAACTCTCATCTTGTCGGGATGAAGTCGGTGAACGTCCAACCGTTAGAACCGTAATCGGTACAACAAACTACCGAGGTTGTCCAACTCATCGACAAGATTGATAGCCGCTTTCAAGACAGACAAAAGAAATATGCTGATCAACACAGACAAGATCGTGTATTTGACATAGGAAATTACGTGTTCCTAAAAGTTTCTCCTTGGAAGGGGAAGATTCGATTTGGTAAAAAGGGTAAACTAAGTCCGAGGTTTATTGGACCCTATGAAGTGCTGAGGAAAGTTGGAGAGGTAGCATATGAGGTAGCCCTACCTCCAGAATTGCAAAACATTCATAATATTTTTCACATTTCGGTGTTACGATCATATAAACCAGACTACAAACACGTGATCGAGTACGAACCATTGCAGTTCGAGAAAGATTTGTCTTATGAAGAGGTTCCTATCCAGATAGTTGACAGGAAAGAACAAGTGCTCAAGAATAAAGTGATACCTTCTGTGAAGGTGATATGGAGGAACCACAACGCTGAAGAAGCTACGTGGGAACTCGAAGAGAAAATGTTGAAAGATTACCCTGAGTTGTTTGCTTAATCTGTGTCTTTGATTCTGGGGACAGAATCTTTATAAGTAGGGAAGAATGTAATGAATGATTTGTTTGAGTTGTGATTCTGAGGACAGAATCCTTGTAAGGAGGGAATGATGTAACATTCCAGAATTAAATATTAAATATTAAATATTTATTGATTTATATAAATATTTAATGGATATGTTTATGGTTGAATAAATAATTGTTCAATTTGAGTTAATGTGGTTTAGTTAATTATTTGTTGAATAAATAATTAAGGAGTTAATTAAATTAATTGTTATGAGATTATATACTAATTTAATTTAATAAGTAAGCTAGAGAGCTTATAATGATTAAATGAATTATAGTATTTTAATTAGAATTTGTGATTAAAATAAAGTGTTAGTTGGTTGAATAAAATTATAATTTATGTGATATTGAATTATGTGTTAAAGTAATTTAATAGATTAATATTTTAATTGATTAAGTTGATTATTTAATTTAATAAGAAGTGTGACAAATAACCTTGCTATAAGGGAATTGTTAAAATAAATTAAAAGAGTTTAATTTAGTTTTGCCAAACATGTCTTATTGCATATTAAGTCTTTAATCTAATGATATTTTATCAAACAAGGTATAAGAATTATTCCATTGTTTTAATTAGGTTTACCAAACAAGCTGTAAGGGTTAATGGGTTAATTTTTAGTTAACTAGCCAAACAAGCCTTATGGTTTTTAATTTTCAAAATTTTATAACTAATGTCAGTTAAAATCCTATACTTAATATCTATATTATTATTATTATACGTTATATGATAATACGAAAACTAGAGTTGGGAGAACAGAAACTCAGAAGAAGAAGAAGAAAGAAAAGAAGAAAAGATAGAGAACTTGAGGGATTCTAGAGAGGATTTGAGAAAGAAATTGAGAAAAGAAGTTTGAGAATCCAAGATAACTATCATCTTATTAATCAAAGGTAGGATCTTAATCCTTTTATAGTTAGTTTTCCTCTTCAAAAAAGTTCTTTGTAAAAATCTTCATGAATGATAAATTGTTTGTTATATATGGCTTTATATGATAAATTAGTGTTGTGAAACTATTTTCATTAGTTTATATATGAGTATAGTCAATTAATTGATGTATGTATACAATTTGTGAAGAAAGATATATTACAGAGTGTTCATATGAAAAATATATGAGTATGACTTAGTTTAAAATAAAATTAAGGTTTGATTAATTGTTAATATATATAAATTGACTATTGAATTTGATAGAGTATGTATAATCATAACCATGGTATTTTGAATTAACTGTTTTGGTTGAAAAACAAAATTATAGTGTTGATTTTCATTGAAAACATCAAATATGGAGTATTTGCCAAAAACATTAAAATTGGGTGTTATAAATTTGATGTTTATGTTATTTTATGGGTAGAATCATGTTAGAAGTCTTCACAATATGTTTATATGAAGTCTATATGCGTATTACATGTTAATTAGTTTATTAGATTGGAGCTTTTAGGCCAATTTGACTTTTGTTCATACTGTTGCCGAGCTTGGTCACCAGATTCTGGAGTTTGGCCAAATGCTGACCAAAGAAAGATAATCTCGCAACATTGATCTTGCCGCCACACCGCAGCGCCAATCTTTGGCTTGTGATTCAGGTCATATTTCAATTGTATTTAAGCAATACCAACCACAAAGTAATCAGCCAATAAGCAATGAAGTTAGCGTTAAAGGTAATGGTATGACAATGTACTTTTTGTACATGAAATTTTAAGAAAAGTTATGTGATGATAGTAGGACTGTAAAATGTTGATTTTAGTATTTATATACTATGAATAATTATGTATTAAAGATTAACTTGTGTTATAACTTAATTATGTGATTAAATAATCAAACATACATGATGAATGTAGTTAGTTAAGTTGTAAGGTGGTAGTGACTAACTATGTCATGATGACGTATATATATATATATATATATATGTATATAGGGTATTGTGATTCGAATTGATTCAGGCCTACGAGCAAGGCAAGTTTTCTTATCCTTTATCTTGTTGAACTAATTATTATTTCCAATTCGATTACCTTATAATGATGCAAGCTGTCTAAACTTTGGTTTGATGTCGAACAAGTTATTCTTGTATTTAACTTGTTGTTTAGCATGCACAACTATATATACTAATGTCGAACATTTTTATCGTTCAAATTGCTATGCTTGCTTAGTATTCAATTTTAATTAACCTTGGCTTAGTATGGTTCAAGCAAGGTGTATTATAGTTATTCAAATTGTATGCTATTAGATTATTCCTAAAGCATGACTTTAGTTTACTATGATTGATTCAATCATGATTATTCTATAGTATAATGTTATTGGTTTTATTCAACTAATCCTTAGTTGATGTTCGTTGAATTCCAAATTACCTTGAAAGCTTATCCAAACCAAACTTCCTTTGGTGCGGACTTGTACTCTAAATACTGAGATGAACAACCCTATTGTTATAATTAGGGGTTAACTTACGCATAACATTAAAATTTTTGTGCACAATACATTGTACGAAGGGCTGATCCCCCTAAGTACGAGGTCCTTATAGTCTTATGACTGTTAAAGTTGGAGTTGAAAGATTACTTGCAACTGTGGACGTAGTTCATGGTCTTACGACCCTCAGTGATGTATATTGCCATATTTTGGGATTTCAGTTTCTGATTATTATTGATAGAGTACTATTCACTTTTGATGAGCCTATTTTGATAGTTATTATTGTTATACTCTTGTTGATTCCATATTATATCCAGTGAGCAATTGTTTTGCTCACTCTTGCATATTTATAAACTCATTGCAGTTAAAGAAGAGAAGGTAGGTGAACCTTCGACTAGCAAAGGAAAGGGAAAAATATACAAGTGATGAAGACTTGTAATTTTTACTTTGATTAAGATGTTAGACTTTTATTATGTTGATCTTAGATTTTATTCTAAAGAAGTTATGTAATGATTTCCGCATTTGAATGATGATTAAAGGTTAGATAACCTGGGAGATTTTTATTATGTAACCCTTTAATAGGGAAGGTTTTTATGTATTCAGTTTTATTATGATTGGGTAGTTAGAAATGAACGTTTTGATTAAGTGAACACCAAATCTTGAGGAAATAAAGTACCAGGATTTGGGGGTGTCACAACCACTCACTGTTGGAGGATGAAGGAATATCAAACAATTGTGCTTGGGTAGAGGAAAGCTTCTCAAACTGAACTTGATCATTTTCAATGGTAGAATGAAGGGACTCTACGATCATCAACTTGGCCATGATCCTTCTGCCATCAGAACCCACTCTACGATCATAGGGAATGTAGTGATTTCCAGTATGTCGGTAGACTTTGTTGTGAGGCTGGTCTTTGATCATTATGGTTGTAAACTTCTTTACCCTTGGGAAGTTCTGTGACACCAGCTCCAGGCTTGGAAACTGAGAGTAGCACCAACTGAAGTAACTTCCATCCTTTTCAGTATATGCCTTTAACCAGGGCATCCAGTGGAAAAACCATCTCATCAGAAGGTCATCAGGATTGTAGAGGATAGTTGTGCAGTCTAACTCCATGTTGTTCAAATTTTTAAATACTTCATATGCAATCATCCTCACAGCCTTGAGATGTTCATTGCCATAGCTTACCCATCTTTCTGCTGGTACTTATAGTGGTTCATCAGAAACTTCCACCACTATTCTTCTGCTGATTCTTACTGGAGAGAGGACAAGATAGTATGCTGGTTCCTATGATTCCTGATTTGCAGAACTAGAATCTTTCTCCATTTTTTCACCTTCTGAGCTTGAATCATGCTGACTTTTTTCATCAGATTCATCAGTGAATTCTTCTTGCTAATTTTCATCACTAGTACCTTCTTCAACCTCTTCTTCCTTGGATTTAGATTTATCATCACTCACCTCAATGATTGCAGTAGAGTGTTCACCTTGCTTCTTTGAGATAGATTTAGCAAGTAGTCTGTTGCTCTTTCTTCTTCTTGGAGGTTCAGCTATATGAGAGTTAAACTTTTCTTCTTCTTCAGAATCTGAAGCCTTTGAATCATCAAACAAGATTCCTTAATGTTCAGCAACACTAGGGGCAGGTCATTCTTCTTTGGACTCAACATCATCACATGAGCTTGTTGGAGCATTTGCATTAGAAGATGCAGTTGTGTAAACTTGCAACCTTTCTTCATCATCAGAGTGGATGCTCTGAGAGTTAGCCATAGGGCTTGCATATTCTTCTTCACCATCAGAGTTGGCTATTTCTTTCATAGACTCAGCTTTTTCTTTATTGTTGGACTTGCTCTTCGAGGGTTCAATCTTAGAGTTTTCAGTTCTCTTCCCATCTCCTGACTCTACATCCTCTTCTTTTTTAGATGGACTTTCTTGGGGAACTGGGGCTGAATCCTTCATCACCTTTGCTTTCTCTTTGGATGGCCCAAAGAGTAATCTGTTACTCCTTATTCTTTTTGAGGTTTCTGTAGTTGATACTTGTTGTATTTCTGCTCCATGCCTTTTCTTATCAGTGGAGAGATGACTTGGTGGAACCTCTATATTCTTCACACCCTTAGGCTTCTTCTTTGATGGTGTGACTGCTACTGATACAGAGTCATCAGAATAAGAACTTTCCACCACTTGTGCCTTCCTCTTCTTTGCAGAGACCTTGCTGCTGCTCCCAGTTGTTATTAGCCACTTATTTTCCTTGGGATTTTTCTTCCAGTTTATAAACAGCTGTGGGGACATCACTTTATGGACATTCAGTGGTTCTCCGTCATCATCCTTGATCTTACTTCTCAGTTTTTTCTTTAACACTATACTCAAGAGTCTTCCATGAAAAACCTTTATAAGGGGTCTATCTGTAGACTTCTTCATCTCAGCTTTTTTCACCCATTTGATCAGCCAATCAATTAGTAGGGCTCCAAAGTTTATCTGTTGCTTCATGACGATTGCAATCATGACTCTGAGTTATAGATCATTTAAAGTATCATGTGCGGTGTATTTGCACAAGATACATTTCCCTATAATCTCTGCCAAAAATTCAAATTCTTCAGGAAACTCCTTTTTCTTCATATCCTTCAGATTTACGTTCCTCTTGTAATACATTAACCTCTTGCCTTCTTCAATGTCAACTTCGTCGAGGTTTATCAGACCTTGGTTGGGAAACCCTAGACATTGATTGATGTCTGATGCCTTTATCTTCAAACTTGCTCCTTTAACCTTCGTGGACAGAAGCCCAGAATCTATTGATGCATTGGAGTAGAACTGCTTCACTAACTCTGTATAGACTAGAGTGACGGCCTCCAAGCACTCATAGAACCCAGCTTTCTTTACGAGCTCAAGTATGTCCTTGAACTTCTTTTCTAATCTTTAAAACTTCTTGAAGCCGAGTTAGATTCCAGTTATAACTCGCCATTCTTCCATTATGAGGGTTCAAAATATATGGGTATTTGGTTTCAGACCTCTTATGAGAGATAGTTGAATGCAATTTGGGCGAATCTAGAGGTTTGATGGATTTAGGTTATGAAGAGGATTCTAGGGTTTGAAAAAGAGAGGGAGAGAGGTTCAATAGCTTCTGATAAATGTTTTGAGATTTGAATTTGTCTTTATGACAGTTTCTTCTGACTCTGCATAAGTTGTGATGTGTCAACCATTCATTGGTTGCACGATGCCCAGTAAGAAACTGTAACTCTCCATAAACTTTTCAGTTTGATGTTCCTTTTAAGAGAATAGGCATTTTACTGACGTGGATTGACTATTGACATTTCTCAGTAAGTAGATTAGCTTGGTGAGGTAGCTATAGACTCTACGTTTTTCTTTATCGACTCAACGATCGTCTTCTGAGAGATGCTTCAGTGGATGTTTTGACAGTAATCCTCATTTTTAAACTGTATAGCTTAACCATTGATGTATTTTATAAAAGTTTGGGCACTTAACTTTTGAGGTGAGTCTGCAGAACATCTTTCCAATCGGTATTCAAACTTAGCTCCTCATGATCTGAATAGTTGGGCATTTGTCTAGTTCTTTCGAGCTCCTCATGAGCTAGTGTATCCTCTGGGAAGACTGCGATCGTCGAGTTTACTTCTATGATCATTGAAGTTGCACTACGATCGTTGAGATTACTCCAGACTTTACTCTACGATCGTTGTCTATCTTGGTCCTTCAGATGAACTTGACTAAGCATTCCTTCTGGGTTAAGGTAGCTCAAGAAGGGCCAACCTCTTAGAGTGAACTAAGGGCCAGGTTTGACCCTGAGGCATTTTCCAGATGAAAAACTTTTTAGAAGTGATTTGCATTGATATCTCGTTTGACCTTTTCTACTGGGAGTTCCTCTATCGGTATTAGACATTTGCGTTGGCTGTAATCGTGGTGTCCTTCAGCTTTTACAATACGATCAGCTTTTACAAGGTTATCAGTAGTACGTTTTGAGACGTTCTTACTGACTATGGATCTTCATTTGGTTCGTTAACCACAAAGTTTTGGGACTCTATAACTGGTACATTGCTTCATAGTATATTTTTGATATTTTTAGTGATGTTGTTTTGTTAGTAGGTCACTGCTCCCCCATGGTTGATACTATCTTTTTAGAGAGATGTGAGTTCTTCTTCTTCATGTGTATCAGAAGGCAGCCTTGCATATCTTCTTTTGACTAGAATCATCACTATCAATTAAATCTCCTTATATCATAGACATGGATATCTTCAGGACTGATCACTCTACGATCATTTGACAGCACTATGAATGTAGTCTTCCCTGTCAGTTTGTACTTGTGGAGCTCTTCTTCCGTAATGAGTTCCTCATGATTAATGCTCGATGATCCTCTGATGTGAACTTCCTTGAGGATTCTTCTCATTTGATATGCTTTGAGTGATTGAGCCTATAAGACCCTTTTTATCTTAGAGTGAATGGTATGCTTCCATATGGATATCAGCAGCCATGTGAGCTTTATTCATGTTAGCTCATCAAGTCTTCAAGGACAGGCTTTGACAAATAAGGATTTTGTCAGAATCATTTCTGAAATGTTTTAAGCCTTCTGCTGGTTGAATCTTCTTGACTGAAGTCTTCTGCTTCAGCATTCCTTAGTGTGGTCAGATAGACCAAGTACCTGCAGGTTAGATAGATTTCTATTTGTGGTACCTACAGTTAAATGGGTCCTGCCAGGTTAGCTTTCAAAATCCCTGTTCATCACGTGTTTGAGTTTTCAACATATTTATCACCAACATTCATATTCATGCATGTAACTAATTAAGATATTACATTTTGAGATGCATGATGATGAGTGTGTGTAAGATTAACCATTTTAATAAAATACTCTTTTTCTTTGATGGTTTAATCGTTTGCTTAGTTATGTTCATATGTTTTAAATGTTCACAGAGTGAGAATCAACTCTATCACTTATTTGCATCTGGTTGATTCATGGAGGTGATCAGTTTCTACGAATCTTCAAGATACTCTTGTAGAACAACAACTACAAAACAGTAAATAGATAACGCGAAAAAAACGTTGTGGTTTCAATCAGAAAAACGTCGTGGTTAAGGGTGTTATCTATTTGACACCCTTACACAACGTTTTTAAAACGTTGTAGTTAGACACCTTATAAAACGTTGTAGATTTGTTTTCCATAAATTAGTAGATGCTTGAAAACGTTGTAGAAGGTATGATTCCACAACATTTTTTCTGGCTAAAAATGGTGTAGTTTAATATATCAGACAACGTTTAGGCACATGTACACAACGTTTATAATGTGTCATCTATTTAGACAAATTTATATAACGTTTTTAAAACGTTGTAGTGTGACTTAAAAATGTTTTAATACATGCATATAACATTTGTTTTTAAATATCGACCATCGAAAGCAACAACAGACAACGTTTAAACCAATTTATACAACGTTAGAAGGTGTCATTTATTTATAAAAATATACAACATTTTTAAAATGTTGTAGATAAAAAAAAAGAAAAAAAAAGGTTGTGGTTCACCTATATTACCAATGCACCTGCAATATGCTAATGCCATGATATATAGCTAAAAGGTCTAAATTCTCATTTAAATTTAAAGCCAAAATGTATCAACCATTCAAAATACATCCCAATAATACCATTCGTTTACAGTTTCAAATTACTACATCCACAAAATATATACCAAACTATCCATATATGCATCTCAAATTCACTTTTCAATATAAATTACTACTATATTGAATTGTGAATTTGATTACATCATCCACAAAATAAACCAAACTATCCATAAAATTAAGCTACTACTAAGCATGTGCAAAAAAAGCCTAGGTTCGCCCAAAATACGTACATTCATCTAACTCGTACATATCCACCGAATTAACTCGAGGCTCTCACATGTAAATTGCTCACACATCGTTGCCCACCCATCCGTGCTTATTAATTTGTTCTTGTGTGTACGTTAATCCACATGCCTTATCCCACTAAAATAAAAGAACAACAAATTTAGTATTCAACAAAGATACCAAATCACAAGGATACCAAATCGACTGCACATCGATGTATGGCAAGATAATCGACCAATCACAGGAATGACTTTTAACATAATTCCTAACCAAATTTATATATCCAAATAAATGACTGCTTCTTGATGAATGGCAAGATAATCAGAAAACACAAGGAAACCAAATCGACCAATAAGCGATGTATGGCAAGATAAGCGTAAAACACAAGGATACTAAATCTGACCAATAAAAAACTTTCTTATGCAATTGGAAAGATAAGAAAGTTTTCTTATGCTACTGCTACTTTCTTAAGATCCCATAAATATTTAGTCACTTTCTAAGGGTACACCAGAGTTCTACATTTTGACAAGATCAATAAGCTCAGTTAACTTGATCCCATAAAATCTTGATCATATTTAACTTGTATAATACTTAAAAAGATTAAAAATCACAGGAATGACTTTTAACATACTTCCTACCATCACCATACTGCTACTGGCAAGATGTATGGCAAGATACTGAAGTGTATAGAAAAACTGCTACCATCAACTTTCTTATGCTATTGGCAAGACTGCTACTGATACTGATGTATGGAAACACTGCTACTGCTTCTGCTACTGATGTATGGCAAGATACTGAAGTTTATAGAAAAACTTTCTATTTGACCAATAAAGCTGACAAAAAATAACTAACCTTGGTTACAAAGTCCAAACTACCATCCTCAACTATCTCCTTCATAAAACGTATCACAAAATACCCGAAGTCCTTGTGTGTTGGTTGTACAGGAGTTCCCTAAACACAATTAGAAATTATGTCATGATAAATCAATAAAAATAACAAATGTCCATAAGTAAACATCTTATGCTAATTACACACACACACACACATATATATATATATATATATGTATATATATATATACATATATAATTTAACATACTACCAAGATTCTCCATTGTGGTGATTTTTGTATTTGATTATTGCTTTGCCCATTGTAAGCTTTAATGGCACTTCATGAACAAGAGGGTGACACATATAACATCATGCACATAATTCTAGAGACGATTTATTAGAAGAAATTTTATTGTAAAACTTTCCAATTGAACTACATTAAAAATAAAGTAATTTGGAATAACATACGTGTTCACAACTTGTTTCCACTCCTCATCGATTGTACGGTACTTGAGGGAATCCATGAAGTACGCATTATTATTGTCCAGATTGACAATGGTCAACACCCAATGATATCTATACAAAAATCAGCCCTAAACATATTTTTATAGTTAAACCAACAAGTTTTTTAGAATCAGGAGTTTTAATAAAAAAAAGGTAAAGAACTTTACCATTCCAGATCGAACTAAATATAATAAGTACTAACCCGGAGTTGAAAGGTATCAGGAAATACGTGCCAGGATGTGCTCTTGAAAACTGAGATGCTATGTAAGCGTGTTTTTTGAGAAATACTTCCACAACCTTTAGCACCAACCCGAGCAGGGTCCACAAAAGTAATCATCCTTAACATATTTGTCTTCTTCAACACATCATATAAGTACCTAATAATTGAAAACCGTTAACTCAGTTTTCTTTCATAGTACCAAATAAGATTTATTTAATTATACCTCATGTACATCACTATGCAAGTGCCTGATATTTCTGACATGGCATCAAATTGTAGAATGTTTTCATACAAAATATGGGTTGGACGAGTAAACCCAAAATTGCCTCCTCCATCACAATTTTTATGGTGTTTCCCTTCAATTGGAGGGTATTTTTAGCATATCCACACAACACCTTTAATGAGCTTGGCATGGGGCACAGGTTATTTGATTTAGAACTTGTCTTATTGAACTATAAGCATTTTCCATATTTCTAGATACAAACACAAGAATATATATTAATGAAATCAATAATATGTAAAACTTTTTGTTATCTTAATGAAATCATTAATGAAATTAATGAAATCAATGACATATACCTTTAATGGTGGCATCTTTTTGTTATCATTGTCTTTGTTCTCACCATTGTCAACATCCTCCTTTTCATCAATACAAATTTCAGTTTTTTTACAGCGGAACAACTAGCTTTGTTTGAAAAATGTGCACCGTTAAAAGTGGGGGGAATCAAGTAGTGACCTGGGGGAATTATTTCACCTGGGGCCTTACACTATCCATCTAGTTTTACCTCTATTTGCATAATCTTCTAAACCCAAAAATCTCGCTCGTCCGCTACAAGTTTTGCTGCCACAAGTTGCCCTTATCTTGCTCTTCTTCAAGAAGTTTGTGGACAGTTTGTTTAATACTCTGGGTCACATACTCGGTTTGGCGTCTTGGTAGGTGAAAGTAGGAACTTGGAGTCACATAACCTCCCACACCTCTAACTCGTCCAGCACGCTCTGAAGTCCCCAATACCATTGTGAGAATATCATGGCTGCCGATCACGGTCAACGAACCTTCATGTACTTTTTTAATGCATTAATAAATAATTCACATTAACAATAAAAATAAATTACTGCCACAAAGAAAGAATTCAGAACATCAATTGATTTTATTACTATTTCCTTTGCTTTCTCAGCTGTGTTCTCATATGGAATATTCCCATGCTTATCTTCGCGGCCTTTCCTCCACAATGTTGCTCGTTCTATGTCACCTTCCGCCATTTTTTCCAGCTGTTTCGTATAAACAAACAATAATCTAGCAATAATCCATTTTTCCAGCTGTTTCATATAAACAAACAATAATTATCTTACAAAATTTTTTACTAACTACCATCCTCCAATCCAAAGATATCCTTTGCTTGTGAAGCGGTGATAATCTTGATATTGTACATATTGATTGTTGTTTCTTATGTAATGCCCGCAAAATA
Organism: Panax ginseng; assembly: GCA_020205605.1. Classification (NCBI taxonomy): domain Eukaryota; kingdom Viridiplantae; phylum Streptophyta; class Magnoliopsida; order Apiales; family Araliaceae; genus Panax; species Panax ginseng. The sequence continues at coordinate 128,702,615 of CM035136.1, read as the reverse complement.
TGAAGGAAAAAGTGGTTATGTAATTTGTAAGCAATGATTTATTTGCAATTAAAATGGAGGAAAATGTACCTAAACTCTTCAATAAACCTATGGGCTACAAAGGCTCTCCAAGCATCGAGTTCAATGAAAGGATATTCTTCGTGGGGTCACATAAGACTTCTCGCTTCATTTTTGAAAGGATAAACATAGGTATTGGTCGGTCTGACTTGAACTCTCGCCATTAAATGCTGTTGATCTTAAAACCATTTTCCTGCTTTAAGGAGCTATCACAAACACCATCTACGCACAAGCAGATCACACGATTAAAAATATCAATACATGTGATAATGAAGAAAAATAAAACTACATGGGGAATTTAATCAACTTCACATACCTGTACAGCTTCCAAAATCTTCTTTTTTGTATCTAACTCCACAACTTTCCATTTTTTAATGTCAATTCGGACCTTCGTGCGTGCTAATACCCCAATGTAAGACTGCATTTCCTTTGTTGTCTTCCCACGAGGTTGCCCGTTTTTATTATACTCCAGAACCTTTCTCACGCCTTGTACTTTTCGCTTCACTATTCGCTGCATTGTGTTAATGCCTCTCGCTTTTTTTTGCATCTTTGAAATTGTGTCAACTTCATATTTCAGACTGTTTTGAGTCTCTAAAGCAGCTTGCTGCGTCTGACTAGCCCTGGCAAGTTGGTTCTTTGCATATTTTGAACTAGCTTTCTTCTTTTGAGGGGAGGAAAAAGCTTTCTTGGTTGAAGTGGATGAACTAGCTTTCTTCTTTTGAGGGGCTTGAATAGCTTTCTTCTTTGAAGGGGATGAAATAGCTTTCTTCTTTGAAGGGGATGAAATAGTTTTCTTCTTTTGAGGGGATGACATAACTTTCTTCTTTTGAGGGGATGACATAACTGTCTTCTTTATTCTGCACAAAAATAAACATTGAGTTAGAAAATAAACACATCGTAACTGCTGGAAAAGTAACATTTTAAACTGCTAAAATGTAACATTTTAAACTGCAGGAAATTTACACTGTTGGAAAATATAAATACCGGCTCATGTAACATCTTTCTAGAAAATAAACATTGAGTTATAAATATAACTGTTGGAACATAAACACATCGTAACTGCTGGAAAATTAAAGCCATTTTAAACTACTAAAATGTAACATTTTAAACTTCTGGAAATTTAAACTGATGGAAAATATAAATACAACTGCGAGAAATACAATTGTTGGAAAATAATTTAGTTCTTAAATACAACTGCCGGAAGTTAAACATTCAGTTCATTGAGTTCTATTAATTGCCACAAGAGTTTCTATTCCTTATCAATCCAAATATCCTCACAGTTAGCTTTCATATATTGTGAGCTGTCCTCATGAAAAACATAATCAAATGTCTAAACTGCAGACATACCCCTTGTAAAGGGTTCGTGCTCAATTACAATGTCCCCTAGCTCATCATCACTGGCAAAATCATTATAATCCCTATTTGAGGTTGATATTACAATCGACCACATAGAATCTAAAGGATCTTCAACATAAAAGACTTGTTTGACTAGGTTAGCAATAATAAATTGATCATTTCTAAAACCTATCCTACCAAGATTGGCCAACGTAAATCCAAGTTTATCTACTTTAATGCCATTATTGTTCTCAACCCAATCGCACTTAAACATATGTACTCTAAACTTATGATAATCTAGCTCCCTTCTTTCCTGAATGACCCCATAGAAACTCATGTCTCCCACAACAGGATTTTTATCCTTTGCGCTAGAAAGCTGCATTGTCTTTGCCACTAGGTGCACTCCACTATTTTGAACAGCTAGTACATCATCACGTGACTTGGTGTTAAAGTGCAGTCCATTGACAATGTAGCTTTTATACTTTAGTACTTCCATACACGGGCCATCTGAAAGCCACCGCAAAGTCTCCGTTATGTCATTGGATGCTTGGGTAAGTTCATGTGAAACCTGAATCCAAAATAATATAAATCAAGAAACAAACAAGAGCAACCATCAAATATTTACAAAGATAAACAGAATTTTACCCTGTTGCAAAACCAATCAATGAATGTGCGATTATGCTTATCTTGTAGCCACTTTGTTCTTTATTTGAATCTCGGATAAGTTTCTTTCAGATGTATCATATGTTCACTACATGAAATAGAAGACAATCAGATTTTAGTCGTTGAATTATAAGACAAAATTCTTCTATCTTATATAGAAAATCTTTTAAATTACCTGATATATGGTTTAACTTCATCCGTGTTTTCTAATACACAACAATGTGTTTGGTCTAACATGTCACGCTCCGTAGATTCTACGGTAGCACCAGATAAGGGTTGTGTACGACCCATATTTTGCCTCGATGGGATCCCAATAGTACTAACATCAGATAAATATTCAATGCAAAACTCTGAAGCTTCTTCACCAATATAACATTCAGCCATGCAACCTTCAGGCCGATTACGATTACGTACATACCCTTTTAATACTTTCATGAATCTTTCAAATGGATACATCCATATAAAGTAAACTGGCCCACATAATCGAACTTCTCTAACAAGATGCACCACAACATGAATCATGATATCAAAGAATGACGGTGGAAAATACTTCTCAAGCAAACACAAGGTTACCACTACATCAGCTTGTATTTTATCTAGTTTTGAAATGTCGATGACTTTGTGGCATATCTCATTAAAGAAAAAACACAATATGATTATTTCCTTCCTTGTAAGGCAACAGGGAACAATTGTTGCATTAAGGTATGACAATCATGAGACTTAAGCCCATAGAGTTTTAGGTCTTGCAATGATACAAGACTTTTGATATTAGAAGCGTAACCTTCTGGGACTTTCATGCCATACAAAGAATTACATACAACTCTTTTCTCTGCCCTCGATAGATTCCAAGTACTTGGAGGCAAACGTGTCCTTTTCCCCAAAAATCTGGTCGCAAAAAAGTCTTAACCCCCATTTCTAAGAGGTCTAATCGAGCTGCAACCCCATATTTTTTTTCCCCTGGAATCTCCAATAATGTACCAATAATGCTATCGCATACATTTTTCTTAATATGCATAACATCAAGACAATGTCTAATATGAAGAAACTTCCAATACTCTAGTTCAAAGAAGATTGACTTCCTCTTCCAACAAGGCCTGTTATCCTTGTCATCAACATCATGAGTCAAACCATCAACCTTTCTAAATACTTCCTCTCCCGTTAGTGACACAAGAGGTGGTCTAAATTCTTGTTCTCCATTAAATGTTATTCGCTGCTTCCGAAATGAATGATCTTGAGGCAAGAATCTTCGGTGGCCAATGTAACAAACTTTGTTACCATGTGTCAACCTATGGCTAGGTGTATCCTCGCCACATATAAGACATGCTTTATAACCTTTTACAACACATCCAGATAAGTTCCCATAGGCAGAAAAGTCATTAATAGTCCACATTAATTGGGCTTTGAGCATGAAGTATTCTCCTCTAAATGCATCATACACCCCTGGAACCCCTTTCCACAAACACTTCAAATCATCAATCAATGGTTCCAAGTAGACATTTATATCATTACCGGCTTGTTTAGGACCCGAGATCAACAAAGTCAACATCATGAACTTTCTTTTCATACATAATCAAGGCGGGAGATTATAAATAATCATTATTATGACACTCCCAAATCTCGGTACTTCATTAACTTAAGATTTGGCGTTCACTTAATCAAAACATTCATATCTAACTACCCAATCATAATAAAAATTGAATAATAAACCTTCCCTTAAGGGATTACATTAAAAAAAATAATAAAAATCTCCCAGGTTATCTAACCTTTAAATATAATTATTCAAATGCGGAAAATAAATAAGCTTCATTACAATCATTCAAACCAAAGTCTGATAATAAAATATCAAAATGATTACAAGTCTTCAGTACTTGTTCATCTTTCCCTTTTCCTTACTGGTGCTAGGTACGTCGACCTTATCAACTTTAGCTGTAATATTTATATAAGCAAGAGTGAGCAAACAAGGCTCACTTGAAATGAAATTGAATAAAACTTTACATCAACTGCCAAATAATAGGCTCAATAGAACTGAACAATATGTTCTATTAACATTCTGAAATATACAACTGAGGGTCTAATGACCACGAACCATGTCCACAGTTATAAGTACTCTTTCAACTTAAACTTTAACAGTCATAAGACTATAAGGATTCCACGTACTTAAGGGATCAGCCCTTCGTACAATTTATTATGCATAAACATTTCAACGCTAAGCGTAAACCCCTAATAATAGGGTTGTTCATCTGAGTATTTAGAGTACAAGTTTGCACGAACGTAAGATTGGTTTGGATACATTTCAAGGGAAATTTAGAATTCAACGGTCATCAACTAAGGATTAGTTGAATAAAAAGGTAATAACTCTATGTTACAGAATAAACCATAATTGAATCAAAATTATATACCAAGTTCATGCTTTAGGAATAATCTAATAGCATAGAGATTGAATAATATATCATACCTTGCTTTGAACAACATTAAGCTAAGGTTAAATCTTAGAATTGAATATTAAGCATGCATAATAAGTAATAATTTGAACGATAAACTTGTTCATCAGAGTAAAGATACTTGTATGCTAAAATAACAAGTTTAGGTTTAGAAAAAGTTGCACAACATAATAATAGAACTAGCTCAATGAAAGTATTGAGTTAGGAAAACTTGCATAATTGTAATCGAACTAGAAATAATGACTTGTTCAACGAAACAAGTTAACAACAAGAATAACTTGATCAATATCATCAAGATAAGGTAAGTAAACTTGCCCAATGAAAATAAACTTGCACAACGAAGGTTTAGGTTTAGAAGACTTGCCTTGCTTGTATGCTAAACCGTAACAACTCGAATCATAATACCCTATATATATGTCATCATGACATAATTAGTCACTACCACATTTTATACATAACTAAGTACATTCATCATGTAAGATTTGATTTTTAATCACATAATCAAATTACATTAGTAATAAAATTAGTTAATCGCTAATAACATGTTCATTCTTGGTATAGAAATACTGAAATCATAATTTAACAGTCCTACTATTAACACATAACAATATTTTTAGAATTTGTGTAAATAAATCACACTGTCTGACCATTTTGCTAACTCACGCTGCGGTGCAACAGTTTACACTATGGGCCAACGCTATCTGTAGACTTCTTCATCTCAGCTTTTTCCACCCATTTGATCAGCCAATCAATTAGTAGGGCTCCGAAGTTCATCTGCTGCTTCATGACGATTGCAGTCATGACTCTGAGTTATAAATCATTTACAGTATCATGTGCGGTGTCTTTGCATAAGATACATTTCCCTATAATCTCTGCCAAAAATTCAAATTCTTCAGAAAACTCCTTTTTCTTCATATCCTTCAGATTTACGTTCCTCTTGTAACACATTAACCTCTTGCCTTCTTCAATGTCAACTTCGTCAAGGTTTATCAGACCTTGGTTAGGAAACCCTAGAAATTGATTGATGTCTGATGCCTTTATCTTTAGACTTGCTCCTTTGACCTTCGTTGACAGAATCCCAGAATCTATTGATGCATTGGAGTAGAACTGCTTCACTAACTCTGTATAGACTAGAGTGACGGCCTCCAAGCACTCAGAGAACACAACTTTCTTTACCAGCTCAAGTATGTCCTTGAACTTCTTTTCTGATCTTTCAAACTTCTTGAAGCCAAGTTAGATTCCAGTTATAACTCACCATTCTTCCATTATGAGGGTTCAAAATATATGGGTATTTGGTTTCAGACCTCTTATGAGAGATAGTTGTATGCGATTTGGGCGAATCTAGAGGTTTGATGGATTTAGGCTGTGAAGAGGATTCTAGGGTTTGAAAAAGAGAGGTTTAATAGATTCTGATAAATGTTTTGAGATTTGAATTTGTCTTTATGACAGTTTCTTCTAACTCTGCATAAGTTATGACATGTCAACCATTCATTGGTTGCACGATGCCCAGTAAGAAACTGTAACTCCCCATAAACTTTTCAGTTTGATGTTCCTTTTAAGAGAATAGGCATTTTACTGACGTGGATTGACTATTGACATTTTTTAGTACATAGATTAGCTTGGTGAGGTAGCTATAGACTCTACGTTTTTCTTTGTCGACTCAACGATCGTCTTCTGAGAGATGCTTCAGTGGATGTTTTGACACTAATCCTCATTTTTAAACTGCATAGCTTAACCACTGATGTACTTTATGAAAGTTTGGGCACTTAACTTCTGAGGTGAGTCTGCAGGACATCTTTCCAACCGGTATTCAAACTTATCTCCTCATGATCTGAATAGTTGGGCATTTGTCTAGTTCTTTCGAGCTCCTCATGAGCTAGTGTATCCTCTGGGAAGACTGCGATCGTCGAGTTTACTTCTACGATCGTTGAAGTTGCACTACGATCATTGAGCTTACTCCAGACTCTACTCTATGATCGTTGTCTATCTTGGTCCTTGAGATGAACTTGACTAAACATTCCTTCAAGGTTAAGGTAGCTCAAGAAGGGCCAACCTCTTAGAGTGAACTAAGGGTCAGGTTTGTCCCTGAGGCGCTTTCCAGATGAAAAACTTTTTAGAAGTGATTTGCATTGATATCTCGTTTAACCTTTTCTGCTAGGGAGTTCCTCTATCAACATTAGACATTTGCGTTGGCTGTAATCGTGGTGTCCTTTAGCTCTTACACTACGATCATATGTTTGATCATAGGCGCACCATGCTTTTGAGTTGGGTGGTTGACAAGGTTATCAGTAGTACGTTTTGAGATGTTCCTACTGACTATGGATCTTCATTTGGTTTATCAGCCACAAAGTTTTGGGACTCTGTAACTGGTACATTGCTTCATAGTATATATCTGATATTTTTAGTGATGTTGTTTTGTTAGCAGGTCACTACTCCCCCATGGTTGATACTATCTTTTCAGAGAGATATGAGTTCTTCTTCTTCATGTGTATCAGAAGGCAGCCTTGCATATCTTCTTTTGACTAGAATCATCACTATCAATTAAATCTCCTTATATCATAGACATAGATATCTTCAGGACTGATCACTCTATGATCATTCGACAGCACTCCGAACGTAGTCTTCCCTGTCAGTTTGTACTTGTGGAGTTCTGCTTCCGTAATGAGTTCCTCATGATTAATGCTCGATGATCCTCTGATGTGAACTTCCTTGAGGATTCTTCTCATTTGATATGCTTAGAGTGAATGGTATGCTTCCATATGGATATCAGCAGCCATGTGAGCTTTATTCATGTTAGCTCATCAAGTCTTCAAGGACAGGCTTTGACAAATAAGGATTTTGTCAGAATCATTTCTGAAATGTTTTAAGCCTTCTCCTGGTTGAATCTTCTTGACTGAAGTCTTCTGCTTCAGCATTCCTTAGTGTGGTCAGATAGACCAAGCACCTGCAGGTTAGATAGATTTCTATTTGTGGTACCTACAGTTAAATGGGTGCTGCCAGGTTAGCTTTCAAAATCCCTATTCATCATGTGTTTGAGTTTTTAACATATTTATCACCAACATTCATATTCATGCATGTAACTAATTAAGATATTACATTTTGAGATGCATGATGATGAGTGTGTGTAAGATTAACCATTTTAATAAAATACTCTTTTTCTTTGATGGTTTCATCGTTTGCTTAGTTATGTTCACATGTTTTAAATGTTCACAGAGTGAGAATCAACTCTATCACTTATTTGCATCTGGTTGATTCATGGAGGTGATCAGTTTCTACGAATCTTCAAGATACTCTTGTAGAACCACTACTACAAAATAGTAAATAGATAACGCGGAAAAAATGTTGCGGTTTCAATCAGAAAAACGTCGTGGTTAAGGGTGTTATCTATTTGACACCCTTACACAACGTTTTTAAAATGTTTTAGTCAGACACCTTATAAAACGTTGTAGATTTTTTTCCATAAATTAGTAGATGCTTGAAAACGTTGTAGAAGGTATGATTCCATAACGTTTTCTGGCTAAAAATGTTGTAGTTTAATATGTCAGACAACGTTTAGGCACATTTACACAACGTTTATAATGTGTCATCTATTTAGACAAATTTATATAACGTTTTTAAAACGTTGTAGTGTGACTTAAAAATGTTGTAATACATGTATATAACATTTGTTTTTAAATATCGACCATCGAAATCAACAACAGACAACGTTTAAACCAATTTATACAACGTTTAGAAGGTGTCATTTATTTATACAAATAAACAACATTTTTAAAATGTTGTATATAAAAAAAAGAAAAAAAAAGGTTGTGGTTCACCTATATTACCAATGCACCTGCAATATGCTAATGCCATGATATATCGCTAAAAGGTCTAAATTCTCATTTAAATTTAAAGCCAAAATGTATAACCATTCAAAATACATCCCAATAATACCATTCGTTTACAGTTTCAAATTACTACATCCATAAAATATATACCAAACTATCCATATATGCATCTCAAATTCACTTTTCAATATAAATTACTACTATATTGAATTGTGAATTTGATTACATGCATCCAAAAAATAAACCAAACTATCCATAAAATTAAGCTACTACCTAAGCATGTACAAAAAAGCCTAGGTTCTCCCAAAATACGTACATTCATCTAACTCTGTACATATCCACCGTTAACTCGAGGCTCTACATGTAGCTGCTCACATATGTTGCCCACCCATCCCGTACTTCATCAATTTGTTCTTGTGTGTACGTTAATCCACATGCCTTATCCCACTGAAATAAAAGAACAACAAATTTAGTATTCAACAAAGATACCAAATCACAAGGATACCAAATCTGACCTGCTACTAATGTATGGCAAGATAACTGACCAATCACATGAATGACTTTTAACATAATTCCTAACCAAATTTATATATCCAAATAAATGACCTGCTACTGATGTATGGCAAGATAACTGTAAAACACATGGATACTAAATCTGACCAATAACTGATGTATGGCAAGATAACTGTAAAACACAAGGATACCAAATCTGACCAATAAAAAACTTTCTTATGCAACTGGCAAGATAAGAAAGTTTTCTTATGTTACTTCTACTTTCTTATGATCCCATAAATATTTAGTCACTTTCTAAGGGTACACCAGAGTTCTCCTTTTTGACAAGATCAACAAGCTCAGTTAACTTGATCCCATAAAATCTTGATCATATTTAACTTGTATAATACTTAAAAAGATTAAAAATCACAGGAATGACTTTTAACATACTTCCTACCATCACCATACTACTACTGGCAAGATGTATGGCAAGATACTGAAGTGTATAGAAAAACTGCTACCATCAACTTTCTTATGCTACTGGTAAGACTGCTACTACTACTACTACTAATACTGATGTATGGAAAGATCTGCACTGCTTCGCTATCAAGCTATCGATGTATGGCAAGATCTTTGAAGTTTATAGAAAAACTTTCTATTTGACCAATAAAGTTGACAAAAAATAACTAACCTTGGCTACAAAGTCCAAACTACCATCCTCAACTATCTCCTTCATAAAATGCATCACAAAATACCCGAACTCCTTGTGTGTTGGTTGTACAGGAGTTCCCTAAACACAATTAGTAATTATGTCATGATAAATCAATAAAAATAACAAATGTCCATAAGTAAACATCTTATGCTAATTATATATATATATACATATATATAGGTATATGTACATATATATATATATACATATATAATCTAACATACCACCAAGATTCTCCATTGTGGTGATTTTTGTATTTGATTATTGCTTTGCCCATTGCAAGCTTTAATGGCACTTCATGAGCAAGAGGGTGACCCATATAACATCATGCACATAATTCCAGAGACGATTTATTAGAAGAAATTTTATTGTATAACTTTCCAATTGAACTACATTAAAAACAAAGTAATTTGGAATAACATACGTGTTCACAACTTGTTTCCACTCCTCATCGATTGTACGGTACTTGAGGGAATCCATGAAGTACACATTATTATTGTCCAGATTGACAATGGTCAACACCCAATGATATCTATACAAAAATTAGCCCTAAACATATTTTTATAGTTAAACCAACAAGTTTTTTAGAATCAGGAGTTTTAATAAAAAAGGTAAAGAACTTTACCATTCCAGATCGAACTAAATATAATAAGTACTAACCCGGAGTTGAAAGGTATCAGGAAATACGTGCTAGGATGTGCTCTTGAAAACTGAGATGCTATGTAACGTGTTTTTGAAATACTTCCACAACCTTCAAAGACCAACCCGAAAGGGGTCCACAAAAGTAATCATCCTTAACATATTTTTCTTCTTCAACACATCATATAAGTACCTAATAATTGAAAACCGTTAACTCAGTTTTCTTTCATAGTACCAAATAAGATTTATTTAATTATACCTCATGTACATCACTATGCAAGTGCCTGATATTTCTGACATGACACCAAATTGTAGAATGTCTTCATACAAAATATGGGTTGGACGAGCAAACCCAAAAAATTGCCTCCTCCATCACAATTTTTATGGTGTTTCCCTTCAATTGGAGGGTATTTTTGGCATATCCACACAACACCTTTAATGAGCTTGGCATGGGGCACAGGTTATTTGATTCAGAAGTTGTCTTATTGAACTTTAAAAGCATTTTCCATGTTTCTAGATACAAACACAAGAATATATATTAATGAAATCAATAATATGTAAAACTTTTTGTTATCTTAATGAAATTAATGAAATCAATGACATATACCTTTAATGGTGGCATCTTTTTGTTATCATTGTCTTTGTTCTCACCATTGTCAACATCCTCCTTTTCATCAATCCAAATTTCAGTTTTTTTACAGCGGAACAACTAGCTTTGTCTGAAAAATGTGCACCGTTAAAGGTGGGGGGAGTCAAGTAGTGACCTGGGGGAATTGTTTCACCTGGGGCCGTACACTATCCATCTAGTTTTACCTCTATTTGCATAATCTTCTGAACCCAAAAATCTCGCTTCGTCTGCCACAAGTTTTTTCGCCACAAGTTGCCCTTTATCTTGCTTCTTCTTCAAGAAGTTTGTGGATGAGCTGTTTAATACTCTGGGTCACATACTCGGTTTGGTGTCTTGGTAGGTGAAAGTAGGAACTTGGAGTCACATAACCTCCCACACCTCTAACTCTCGTCCAAAGACGCTCAAGTCCCCAATGCCATTGTGAGAATATCACTTACCGCCGATCACACGGTCAATCTAACCTTCATGTACTTTTTTAATGCATTAACAAATAATTCACATTAACAATAAAAACAAATTACTGCCACAAAGAAAGAATTCAGAACATCAATTGATTTTCTTACTATTTCTTTTACTTTCTCAGTTATCTTCTCATATGGAATATTCCCATGCTTATCTTCATGCCTTTCCTCCACAATGTTGCTCGATCTATGTCACCTTACGCCATTTTTTCCAGCTGTTTTATATAAACAAACAATAATCTAGCAATAATCCATTTTTTCCAGCTGTTTCATATAAACAAACAATAATTATCTTACAAAATTTTTACTAACTAGTTCATTCTCCAATCCAGCATATCCTTTGCGTGGCAAGTGATGATGATACTGATATTGTGCACATATTGATTGTTGTTTCTTATGTAATGCCTGCAAAATATGAAGGGAAAAGTGGTTATGTAATTTGAGAAGCAATGATTTATTTGCAATTAAAATGGAGGAAAATGTATCCTAAACTCTTCAGTAAACCTATGGGCTACAAAGGCTCTCCAAGCATCAGGTTCAATGAAAGGATATTCTTCAGGGGGGTCACATAAGACTTCTGCTTCATTTTCGAAAGGATAAACATAGGTATTGGTCAGTCTAGACTTGAACTCTCGCCATTAAATGCTGTTGATCTTAAAACCATTTTCCTGCTTTAAGGAGCTATCACAAACACCATCTACGCACAAGCAGATCACACGATTAAAAATATCAATACATGTGACAATGAAGAAAAATAAAACTACATGGGGAATTTAATCAACTTCACATACCTCTAAAGCTTCCAAAATCTTCTTTTTTGTATCTAACTCCACTGCTTTCCATTTTTTAATGTCAATTCGGACCTTCATGCGTGCTAATACCCCAATGTAAGACTGCATTTCCTTTGTTGTCTTCCCATGAGGTTACCCGTTTTTATTATACTCCACAACCTTTCTCACGCCTTGTACTTTTCGCTTCACTATTCGCTGCATTGTGTTAATGCCTCGTTTTCTTTTTGCGGTACTGGAGATTATCTCAACTTTAGATTTCAGAATGTTTTGAGTCTTTAAAGCAGCTTGCTGCGTCTGACTAGCCCTGGCAAGTTGGTTCTTTGCATATTTTGAACTAGCTTTCTTCTTTTGAGGGGAGGAAATAGCTTTCTTGGTTGAAGGGGATGAACTAGCTTTCTTCTTTTTAGGGGATTCAATAGCTTTCTTCTTTGAAGGGGATGAAATAGCTTTCTTCTTTGAAGGGGATGAAATAGCTTTTTTCTTTTGAGGGGATGACATAACTTTCTTCTCTTGAGGGGTTGACATAACTGTCTTCTTTATTCTGTACAAAAATAAACATTGAGTTAGAAAATAAACACATCGTAACTGCTGGAAAAGTAACATTTTAAACTGCTAAAATGTAACATTTTAAACTGCAGGAAATTTACACTGTTGGAAAATATAAATAATGGCTCATGTAACATCTTGCTAGCAAATAAACATTGAGTTATAAATACAACTGTTGGAACATAAACACATCGTAACTGCTGGAAAATTAAAACCATTTTAAACTGCTAAAATGTAATATTTTAAACTTCTGGAAATTTAAACTGCTGGAAAATATAAATACAACTGTGGGAAATACAGCTGTTGGAAAATAATTTAGTTCATAAATACAACTGCTGGAAGTTAAACATTCAGTTTATTGAGTTCTATTAATTGCAACAAGAGTTCCTATTCCTTATCAATCCAAATATCCTCACAGTCAGCTCTCATGTATTGTGAGCTGTCCTCATGAAAAACATAATCAAATGTCTCAACTGCAGGCATACCCCTTGTAAAGGGTTCGTGGTCAATTATAATGTCCCCTAGCTCATCATCATTGGCAAAATCATTATAATCCCTATTTGAGGTTGATAATACAACTGACCACATAGAATCTAAAGGATCTTCAACATAAAAGACTTATTTGACTAGGTTAGCAATAAAAAATTTATCATTTCTAAAACCTATCCTACCAAGTTTGGCCAACGTAAATCCAAGTTCATCTACTTTAATGCCATTATTTTTCTCAACCCAATCGCACTTAAACATAGGTACTCTAAACTTATGATAATCTAGCTCCCATATTTCCTGAATTACCCAATAGAAACTCATGTCTCCCACAACAGGATTTTATCCTTTGCGCTAGAAAGCTGCATTGTCTTTGCCACTAGGTGCACTCCACTATTTTGAACAGCTCGTACATCAACATGTGACTTGGTGTTAAAGTGCAGTCCATTGACAATGTAGCTTTTATACTTTAGTACTTCCATACACGGGCCATCTGAAAGCCACCGCAAAGTCTCCGTTATGTCATTGGATGCTTGGCTAAGTTCATGTGAAACCTGAATCCAAAATAATATAAATCAAGAAACAAACAAGAGCAACCATCAAACATTTACAAAGATAAACACAATTTTACCCTGTTGCGAAACCAATCAATGAATGTGCGATTGTGCTTATCTTGTAGCCACTTTGTTCCTTTTTGAATCTCGGATAAGTTTCTTTCAGATGTATCATATGTTCACTACATGAAATAGAAGACAATCAGATTTTAGTCGTTGAATTATAAGACAAAATTCTTCTATCTTATATAGAAAAACTTTTAAATTACCTGATATATGGTTCAACTTCATCCGTGTTTTCTAATACACAACGATGTGCTTGGTCTAACATGTCACACTCCGTAGATTCTACGGTAGCTGTGACACCCCAAATCCCGGTACTGCATTACCTCAAGATTTGGTGTTCACGTAATCAAAACATTCATATCCAACTACCCACAATCATAATAAATTGAATAATAAAACCTGCCCATACAGGATTACATTAATAAAACATTATCTCCCAGGTTGTCTAACCTTTAAACATAATATAAGTGCAAAAATAAAATTATTACATAACATCATTATTAAAAGTCTATCATCATAACAATAAAGCAAAATTACAAGTCTTCATCACTTGTACATTTTCCCCTTTCCTTTGCTAGTTGTAGGTGTATCTACCTTCTCAACCATAGCTGCAATAAATGTATAAATATGCAAGAGTGAGCAAACAAAGCTCACTTGAAATAAGAATAATTATCTTTACATCATTTGCCAAATAATAGGCTCAATAGAATTGAATGATATGTTCTATTAACATTACAACATTTTCCAATTCATAGGCTCAATAGAACTGAATGATATGTTCTATTAACATTACAACATTTGCCAATTCATAGGCTCAATAGAACTGAATGATATGTTCTATTAACATTCTTAAATATACTACCGAGGGTCAAATGACCACGAACCATGTCTACAGTTATAAGTAATCTTTTAACTTTAACTTTAATAGTCATATGACTATAAGGACTCCACGTACTTAGGGGGATCAATCCTTCGTACAATGTATTGTGCACAACCATTTCAACACTAAGCGTAAACCCCTAAACATAGAGTTGTTCATCTCAGTATTTAGAGTACAAGTCCTCACCAAAGAAAGTTTGGTTTGGATAAGCTTTCAAGGGTAATTGAAGTTTAATGATCATCAAATAGGGAACTAGTTGAATCAACAATGATTGATAATACAATAGTTGTTTAATAACAACATAGCTTAGAACATTTGAGAATCATAAATGAACTGATTTTACATATCAAACTCATGCTTGAAATAGCTATAGAGCATAAGCATTCAATAAAATGAATAAAATGGTTAACCTTTGATTGAACAGTAAAATAAGCTAAGGTTCGAGTCTTATAACATTAGAAATGATATTCCTGAATGTACATTTAACTGATAACAAGCTGGAAACTAAAAACTTGCCCAACAATGTATTAACTCATGCAAAGAATTAAAACAGTTCAATAATAGAGACGAGAGTTCAAAATTACGTTCATTGTACAATAATAGAACTTAAGAAACTTGCTTAACTGTAAACAAGTTAGAATGAATCAATTAATAAAATTGATTTATTCAATAACAGTTAAGATAATAAGCTTGCTCAATCAAAAGCATGAAGTTATACAATATAATAATAGAACTAACTCAACGAAAGTGTAGAGTTAGAAATTTGCCTCGAGCGCAAGCTAAAATATTCAAACTTATGTTCATCTATACACAATATTAAAACCACAACATCTATTAGAGATACTAATATTCACTTTTCAATATAAAACGTATTACTAGCTAAACTTGTTATTTTAGCACAAGTCTTAAGCTACCATTTACATTTCAGAATTCCCAAGTGTTAATCATCACAACACATAACTAACGTTCATTGTATAAACTAGGTTATCACATAACACGTTTTTGATTTACTAATCATTTTTGCAATTTTGAATTTATAATACATATAACACAACGCTGTATTAGCCTTGTTGTTACATGTTGGACACATTACCATAACCTTTAGCTAAGCTATATAAAGAACGACCAAAGTCTGCAGAATTAGCGGAGACTTCAAAGATTATCTGAATGGGCACTTCGCGGCCACGCGTGAGTATTGTCTTTGAGGAGGCAGCGCACGCTTAAGGGTCAAGGCGCATTAGCGAGACGCACAAAACTCAGTTTTATAGAACAGAGCCTCGACACTTTTCTTAAGCCAACTAACACGAATTTCACTCACCAAACAGTGATAATAATACGTAAAATAAAAATACAACTATCATAGACATGATTTCTAACATATTCAACCACTTAGCACAATTTAACAATCACTAAAACTATTTTAATTTCTCAATTTTCATGTTTTCATGAAAAACTCATTTTTCTTGACATTCATCCTAAAAATCATCGCTGTGAATTCAATACATGACCAAATCATCTCATTCAAATTACGTTATGTTCGTATCTCAACAAACTAGCATAAAAAAAACTCAATTAACATCTTAGCATGCAATTTAACCATCAAAATTATTACTTACATAGCTACATATGAAAACATAAACACTGACATCATTTTCTTTTACTGTTATTTCGAAAATTAACATGCGATTTCCTTATTTGACATAAACTCTAGCATTATAAACATGTACAATTGCACTTACCAACTATATAAATCCACAATTCAACAATTGCTAATTACAGAACATGAGAAAATTCTTGCCGTCCAACACAAATACATATATATTATCACAGTTATGAGCATACCTTTTGTTGCTTGACAGAAATTCTTGCTAAACACACTAGAATTGAAGTAAAAATTTCCTAGACTCCTCTCCAATTCTCTCTCAAGAAATTCTCAATTTTCTCGAGTTCTCGAGATCACAACACGTACCAACTTAAGCGTAAAAACCCAAACTGAATAGTAAGCGTAAACAAAAGAAACTGATACACCTTAATACGCATAAATATAATAACAGTTACAAAAATAAACGTATATATTATAATTATATTCTACTTATTATTTTATATATTTTATTTAATTTCAAAAAAAAACTAGAAATCCCAAAAGCCATAAAGCTTGTTCGGCAAAAACCCTTTAAATATTAAAAAATTAATATATTAAGCCTTGTTTGGCAAAAAAACTAAATTAAACTACTTTAATTTATTTTAATAACTCCTTATAATATAGTTATTTGTCACACTATATTTAATCAAGCTTTCATATTTATTTTAATTAATTCAAATCACAATTAATTAAATAAATCCTTTAATCATATAACTCAATACAAATAATTAACCATTCAATTGAAATATCAATATAATAATCATTTCCTTAATTCATCAATTATTTATTTAATAAATAATTCTCCAAATAAACACTAATCAATTAAACAAATATTTATTCAACGATATACACATCCATTAAATATTTATATAAATCAATAAAATATTTAATATTACATTTAAAATTCGAATGTTATATCATTCCTCCTTAAAAGGATTCTCATATCGTAATCACAATTCAAACAATCAAATCGCTCACATTCTTCCCTTACTTACAAAGATTCTCATCCCTCGTAATCAAGACATAGATTAAACAAATAACCCAGGGTAATATTTCATCATTTCAGCTTCGAGTTCCCACGTTGCCTCTTCGACATTGTGGTTTCTCCATATCACCTTCACAGAAGGTATCACTTTATTTCTGAGCACTTGTTCTTTCCTGTCGACTATCTGGATAGGAGTCTCTTCATAAGACAAATCTTTATCGAATTGCAATGGTTCGTACTCGATCACGTGCTTATAATCGGGTTTATATGGTCGTAACACCGAAATGTAAAAAATATTATGAATGTTTTCCAACTCTGGAGGTAGAGCTACCTCATAAGCCACTTCCCCCACTCTTCGTAGTATCTTAAAAGGTCCAATAAATCTTGGGCTGAGCTTTCCTTTCTTTCTAAAATGAATTTTCTCCTTCTAAGGAGAAACTTTTAGGAAAACGAAATTTCCTACTTCAAATTCGTGATTCTGCTTATGTTGATCGGCATACTTTTTATGTCTGTCTTAGGCTGCTACCAATCTTGTCCTGATGAGTTTGACAACTTCAGTAGTTTGTTGTACCAGTTTTGGTCCTAACAGTTGGCGTTCACCGACTTCATCCCAGCACAATGGAGTTCTGCACTTTCTGCCGTACAATGCCTCGTAAGGTGGCATACCGATGCTCGCATGGTAACTGTTGTTGTAGGCAAATTCTACCAACGGTAAATGTTCATCCCAGCTTCCTTTGAAATCCATGATGCATGCTCTCAGCATATCTTCCAACATTTGGATTGTTCGTTCACTTTGCTCGTCGGTTTGCGGATGATATGCTGTACTCATTCGCAACTGTGTTCCCATACATTCTTGTAGTCTCTTCCAGAAGTTTGATGTGAACCTTGGATCTCTATCTGACACAATTGACACTGGTACTCCATGTCTTGACACAATCTCTTTAATGTACAGTTTCGCTAGCTGATCAAGACTAAATCTAATCTTTAATGGCAAAAAGTGTGCAGATTTGGTCAATCTGTCCACTATTACCCATATCGCATCGTATCCTTTCTGAGTCGTTGGAAGTCCTACCACAAAATCCATTGTGATATGCTCCTATTTCCATTTTGGTATTTCCAACGGTTGAAGTAACCCGCTTGGTCGTTGATGTTCAGCTTTCACCTTCTGACACGTCAAGAATTTTGCAACGCATTCTGCAACGTCTCTTTTCATATTCGGCCACCAAAAATGTCACCGCAAATCTTGATACATCTTTGTACTTCCTGGATGAATCGAATATCTTGTGTTGTGTGCTTCGGTCAAGATTTCGTCTCTAATATCTAGTACTGCTGGAACCCAAATTCTTTCCTCGAACCGTAGTAGTCCTTTGGTATCGATCTTATACTTTACATCACTACCATCAACCACTTTCTCTTTGATCGTTTCGCATTCTTTATCTAGTAGTTGAGCACTCTTCACTTTGTCCACCAAAGTCGGACTAGCATCTATCTGAAATAGTCGTTCATCGTACTCATTTGGAAATTTGATTTCCAACTCTAGCTTTGTCATTGCTGAAATAAGCTCCTCCTGAGTGGTTATCAGGATCAACTTCTCCCGACCTTTCCTATTCAAAGCATCTGCAACCACATTCACTTTGCCTGGGTGATAAAAGATCTCACAATAGTAATCCTTTATCAATTCCATCCATCTTCTTTGTCGCATATTCAGGTCCTTTTGTGTGAAAATATACTTCAGACTTTTATGGTCTGTATATATCTCACATTTTTCTCCATAAAGATAGTGTCTCCATATCTTGAGAGCAAAAACTACTGCAGCCAATTCTAAATCATGAGTCGGATAACCTTTCTCATAATCCTTCAGTTGTCTTGATGCATACGCAATTACTTTGCCGTTCTGCATAAGAACACAACCCAATCCCTTATATGAGGCATCACTATACACCACAAAGTTACCTGTACTATCTGGTAATGACAACAGAGGTGCCATGCTTAATTTTTTCTTCAAATTCTGGAAACTTTCTTCACATTTCTCCGTCCAAACAAATTTCATAGTTTTCATGGTCAAATTTGTTAATGGAGTGGCTATCTTAGAAAAATCTTGAATAAATCGTCTGTAATAACCGGCCAGTCCAAGAAACTCCTCACTTCCGATGGTGTTTGTGACGCCCCCAAAATTAGGTATACATCACCCATCTTGGGTCGCCAGATACATGGTACAGAATTCAAATACAACTGTCGTGTACAATACGACAAAACATAAAGCTGTGAGTTTGAATACAAATATTGTCTACTAGAGATTATACAAACTCAAAAGGAGTCCTCATTACAACTATTATCACACTATTTCACAAAATAGTGAGGACTACTAATGCTATCCTCTCGACCATCACTCCGTTCCCCAGACTAAGTCCCAAATTTATATTCTCATTTCAAGAGAAAAAAGTGAAAGAAAGGGTGAGCTCAACTAGCCCAATAAGAAATATTATGACTAAGATAATGCGAGAATAAATTATCATTAGTCTCCAACAATGTTAAACCGATAAAATATAATAGACATCAAGTTTAATCACAATGAACAAGCAATCCATTAAAAGAGTCAAGTAGAAAATAAAATCTACTATCTTTTATGATTTAAAGGTTTTCATCATTTATTATCAATCTTTGAGACTCGACAATAAATATTCCACATCATTGAATCACCCCTGCACTACTTCTGACAAGGATATTCTTTAGTATCACGACCACAATTATCTATGCACTTCTGGGCCAATAATATTTGTGTATTCATTAATGGTCATGATCATGCCAACAACTGTCCATCAATGCACTACAGTCCAATGAGGACTTTTACCACATCATTTGTAACATTACGGTTATGATTACACCGAATAATCCCTGGTCATAATCATACCAAGTCCATCTATGCACTATAGGCCACAGATGACTTTCAAAAAATATAAATATGAGGATGATGACAATGATATAAGAATTCAATAAAACAAATTCAAGAATTAATTTGTCCAAGAACCAATAACGTCCAAATTGTCAACATGATACTACTTTGTAGAGTAAAATTCAAGAATGCTTAGAAGAATATTTCCATGAAAAGATACTGGATGAAGTGCAAATATCAAGAATATTCCACTAATTTCATGGAGTATAGAAGTCTAACTTTAACCAACTGAGTATAATAGAGAATGGAATAACAACAGAAATCACCATGCATGCGGTACTTCGCATAGACAGGTTATTTGTAACACCCCCTTCCCGAATAGGAAAGGGAGGTCACGCGAAAAGCACAACAAACCTCAAAATAAGTAAACAGAGCACTAATAACTTTAAAATATTAATAATGGTGATTCCTTAATAAAGTACTAAATACAATTCTCCAACTAGAGTCAAAATAATCAAACTTAAAATCGAAACAACCTAAATGGTCAAAGGCGACACTCTCATCACACTAGTCCTGAATCACCACTGCAAACCTGCCGGAAGAATAACATAGCATGAGCCAATTTCCCAGTACGGATATAAATATACAAAAGATATACAACTGATATACGAAAACAATTGAGACAAAATACTGAACAAAGCCTCAAGTGTAAATACTGACGAAAATATAATCTCCAAAGATCTGAAAGAAATATATCTGAATCAATAGAATTGATGAAACCAATAGACGAATAAAGAAATAACGAACTGAAGTAACTAACTCAATGAATTGAACTGAACAGAAACAAACAAAACTAATACAATAAAATAATAGGCTGAAACAAATGGCTGGGGTTATTTCATACCGATTGAGCTCAAAAATATACCTTGCCACACAAACAAGTCAAACTAATGCCACACAGGCAAATCACACATTGGACCGCAAATCCAAATGTATGCAAATCGGATAGTGTGTTTGGCACAACATCACCAATCCGCAGAATAGAAAACTAGGGTTAACCCATACGCCTCCCACAATAAAACACCAAATGACCCACTTCCTCCGGAGCCCAAAACGGAGACGCTGTAGACTAATCACACCGCCACGGAAAGTGTCATGCCTCTCGTGCCAAGACAACATGCTTGTGGTACCCCCACAGGTGGTTATAGCTCAGGTATACCCTACGGTATATTCTAACAAAAATATCATGTCACAACACATGCGACATAATACCAACAAAAGGGTTCTATATGTACATGTTGAACCAAATCAAATTATAGTCACAAGGTTTCAAAAAGAAGGTAGCAACATGTGCTGGCTCTACAATTATCAAAATAAATATTAGACATGATAACCTCATTCAAAGAGTACAAGTACGAGTCCAATGTGTCAACTCCAAAATGAAATAAATATATCAATTTCACAAGAAATAATTATGTGAAATAATAACATAAATTCGAAACGAGGAACAAAACGAACAAATCAAATTTAACAAAGGTATCGCTGAAAGAGTACGGAATCCGTACCTGATACTTCCAAACCATTTATAGCACACTCCACAAAATGTTACCCTCAAATGCCAATGATATCAAATATGAAACGTTATTCGCAAACTAAACATATTCACCTCAAATTAAAAATAATCCAAACTAATAATTCATAATCTATTTAATATGCCTTTAATCATCGCCTTTTATCAATTATTAATACTCCAAAATTTATATTCCAAATATAACTCTGTAAATTCCCTCCGTCCGAGCTAATTAAACAAATTAATAAAATTACATTAACAACTTTTAAGTAAAGTTACTAATCAAACTGCAAAAAGAAGAAAAGAAAAAAAAAACTTTAAAATTCAAAAACTTTAACTATGAACATCCAGTCACAATTAGTTTGGTTCTTAAATATATATAAATATATATACTATTTGCTACTAAATCTTTTAAATTCAAATTTTCAAAAATCCTTTTGTTGGAAAACGTATATAGAATTCTATTATTTATTTATTTTATTTTGATAGAATTTTATTTTTTACTACATGAATACAAGTGAATAAACAACCTTAAAAGAAAATTATTGCGAACATGTTAGAAATACCAATTTGATTAAGAAAAAAAAATTACATCAGACTGATGGAATTGAATAACCCATGTATCTTATTATTACTAATTTGCATTCTCCACACACACAATTGCCTAATAATTATTATCCCATATATCTTGAGTACATACAAGTGTACTGACTTAATTTAAATTATTTACTTATCAAACATTTATCCATGCACATGACCATCTTACAATCTACAGAACATAAAGTCGAAGTGGTGAATGAATTGTCAGCAATGCCGTTAAATAAAACAAATCCAATGAATAATAATATAAAAGAATTACCTTATGAATTTCTTTGTAATTCCTTATGCAAAACTCAAAAAATTCATCAGATCTTTCCTTATCTTCTTTGTCTCTCATGCTTCTCTTTTGATTTTTTTTTTCTCTTTTAGCCGCCGCATGCCCACTTCATTTCCTCAGTTCGCATAGAATAGTTAGGTTTTACTTGTTTATAATTTATATATTTGATGAATTCCCTAATTTAAATAGGATTCAAAATTACACAAATATAAATTAAACCCAACTAATTTTTGAGGCCCAAATTAATGTAACCCTTTATTTATTATAATCCACATACATTAAATACAATTGGACCCAAACATAAGAAAAAATTAATTAAAATATTAATATAAATACATAAATTTATATGTTATTTATTAATTTCTTTTTCTTTTTTTCTTTTTTTTTGGGTATTATATTATTACAACAGAATAATAATAACGGAACCAGGTCAGGCGAAATTCGCACCGACAGGAAGTTGCAACAGAATAATAAAGAATGGAATAACAACAGAAATCACTATGTATGCGGTAATGGATCCTATTCTTAGCACCCTTCAACTGATCAAACAAGTCATCTATTCTTGGCAATGGATATTTGTTTTTAATTGTGACTTTATTTAATTCTCTATAATCAATGCAAAGACACATTGACCCATCCTTCTTCTTCACGAATAACACGGGCGCTCCCCACGGTGATACGCTTGGTTAAATATATTTCTTGTCTAACAATTCCTGCAATTGTACCATCAGTTCCTTCATTTCTACTGGACCCATTCTGTACGGGGCCTTCGATATCGATGATGTTCTCAGCACTAAGTTGATTACGAACTCAATTTCTCTGTCAGGCAGAAGTCCTGGAAAATCCTCTAGAAACACATCCTCAAATTCCCCCACCACTGGTATCTCTTCTAGTTTCACATTCTTTTTCTGAGTATCGACTATGTAAGCTAAATAGCCCACACAGCCTTGACTCAACAATTTCTTGGCCTGCATAATTGTCAGACATTTCATTTGTCTAGGCGACTTGCTACCATAAAATACTACCTTTGACGGGGTCACAAGGTTTACACACTTCTTTTGGCAATCAATTCCGCTCCATATTTGAAATGCACCAATCCATTCCCAAAATAACATTAAACTCTCCAAGTCTAATCGGAATGAAATCTACCATCAAGATATTCTCCTTAATGTTCACCCTATAATTCTTGTATACGAATCTAACAAGGATTACCTCCTTATTCGCAATATCTATGTTCAAAGGGAAATTCAATTCTTCTCTAGGCAACTCTAACCTCTTAGCAAATTCATCGAGAGATAAGCGAAGCAAGTAGCACCTTTGATCAAATAATACACAAGCATCAATATCATTGATTGGGATAATACGACGACACGACATCTTTTGATTGCCAAACATCTTGCATGGTCATGTTGAAGGTTACGGTACGTGGGTTTGTTTGATGTTGTGGGTCCACTGTTACCTCCATTGCTTCTAGTTGTCACTCCATCCTTCTTCTTAGGGCATTCACGAGCAAAGTGATCCTTGGATCCGCACGTGAAGCACACGTTCTTCTTAGGTTGAGTGCAATTTGGGGCCATGTGACCCTCCTGGCAACAATTAAAGCATACTCGTTTCCCTATCAAGCACGCACCCTTGTGAAACTTCCCGCATGTAGCACATGCTTCAAACTTCTTATTTTCTTTGGTTACCTGCTGGTTTCCGATGTTGGGCTTGACGAAAGCATGTAATGGAAATTAAAATTTTAAAGCAATTTAGAAACCCTAAAACAGATCCATGCGAAAAATCAATTAATTCAGAGGTTTAGAGATTATACCGGATATAAAAAAAGCGAGAATCAAACCGATCATTGCGCCTCGAATCTCCAACGCAATACAAACCGATTTAGCCTACTACGGTATCCACATCGAACGCCGCAGCGAATCGGCGATTACTGCAATAATAAGGACTTGCGGTACTAGCCACCAAAAAGAATGGATTTTACAAACTATTTTCTCTCTGAGTCTCTCTCTAAAGAAGCGGCTAGGGTTTTTTCAATTCGATATATTCCCTAAGTAGTCTGCTATATATCATATATATAGTAGTTAAAAGGAATTAATCAAATCAAAACCTAATTTCATAAAATCCGAATTTATATATATATATATCTTAATTAAGTCTTACGTAATTAATATACATATATACAAATTATCCTTTTAATTTAAATTAAATGATTTAAATACTATTAATCATATTAATATATTTAAATCCTTAAAATTTAAATTAATTCCCTTTTAAATAACGTTACATGTGTGTGACCTATATAGTTATTATTACGTTGGAAATAATTTTAAAATCATATTATAAAATTATAAACGATGAGCGACATCTAGTAATGCATCACTTTACCCAAGTAATAATAAGATCGATGATTCAATGCAACCTTTTACGTGACCAATGTTTCAATGTAATTTAATCCTTTTAACCTTAATATCCTAGATTAAACTCGAGTCATGGAATGTGTCATACTCTTCATAATTTAATTTGAGTTTTCTTGATCAATGAGTAGACTATATGAAACAAATCACTATTTGAGCATGACCATGCATTTCATAGTCCTACTCAATCAAGAGGCCTATGGATATCACCCATAATATATAGGATGGTTAAATTCCATCTAGATCACTCATATTTCTCACACGATTAATGATGAACCCAATATCACCTTTATAGTCCACCCTATTAAAGGTGACATTTGATGATATCAAAGTACATAATTCTCGTGTAATAATATAGCGATTTCAGGTCGGAGGACCATTACATCATTGTCACTATGAGAATTGCTAATGACACTTCGCATAATGCTCCATATAAAATTCTCATGGTGGGTCTGTCCAGTACATCGTTCTCTAACATGTACCTATGCATTGACTTAATATCTCATATATTTATGACCAATAAGATTTGGTCATCAGTCAATCCACATACTATTCTCAATGCATCATTGTTGTCCCATCAACAATGATACTTTCGACTAGGACATTTAAGAACAACGATACTAATGGTAATATATAATCTCATGTTCAAGTCACATACTTGAAACTATATAATTTGTATCACTATTCTAAGGAATTTTATTATGTTAACAATTATATTACGCAGTAAATAAAACCATAATAAAATCATATATTTATTCAATCAAATATAATATCAAAACGTTAAGCAATTATATCAAATAATTGGCCTCTAGGGCATAAACTCTAACATCCAACACCCATGTTTCCATTCCACTTCCTCTTCAAGTTGTTGTTGTTGTTGTTGTTATTTCCACCACTACCACCTCCATTCTTAATCTCCACCTCATTCTTCTTCTTTTTCTGTTCCTGATTGAACTTTGTCACTGCCTTGCCTCCACCTTCAGCGAGTATTTCTTTCTCCATCACTGCTGCGAAAGTCTTCAATTGAAATAGGGAAACCCTCTTTGTGCACAACCAGGGCTCACCCCTATTCAAATCTCTTCATTTAAGGCTCGTCCGTCTTGACTTGATAAAGCGCAAACCTCGCCAACTTCGTTGAATTTAGCGATACTTGGGATCTGAGTCATTGTTCCTCGCTTGGGTTCTAAAAATTTCACTTCCAGCTGACCCTTCGAACTCTCGGGAAAATAGGTCTCGAAGAATATCTCCTTAAACCTATCCCAGGTCATCATCCCTGGTCCTTCTTGAGTTTTATTGGCCTGCCACCAATAACTAGCTTCTGCTTTCAACATGAATGTTGCAAAAGTAGTCTTCTGGTCATCCCCTACCCTAGCAACATCGAACACCTTCTCTATCTTCATAATCCAAGTCTGTGTCTCGACTAGATTCATGGTCCCACAAAATTCAGGTGGTCCAACCGCCTTGAACTCCTTAAACATTGTTCCTTGGTTCTGTGGTTGATTCTGCAACGCTCCTGTCAGTAATGTCACTAATTGTTGAATGGGGTTAGCATCAACATTGTCGTTATTGTTGTTTGCTTTGGTGGTTCTTTGTCGCGGTGGTTGACGTCTGGAAGGCATTTTCTGTTAAAAATACGCCCATTAGATTATTATTCAACTCTTTTAAGTAATTTCTACTTAATTTTCCTCCACAAAAGATGTGACGCCCCCAAATCCAGGTACTTGAAACCCGAACTCGGTACTTCACGATACCATTTCTATAAGCTGAATAATGCTAATAATAATAACAATAATATAAAGTTTAAACTTAATTTAATATGCATCAAAGTTTACTCCCAGCTACGAGACCTTTAAACATTCATTACATCAAAGATAATAAGTATCATTGTCTTAATAAACTATAACTATTACACAACATATTACAAATCTCATTAAATACGACTTTCCTTTCCCTTGTTCTTTTTGAGCCTTGAAGTTGATCATACTAACTAGAAAACATTTAAATTTAAAGCAAGAATGAGCATTGGATTGCCTTGACAAGTAATAAGAACAATATATATTAAATTTGAAAGAATTAAATGTTTTCTTTGAAAGACACTTCTACAACGAATCAACAGTTGTGAAGTAAGCTGAACCAATAATAACAACATATCACTTCCATATCAAATCTTTTAAACTACGTACAGACTATATCTGGAGATCAGTCAACATACTATGAACATTGTTTTCTATTTTCGAAAAGGTTAAACAAAAATTCATTTGTAAACTGTCATAACTTACGGGCACGGGGGGTGATCAGCCCGTTATGCCATGTATTGATCAATACTACATGCAAGAACGATATTATCGTTCACTCTATCCACCTTAGATGCACAAAAGTTTTCCCATATTCGGGATGTTCATACTTAGTCGGGAATCCAAACCAAAATAATCTGGTTGGATACAATAACGTTCTATCTTGTTCAACAATATTTTTATGTCTAACTGAATCAAATAGCTTAGACGACTTTTAAGTCAACGTATACATACTTGAAATCAATAAGTATGTATCAACATATGATTAAATACAATGGTTATCCAAGTGGGGACACTTGTCTAACCCTATATACGAATTAACGAACAGAATAAATATCTGAATTATACAATAATACAATGATCGGATAATGTAAGAACTTGTATGAATACAAAGATTGAATACATAATCAATAATAATAGAGTTAATAATCTGGCACAATAATAATATAATTCTGAAACTTTCTTACTCATGTCCATTGCATAAAGTAAATGCAAAAGTAGGATACTTGCACAATGTAAATAATAGATCAGATACTTGCTCAATAATAATTAGAGTAAGTTTAGGAAACTTCATATAACATGATATACTGTTTGCCGCGAAATAAAAGTAGTGCATAAGGTTTAGATACTTACTGCACATTTGCTTTGCTTACAATAACTTGTGACTTAGATTAATCTTTTATATAGCGACCTATCAGTAATAAGATCATTCGTTCAATTAGAACAATATACTATAACACATAGTATTGCATTTCGCAGTCAGCACATAACCTAATCACATTATTACCCATGTTTAACAACCATTGAATCACAAATAATCACATATCTAATTAAATTATCTAAGTCAGGATCAATTTACGAAACATGCCGATTGTCTTGAAACAACTTTATTAGTAATTATCGAGTCTAAGACTCTTTCTTATAACTTAGTATCGGTCGTATTATTTTTAAATGACTTATAATAATTTTAAAACATTTATTATAATTTATCATGAATTTTCAAACATCGAAATTATTATTAAATGATTTAAATATTAATCAATTCTATTATCATTAATATTTAATTAATATTAAACTATTAATGAAATCATTTTCAAAATATTAAAGTTATTTATAATAACTCAAAATACTTTTAAAGTATTAATATTACCTTAAATGATTTTTAAAATATTTAAAAACATTCTTAAATAATTACCATTAATATTAAAGTATTAATGTTTTATTTGTCAAAATATTAAAAGTCATTAAGTATAACTTCAAATATTTTTAATTCATTTATATCTCTTTTAAATGATTTTTAAATTAATAAAACCATTTATAAACTATTTATTTAATATAATTATTAAATAAATTTAATATTATTAATAATAAATTAATAATTATTAATATTAAATTATTAATGAAATTATCCTTTAAATATTAAAAGTTATATTTTATAACTTAAAATATCTTTAAACACTTTATTTTTATTTAAAATAATTATTATACTATTAAAACAATTTTTAAACTAAATTATTTAATATAATTATTAAATAACTTTAATATCATTAATAATAATTAATTAATGAAATTTACCTTTAAATATTAAAAGTTATATTTTATAACTTCAAATATTTTTAAATACTTTATTATTATTTAAAATATTTTTAATATAATAAAATCATTTTTAATTAATTTATTTAATTCATTTAGTACATAACTTAATTATCATTAATATTAATTTATTAATGAAATTTATCACAAAATATTAAAAGTCATAGAAAATAACTTAAAATATTTTCTTATACCATAATATAATTTTGAAATGATTTTTCATGTATTAAAATCATTTTAAATAATTTATTTAATATTATAATTAAATAAATTAAATACTTTTAATATTCAAAAATATTAAATATTTATGAAATATATTCAAAATAATTAAAATATAATTTTGGGACATTAAAATA
Organism: Panax ginseng; assembly: GCA_020205605.1. Lineage (NCBI taxonomy): Eukaryota > Viridiplantae > Streptophyta > Magnoliopsida > Apiales > Araliaceae > Panax > Panax ginseng. Next base: position 128,673,413 of record CM035136.1, on the reverse strand, counting down.
ATTTTTTATAATTTATTTTGTATTTTTAATAATTTAAATCTAATTTTACGTAATTATTTAATAAAATCGATTTTTAAAATAAATGCATCTCGCTAAAGACCACTATAGCGGCAGGCAAATCATTGTAGGGTGTTCTTCGTGTTCTTCATATAAACCCGGATCTTCATACACGGTTTGGTGGGTGGGTTTGACCGTAAATAACTTCGATGTGTGGTGTGTTTACGGGTAATTTCTAACCAAGTGATCTTGTAGTCATTACACAACACTACAAGTAGAAATCAACATCTAGGCCATACTATAAACACACAAAGAGATCTAAGTCTCCAAAGAAGATGTCAAGTGGGTTACGGGTTTTCCGAAACCCGATTAATTCGGCAAACCATCTTGAAGCTCAAATATTTACATGTTACGGTCATTGCAATAATGATATTAAGGTTTTAATTCATAGCTCATATGTCGAGGAACATATATCCAACATCAAATCGATCAAATTATAACACAATAACTTGATTCGATCTAGTCAAAACACATCGAAAGTTCATCCTAGAAATTTACGGAATTTCGAAAAATCATATTCATGGCCAGGATGGCCTAGTTTGACCATCCATAAAATCCCTCATGTTTGTTATTTAACGAGATCTAAAGTACAGATCTCAAGTACACATAACATACTATAAACTAAATACATTAACACAATCAAAACATAAAACACATGCAAGATCGAGATCATGAACATCTCGTCGGACTTACATTCTTGGCTTTACGGTCATTTGAGAAAAGTCGTCAATCTTTGGTCAGCGGTATTTGGCCAAGTGAATAACTACTAATCTGTACATCAAATGACTACTATTCTTTTTGTAGATTAAAGACAACATTGCAGGCTACCAATAACAGCTTACAAACAACACAAAACATAATCTAGAAAGGATCTGTGGCCACTGACATTCATTGTCAAACCATTGAACACAATTTTTCCAGATTTTGTAGATCTTCAAATCTGAGCTTCTAAATGTTATGGATCTAACATCTAGCAACCCAGATCATCATAAGACACTATAATAAACATATTCTAACATTCAAAATTAACATCTAACACATAATTTTTGGACAAATTTGAGGCTAGGGTTTTTGTACCTTTTCTAAGCTTTGATTCTGATTTTGTTCTTCTGATCTGCTACTGGTAATCATGGGGCTTGATCATGGACTAATCTAACAAGGGAATTTCGTGGGTTTGAGCTTGAGAGAGAATGGCTAGGTATTTGTGAGCAATTTAGGCCAAAAATGATCACTTTCTTTCTCTTAAATTATGCAAATCATGTATGCAATGAACTTGTATCTAGTGGCTGATAATGTGCTGTGATGTAGCTTGTAGGTAGGTCTAGGGTAGGGTGGCTACAAGATTGGATAAGATTTGCTAGCAATAATTCAACTAATGGGACAAAAGGGTATTTTGGTAATTATTTTTAATTTCAAGGGTATTCTTGTCCAATGTTATTAAATCTAGGGTTTAATCACTAGATTTTACATCTTAAAGTTTCCCAAATAATTTCTAGGATTTGTACAATTAAAAATTAAAGTGTAATAAAATTTTAATTTTAAACACACTAATTAAATTAGGGGTTTTAATAGAAATTAAGGTTTTTAATAGAAAATTAGGGTTTAAATAATTAGGGTTCCTTAACATCATTAGGGTTCCCAATTTAACAATTAGGGTTTCCTAATTATCATTATAATTTACAAAAACAATAATTAGGGTTTCTAATTTTAGCAAATTAGGATTTTTAAATAATAATTAGGGTTTCTCATAATTACAGAAATTATATAATACACAGTAAATTTCATATAACACCATTACTACACAGTCTTGAACTCATAACCGAGTTTAACAATTAGGGTTTAATAACACGATATGAGGGTCATGCCTAATTTACCACAATTGAATAACCATTATCGGTCTCCACATTTACGATACATATTTATAGCATTTGAAAAATTAAAATATAATTAATATTATATTATTATTCTCATCCTTGATCAATACCCAAATTTAGGGTTTGGATTCCATATCGATTTATTTTTCATATACAACATCAATAATTAAGCTAAAATAATTAACTTAAGTATTACGAACAATTCATATAATAAAATGTTTATTATTATAATTCTAATAATTATTTCATATATTATTTAAATAATATAAAATCACATTTTCATAGAAAATAAATAATAAAGACATTTCTACTATAAAATTAATTATTATAAGTATATACGTTATAATGATCAATAATTCTAAAATAAAATTATTTGAAATTATTCATGTAATAAATAAATTTTATTTATTACATATATACATACACATTACTTGGCACATATTCCCTTCTTAAATAAAAAAAAATTTATATGTAAAATTTCTTATTTATTTACATAGAAAATATTGGGTTATTACAAAAGAAATAGCCACATAATAACATAACCTCTTTGAAAATATAAAACAATAGCATCACTGCTATTTACATTACTTTCCTGAACTATAAAAGTTTTAGGACAAAATCATCCTCATATCCCATAGGTTACATAACACTTGGGATTTATAATTTATTTAATATTTATAACTCGCATATTAACCTACGATGTTCTACTAAGATCTTTGCTTAGCCTTACTACGCTCTTCCTCCATGTCCTAACATTGTTACTGCGATTTAATACATCTGATAAGCGGCGTCTCGGCCCGAATCGGATAACTCATGACCCGATCTTGAGCTCGATTAACCACGGTGTTGAATACTCTATTTATCTCTTCCATCTGTATTCTCTTTGCCCGTGCGTCTTTCACCACTATCCCAGCTCGTTGAAATACTCCCTCGTATGCGTCTTCGGCTCTTGCCCTCTTCGTAGCTTCTTCCCTCAGCTTGTTTTTCAGTTCTGCTACCTCCTCAATCAGTTGTTCTTTCTCTCCTTCAGTCTATTCTAGCTTGTCCTCGAAATTAGTCAGTCGTTCTTCACGATCCTGGGATCTCATCGTCTTTCTGTGTCATTGCAGTCTGTTGTTTAGCTACTATCTCTTGCAATTCCTCGACTGTATCCTGAAGTTCCACGTTACGGTCGTAGAATTCATCATACATACGAGCAGCTACCGAGGTTAGTGGAGTCTTCTCTTCCTCGTCCTCGTCATCCTCATCTTCCTGTGGCAACTCAACGGGATCCTCCTCATTCGTCTCCACATCATCATCCTCATCTTCAACCACTGTGACCAATGGGGCTGACTCCCGTGGCAGTAGTCGTTCCCAAATAACCTAAATGTCGCGAGGCTCCTCCTCTATAGGCATTTGAGGTCCTCCCTCCCTAGCCTAACTGGATTCTCCGACATTAGTCATCCTGACAACAAAATTTTAAGTTTTAATTATTAATCATTACTACTCGTCACTCACGAGCACATAATTATAAACATATAAGCACATAAGTGTTTTATTACTCCTTCCTTAAAACTCGATAAGAGTTAATCACCACTATCTTTTCAAAGGTTACTTCCTAAGGCTTTTCCCCACCTAAGATTCATAACCTAAAGTTTTGATACCAACTTGTGACACCCCAAATCCCGGTACTGCATTACCTCAAGATTTGGTGTTCACGTAATCAAAACATTCATATCCAACTACCCACAATCATAATAAATTGAATAATAAAACCTGCCCATACAGGATTACATTAATAAAACATTATCTCCCAGGTTGTCTAACCTTTAAACATAATATAAGTGCGAAAATAAAATTATTACATCACGTCATTATTAAAAGTCTATCATCATAACAATAAAGCAAAATTACAAGTCTTCATCACTTGTACATTTTCCCCTTTCCTTTGCTAGTTGTAGGTGTATCTACCTTCTCAACCATAGCTGCAATAAATGTATAAATATGCAAGAGTGAGCAAACAAAGCTCACTTGAAATAAGAATAATTATCTTTACATCATTTGCCAAATAATAGGCTCAATAGAATTGAATGATATGTTCTATTAACATTAAACATTTGCTAATTCATAGGCTCAATAGAACTGAATGATATGTTCGATTAACATTACAACATTTGCCAATTCATAGGCTCAATAGAACTGAATGATATGTTCTATTAACATTACAACATTTGCCAATTCATAGGCTCAATAGAACTGAATGATATGTTCTATTAACATTCTTAAATATACTACTGAGGGTCAAATGACCACCAACCATGTCCACAGTTATAAGTAATCTTTCAACTTTAACTTTAACAGTCATATGACTATAAGGACTCCACGTACTTAGGGGGATCAATCCTTCGTACAATGTATTGTGCACAACCATTTCAACGCTAAACGTAAACCCCTAAACATAGGGTTGTTCATCTCATATTTAGACTACAAGTCCGCACCAAAGAAAGTTTGGTTTGGATAAGCTTTCAAGGGAAATTGAAGTTTAATGATCATCAACTAGGGAACTAGTTGAATCAACAATGATTGATAATACAATAGTTGTTTAATAACAACATAGCTTAGAACATTTGAGAATCATAAATGAACTGATTCTACATATCAAACTCATGCTTGAAATAGCTATAGAGCATAAGCATTCAATAAAATGAATAAAATGGTTAACCTTTGCTTGAACAGTAAAATAAGCTAAATTTTGAGTCTTATAACATTAGAAATGATATTCCTGAACGTACATTTAACTGATAGCAAGCTGGAAACTAAAAACTTGCCCAACAATGTATTAACTCATGCAAAGAATTAAAACAATTCAATAATAGAGACGAGAGTTCAAAATTACGTTCATTGTACAATAATAGAACTTAAGAAACTTGCTTAACTGTAAACAAGTTAGAATGAATCAATCAATAAAATTGATTTATTCAATAACAGTTAAGATAAGAAGCTTACTTAATCAAAAGCATGAAGTTATACAATATAATAATAGAACTAACTCAACGAAAGTGTAGAGTTAGAAAACTTGCCTCGAGCGTAAGCTAAAATATTAAAACTCACATTCACCTATACACAATATTAAAACCACAACATCTATTAGAGATACTAATATTCACTTTTCAATATAAAACGCATTACTAGCTAAACTTGTTATTTTAGCACAAGTCTTAAGCTACCATTTACATTTCAGAATTCCCAATTGTTAATCATCACAACATATAACTAACGTTCATTGTATAAACTAGGTTATCACATAACACGTTTTTGATTTACTAATCATTTTTGTAACTTTGAATTCATAATACATATAACACAACTTTGTATTAGCCTTGTTGTTACATGTTGGACACATTACCATAACCTTTAGCTAAGCCACAAAGAACGACCAAAGTCTGCAGAATTAGCAGACTTCAGTGTCTGGAAATGGGCACTTTCATGATGTGCATACGAGTTTTGTACTAGGAGGCCATACGCCGTCTGCGACTTCTTGCCCATGCATTTGCCGTAAAACTTCGATTTCTGAGCGAGCCTCAGCACGTTTCTTAAGCCAACTAACACGAATTTCACTCACTAAATAGTGATAATAACACGTAAAATAAATATGCAACTATCATAGACATGATTGCTAACATATTCAACCACTTAGCACAATTTAACAATCACTAAAACTCTTTTAATTTCTCAATTTTCATGTTTTTATGACAAACTCAATTTTCTTGACATTCATCCTAAAAATCATCACTGTGAATTCAATACATGACCAAATCATCACATTCAAATTACATTATGTTCGTATCTCAACAAACTAGCATAAACAAAACTAAATTAACATATTAGCATGCAATTTAACCATCAAAATTGGTATTTACATAGCTACATATGAAAACATAAACACTAACATCATTTTCTTTTACTGTTATCCAAAAATTAACATGCGATTTCCTTATTTGACATAAACTCTAGCATTATAAACATGTACAATTGCAATTACCAACTATATAAATCCACAATTCAACAATTGCGTATTACAGAACATGAAAAAATTCTTGCCGTCCAACACAAATACATATATATTATCACAGTTATGAACATACCTTTTGTTGCTTGCGAAATTCTTGCTAAACACACTTTGGAATTGGCGTGAAAATTTCTGACTCCTCTCCAATTCTCTCAAGAAATTCTCAATTTTCTCGAGTTCTCGATTATCACAACCACAGACCAACTTAAGCGTAAAACCCAAAACCGAATAGTAAGCTTAAACAAAAGAAAGCGATACACCTTAATACGCATAAATATAATAATAGATTACAAAATAAACGTATATATTATAATTATATTATACTTATTATTTTATATATTTTATTTAATTTCAAAAAAAAAACTAGAAATCCCAAAAGCCATAAAGCTTGTTTGGCAAAAACCCTTTAAATATTAAAGAATTAATATATTAAGCCTTGTTTGGCAAAAAACTAAATTAAACTACTTTAATTTATTTTAATAACTCCTTATAATATAGTTATTTGTCACACTATATTTAATCAAGCTTTCATATTTATTTTAATTAATTCAAATCACAATTAATTAAATAAATCCTTTAATCACATAACTCAATACAAATAATTAACCATTAAATTGAAATATCGATTATAATAATCATTTCCTTAATTCATCAATTATTTATTTAATAAATAATTCTCCAAATAAACTTAAATCAATTAAATAAATATTTATTCAACGATATACACATCCATTAAATATTTATATAAATCAATAAATATTTAATATTACATTTAAAATTTTGGAATGTTAGAGTAGCACCAGATAAGGGTTGTGTACGACCCATATTTTGCCTCGATGGGATCCCAATAGTACTAACATAAGATAAATATTCCTCGCAAAACTCTGAAGCTTCTTCACCAATATAACATTTAGCCATGCAACCTTCAGGCCAATTACGATTACGTACATACCCTTTTAATACTTTCATGAATCTTTCAAATGGATACATCCATCTAAAGTAAATTGGCCCACATAATCGAACTTCTCTAACAAGATGCACCACAACATGAATCATGATATCAAAGAATGATGGTGGAAAATACTTCTCAAGCAAACACAAGGTTACCACTACATCAACTTGCATTTTATCTAGTTTTGAAATGTCGATGACTTTGTCGCATATCTCATTAAAGAAAAAACACAATCTGATTATTGCATACCTCACAGGTCTTTCCATCACCGAACGTAAGGCAACGGGGAGCAATTGTTGCATTAAGGTATGACAGTCATGAGACTTAAGCCCATAGAGTTTTAGGTCTTGCAATGATACAAGACTTTTGATATTAGAAGCGTAACCTTCTGGGACTTTCATGCCCTACAAAGAATTACATACAACTCTTTTCTCTGCCCTCGATAGATTCCAAGTACTTGGAGGCAAACGTGTCCTTTTCCCCCCAAAATCTGGTTGCAAATAAGTCTTAACCCCCATTTCTAAGAGGTCTAATCGAGCTGCAACCCCATATTTGTTTTCCCCCGGAATCTCCAATAATGTACCAATAATGCTATTGCATACATTTTTCTCAATATGTATAACATCAAGACAATGTCTAATATGAAGAAACTTTCAATACTCTAGTTAAAAGAAGATTGACTTCCTCTTCCAACAAGGCCTGTTATCCTTGTCATCAACAACATGAGTAAAACCATCAACCTTTCTAAATACTTCCTCTATCGTTAGTGACACAGGAGGTGGTCTAAATTATTGTTCTCCATTAAATGTTACTCGCTGCTTCCGAAATGAATGATCTTGAGGCAAGAATCTTCGGTGGCCAATGTAACAAACTTTGTTACCACGTGTCAACCTATGGCTAGGTGTATCCTCGGCAAATATATGACATACTTTATAACCTTTTACAACACATCCAGATAAGTTCCCATATGCAGAAAAGTCATTAATAGTCCACATTAATTGGGCTTTGAGCATAAAGTATTCTCCTCTAAATGCAACATACACCCCTGGAACCCCCTTCCACAAACACTTCAAATCATCAATCAATGGTTCCAAGTAGACATTTATATCATTACTGGCTTGTTTAGGACCGAGATCAACAAAGTCAACATCATGAACTTTCTTTTCATACATAATCAAGGTGGAAGATTATAAATAATCATTATTGTGACACCCCCAAATACCGGTACTTCATTACCTCAAGATCTGGCGTTCACTTAATCAAAATATTCATATCTAACTACCTAATGATAATAAAAATTGAATAGTAAACCTTCCCTTAAGGGATTACATTAATAAAAATAATAAAATCTCCCAAGTTATCTAACCTTTACATACAATCATTCAAATGCGGAGAATAAATAAACTTCATTACAATCATTCAAACTAAAGTCTGATAATAAAATATCAAAATGATTACAAGTCTTCAGTACTTGTTCATCTTTCCCTTTCCCTTACTGGTGCTAGGTACGTTGACCTTCTCAACTTTAGCTGTAATATTTATATAAGCAAGAGTGAACAAACAAGGCTCACTTGAAATGAAATTGAATAAAACTTTACATCAACTGCCAAATAATAGGCTCAATAGAACTGAACAATATGTTCTATTAACATTTTGAAATATACAACTAAGGGTCTAATGACCACGAACCATGTCCACAGTTATAAGTACTCTTTCAACTTAAACTTTAACAGTCATAAGACTATAAGGACTCCACGTACTTAGGGGGATCAGCCCTTCGTACAATGTATTGTGCACAAACATTTCAACGCTAAGCGTAAACCCCTAATAATAGGGTTGTTCATCTGAGTATTTAAAGTACAAGTCCGCACCAATGTAAGATTGGTTTGGATACGTTTCAAGGGAAATTTAGAATTCAACGGTCATCAACTAAGGATGACTTCTAACGTTTTACAGAAATCGTACCCAAAGAACAAAACACATCAATTCTTAACATTTTAATGGCTTCTAGCAGCTAAATTAACATATATAATTTATGTAAATCACACACATATACTAATTTAGCACAACTTAAACAATAATTTAAGAAAACTTAATTCTTGGAATAACATATTTTAACATGAAAACTCCATTGTTGACATTTCTTGACACAGTGAACTGAAACTCCACGGTTATAAACCAAATTGATTTATTCTAACTATATTTTCTGAAATCCTTCCCCAATTAACATAATCAGCGGTCAATTTCATAATTAGCATACAATAACATACTAATTGCTAATAGTCCTACAAACCACGTTTATGCATATATTCACTGTAAAAACCAATTTCTTTCTTTTAAAAATGTAATTAGCATACAGTCATACACACACACACACACACACACATATATATATATATGCTAGTTATAACAATTATCATTACAAATACATGTAACATCATAACCAACTCTAAAACATGGTTTACATACAATTTTTGTAAAAAATCTTATACACAGTGAACTAATTTCAAGACCACGGAGACTAAGTAATTTATACCATAAATCATATCTGTTAAGAGTATAAACAAACCTTTCTTGTTGCTCAGACAATCTTTGCTTAATCACTGATAATAGCTTGAAGAATACATAAGTTCCTCTTGTTTCTCTCCCCCAGACCTCTGACAATTTCTCTCAAAACTCTTTGGTCTCTCACTTTTCTTTTCTTTTTCCTTTCTTAGGCTTAAGCCAAAACACACTATACGTAAAACTAAATTGATAACAATTATGTGTAAACTAAAAAACACTGATATGGCCTTAATAATCACCATAACTATTATCAGTTACCAAAATAATAAACGTATATCCATTATAAATATATTTTATTTATATATTATTTATTTAATTTGTTTCATTATTAATTCAAAATTCAAAAGAAATCCAAAAGCCATAAGGCTCTGTTTGGCAAAACTCTTTAATAATTAAAGACTTAATATATTTAAGCCTTGTTTGACAAAACTAAATTAAACTCCTTTATAGTATAGTTATTTGTCACGCTTTCATTTAATTAAGTTTTCATACTTAACTTACTTAATTCTAATAACAATTTATCAATTAAATCATTTAATCACAAAAGTTAATACAAATAATTACCCATCAAAATGAAATATCAATATAATAATTCATTTAATTATTATAAACTCTATAACTTAATTGTTAAATTAAATTAGAATATTATCTCATAATAATTAATTTCCTTAACTCATTAATTATTTAACAAATAATTAACTAAATAAAATCAATTAAATAATATTTATTCAACGATAAATACATCCATTAAATATTTATATAGTTCAATAAATATTTAAATATTATAATTAAAAATCTGGATTGGTACAACATAAGCACATAAGTGTTTTATTACTTCTTCCTTAAAAACTCGATAAGAGTTTATCACTATCTTTTCAAATGTTACTTCCTAAGGCTTCCCCCCCCCCACCTAAGGTTCATAACCTAAAGCTTTGATACCAACTTGTGACACCCCCAAATCCCGGTACTTTATTACCTTAAGATTTGGCGTTCACTTAATCAAAACATTCATATCTAACTACCAAATCATAATAAAAATTGAATAATAAACCTTCCCTTAAGGGATTACATTAATAAAAATAATAAAAATCTCCCAGGTTATCTAACATTTACATAAAATAATTCAAATGGGGAAAATAAATAAGCTTCATTACAATCATTCAAACTAAAGTCTGATAATAAAATATCAAAATAATTACAAGTCTTCAGTACTTGTTCATCTTTCCTTTCCTTCTTGGTCTTTAGAGTACGTCGACCTTCTCAACTTTAGCTGTAATATTTATATAAGCAAGAATGAGCAAACAAGGTTCACTTGAAATGAAATTGAATAAAACTTTACATCAACTGCCAAATAATAGGCTCAATAAAACCGAACAATATGTTCTATTAACATTCTGAAATATACAACTGAGGGTCTAATGACCACAAACCATGTCCACAGTTATAAGTACTCTTTCAACTTAAACTTTAACAGTCATAAGACTATAAGGACTCCACGTACTTAGGGGGATCAGCCATTCGTACAATGTATTGTGCACAAACATTTCAACGCTAAGCGTAAACCCCTAATAATAGGGTTGTTCATCTCAGTATTTAGAGTACAAGTCTGCACCAACGTAAGATTGGTTTGTATACGTTTCAAGGGAAATTTAGAATTCAACGGTCATCAACTAAGGATTAGTTGAATAAAAAGGTATTAACTCTATGTTACGGAATAAACCATAATTGAATCAACATTATATACTAAGTTCATGCTTTAGGAATAATCTAATAGCATAGAGATTGAATAATATAAAATACATTGCTTCGAACAACATTAATCTAAGGTTAAATCTTAGAATTGAATATTAAACATGCATAATAAGTAATAACTTGAACAATAAACATGTTCATCAGAGTAAAGATACTTGCATGCTAAAATAACAAGTTTAGGTTTATAAAAACTTGCACAAAATAATAATATAACTAGCTCAACGAAAGTATTGAGTTAGGAAAACTTGCATAATTATAATCGAACTAGAAATAATGACTTGTTCAACGAAACAAGTTAACAATAAGAATAACTTGATCAATATCATCAAGATAAGGTAAGTAAACTTGCCCAATGAAAATAAACTTGCACAATGAAGGTTTATGTTTAGAAGACTTGCCTTGCTTGTATGCTAAACCGTAACAACTCGAATCACAATACCCTATATATATGTCATCATAACATAATTAGTCAATACCACATTTTATACATAATTAAGTACATTCATCATGTAAGATTTGATTTTTAATCATATAATCAAATTACATTAGTAATAAAATTAGTTAATCGCTAATAACATGTTCATTCTTGGTATAGAAATACTAAAATCATAATTTAACAGTCCTACTATTAACACATAACAACGTTTTCAGACTTTGTGTAAATAAATCACACTCTCTGACCATCCTGCTTTAACTTCATCACATATTTATATTTCACATTTACATCGTGGTAGAAGTATATTTATTGCGTTGCGAGGGCAAGACACATGCCAACGAGTGGCGCTGCGACGCAAAAATTACATCTTTGAGGCTGTTGACTGTATTTGATTTCCGAGTTCTCGGTGACCCGACCTACGACAGCGGTGTGAACAAAAGCCAATTTGGCCTACAAGCTACTTTCTAACAACCTAATTAACATGTAATACTTACAAAGACTTCATAAAAACATAATTTAAAGACTCTTAACAAGATTTTACCCATAAAACAACATAAACATCGAATTTAAAACATCTAATTTCACTATTTTTTGATAAAACTTCACTTTTTGACATTCTCAGTGAAAATCATCACTATGATTGTGTTTTTCAATCAAAACAGATAATTCAAAATACCTTGTTTATGTTTATTCATCTACTTTCAAATTCAATAGTCAATTTATAAATTAAACAACTAATTAAACCTTAATTTTACTTTAAACTAATCCATATTCATATATTTTTATATAAACACACTATAATATGGTTTCTTTTACAAAATACATACATACATGAATTAGTTTATCTATCCTCTTATATAAACTTATAAAAATAGTTCCAAAACAACTAATTTATTATATAAAAGTATATATAACAAATAATTGAACTTCTTCAAAGATTTTACATTGGAAGAGAAGACAACTAAACTTTAAAGAAATTCAAAAGGGTAAGAGGATACCTTAGTTTTAGAAGATGCTAACCTTCCCTTTAATCAACAAGCTTTCTTCCCCTAATTCTTCTCTCAAAACCTCTCAAGAATTGTCTCAAGTTCTCTCTAAATTTTTCTTTATAATCTTCTTCTTCTCCTCTTTTTTTCTTCTGAGTCTTTTCTTCCTAACTCTATTCTAACTTACGTACTAGCATATAACGTATAGATAATAATATATATTAATTATATAATATAAATATAGGTATAACTGATATCAGTTATCAAATTTTGAAAATCAAAAGTCATAAGGCTTGTTTGGCTAACTAATAAAATAACTCATTAAATCTTACACCTTGTTTGGTAAACATAATTAAAATAAACCAATTAATCCTTATACCTTATTTGGTAAAACACAATTAGATTAAAGACTTAATATGCATTAAGCCTTATTTGGCAAAACAGAATTAAACTCCTTTAATTTAATTTAATAACTCTTTTATAGTAAGTTATTTGTCACACTTTTATTAAATTAAATTTTCAATAACCAATTTAATTAATTCTAATAACAATTTATTAAATTACTTTACACATAAATCAATACCACATAATTATAATTTTTCTTTTATAATTATAACTTTATTTAATCAACTAACACATCATTTTAATTACAAATCCACATTAAAATATAATAATTCATTTAATCATTATAAACTCTCTAATTTAATTATTAAATTAAATTAGTATATTATCTCATAACAATTAATTTTTTAACTCCTTAATTATTTATTTAACAAATAATTAACCAATCAAATCAAACCAAATTAAATATTTATTCAACAATAAACACATCCATTAAATATTTATATAATTAAATAAATATTTAAAATTATAATTTAAAATTCTGGATTGTTACAATTATAACATGCCAACAACTGAATCTACTACTAAGAGAACCATGAGGATTGATTCCATCAGCTGAAAGAGCAAGTCTAAGGTTTCAAGGGTCTTTACCAAACTCCAGCCACTTATCATCCACTAGCTTCCAAGATGGTGAATCTGATGGATGACGTATATGACCGTCGCTCATTTTATTATTAGCATGCCAAGTCAAACTCTCAGCTGTCCCACCTTCGCAGGAACCCCTTCTTTTACATGCTCATTCTTATCCATCTTCCACCTTGAGAGAGAACATTTTGGGCAATTAGTTACCTGGTCAAATTCCTTTCTATACAAGATGCAGTGATTAAGGCAAACATGTATTTTCTCATAATCCATTCCTAAGGCATGTAAAGTCTTCTTTGCCTCGTACAAGAAGCAAGGTAATTGGTTACCTTCTGGAAGAAGTTCAGTCAGAAAAATCAAGTGCTCTGTGAAACCAACATCACTCAACCCATGCTTTGCTTTCAAATTGTAGAGTCTAACAAGTGCACCTAACTTACTAAATTTACAACCAAGGTACAAGGGTTCATCTCCATTCCAAATCACATTAAGAAACTCACACGGATCATTTGAGAAATCCCCAAAACCATTATCTTCCATATCTACTATTTCAGAGATATAGCCTTGTTCAGTAGTGCCTACAAAAGGTTTATTTGCATCTGTATCTAACATATTAGGTTTTCCATGCCATATCCAAGGTTGATAACTAGTATCAACACCATTAAAATACAAATGATCCCATATAATTGTGGCACCAAATTTTAAAATGTTTCCACATTTTACGCAATGGCAATGAATAAGATTCACATTTCTCGCATTGTCTACCGCAAACCTCAAGAATTCATCAACGCATAGTTTATACTCTCGTGACCTTCTATCAGCACTCATCCATGACTTATCCATCTTAAAAAAAAACATGTCATCTAGAGTCCAACACTAAATATAAAACACTAAATAAGCACTCGGTTAATTATCAATTGGATAGACTAGATAAAAGAAATGTTACTATTTCACCCAATGAATAAGATGCAAATTACATTAGAATTTGTGTCCACTTTGATATCAGTAGTGGTGCCCTTGTGCTTGGTGCGTATATTGACATCGACCAAGAATAGGTCACCTTTCTTGGTTCCTCGATGATGTGATAGCCTAGAACAAGAGAGAAAAAGGATTAGTAAACATTGAGATGAATATAGTTATTACATAGGTGTGCTGCAAAATAAAGACAGAAACATAGCAACCACATAAGAGAAAACAGAGGCAAATGCTAGTTAGAAAACCTAAAACTAATGATTATACTTTAGACAGTGCATTAAAAATCATCAACTTCAATGACCATAATACTACAACACCTATGGAATTTTTGAAGAGAACCCGATATTAAACTTCAGAGCTAAAAATACAGTCAACAAATCAGACCCTAGACCATAACTATGTCAAAAGTGAAAAGATACATACAACATCACTAAGAACACAAGGATGATGACAGCATAATACCAAATTACCAACTATAGTAAACTAGAAAAATCTTGAACTATAAGTAAACATTATCACTAAGAACACAAGGATGATGACATATAAAAAAAATATACAAGACCACCGCATACCTAGTACACGAGAAATAAATAACATTAACATTACAATTGTTATGCTTCCAAAATGACTACCAAACCGCGTTCAAACTAAAAACTACAGAGAAACTCCAATTGCACTGAATAGACAAACAGTACGAGGGAATTGAGCTAGAAGGTTAATTATAAACATTAAATCAGTCTAATATTGTAATAGTCTATCAGTTTAAAGAAAATCTACACAAGTAAATAAATACATCGGCAAAAATAGTCTTTACTTCATAAAGTCTGCCTGTCCCTTGGGAAAAGTTCGAAATAGTTGAAACTAAGATTTTCATCATATAACCTATATGCATAGGTTATATCACAAGTTGAATCCAGTTAAAATATAATCCCTCTGTTCCACAAAGGGTCCTGTTTACAAAAATAAAATTTGTTCCACGATAGGAGTCCACTTTTCATTGATGATAGTAAATAATGACATAATGTCCTCGTTTTAATCACACAATTTCACAATCATTCCATAACTAGTAAATTAAACACTCATTAAATTTAGGAAGAAAAATATATAACCTAGCATGTAGCCATATAATTAAGAATTTACATAACATAAATATTTAATTAATGAAACCAAACTTCTCCTGAACACATTTATTAACACTACTAATTACTAAATAAACAGATAAATAGAAAGACATATATGATAAGTAAATAAACAGATCTTAAATAAGAAAACTGAGAACTCACAACTCCGGTGGGAGAGTAGGTGGTGATTGTGAACTTGTGGTCGCTCTGGTAATCTTTGTATAGAATATCTAGCACACCAAAAAGAATTACAGTATTCAGAAACCCCCTTAACTCACTCTTTGTGAGAAAAATATTAGAACAGACCCAAGAAGGAAAAACAAAGGATTTTCAAATGAAAATAAAGTTTATCATTATACTTTATGTAATAATACAGATTTAATTAGTCTTTAATAACACTTAGAAGTTCCAAATATTATAAAATTTCTAATTAAAACTTAAATTTTAAGGAAAATTAACAAGGGATAAATTAAAACCTAATTTTTAGTGGAGGAGACAGAGAAACCACCACTGCTGCCACCGCAGCCACCACTATCCTACCACTATAAAAGTAGAAAAATCATTATAACAAAACTAATGGAGCACCTCAAACACGTTTATATACTAAAAGATTTTAAATGGGTTGAAAATAAACACATGCAAGAACAAATCCAAAGAGATGAAGAACTTACGATGAAACCCTAGCCCCAAAATAGCTCATCTTCAAACACCCAATTAAATCTCTTCAGATTTTAGCCTCAGATCGAACGTACACCCAATCAGAACACAACCAAAGAGCAGATAGAGAGAAGGAAAACTGAAAGAGAGAAGGAAAGAAGAGAGGAAACTGAAGAGATGGAACAAAAAATCAAAAATGAGAGAAGGAAACTGAAGAGAGGGAAACGAAAGTGACGAGCACGGAGAGAAAAAGAACCAAACTGACGAGCACGGAGAGAAAAAGAACGAAACTGACGAGCCAAGGAGAGAAAAAGAGTATATGTCTTTTAATTTTAAGTGTTCACTTGAGCTCCGTGTTTTTTAGATAGATAACGTTTTTAAAAAAAACGTTATCTAGTTAAAACCAAAAAATACCCTTTTAAATAGATAACGTTTTTTCATATATATCTACAACTTTTTGTTAAAAAACGTTGTGGTAAAAAATACCACAACGTTTTTATAAAAATATTGTGGTTTAAATGTTGTCTATTTACTACTTTGTACTAGTGAACTGATCATGCTCTATGTGTTATTAAAAACATAGAACATAGGTTTGAACTTACATGCTAACCCATCAGCAAAGATTACACCACTTAAGATTATTTAAACCTTGATATGCTTATGACCTATTTCAGACTTCTTTCAAGATGTTATCTTCAACCTAAAACTTAGATGGAGAGAAAGTTTGTTAGCATTTGAGTTTCCAACCTTATTGTATTTTCTCTCTTCCCTTTTTTAGGTAGAATATGGTCTCTTGATAGAATACTGTTATAGTGCATAAGGTGGTGCAACATGATGTACATATTTATATTAATGAGGAACCGTACATTTACATTGTCAGTTTCTTGACAGTTATTTATCTTGATATACTAAGGTTAGGCATTGATGTGCATAATTTTTCATTCACTCCTAACAGCTTGTTGCTCCAGTTGTCCTTTGATCAATCAGTCATAGTCTTGAAGATGTAAGCTAAGAAAATCTTGGCATCTTTAGTTCTTTGACACCCTTGAGTCCACAAGGTTCACATCCAGCTGCTGGTTGGCCAAATACTTATTTGAGAAGTTCTTCTTTCTTCACCGGATAAACACTTCTTAGCATATATATTGCCTTTTCATCTTTCAGGCTGATGGATGCTTGACTCTTTGCTGTTGGTGTCTCTTGAGCTTCCTTGTCTTATCTTCAGACTACAAGATTGACTGTGGGTGTGAAGACCCCAAACCCGAGTACTTGAAACCTGAACTCGATTCTTCACGATACCATTTCTATGAGCGGAATAATACTAATAATAATAACAATAATATAAATATCAAATTTAACTTATATTTATCAGAGTCTAATCCCAAGTACGTAACCTTTACTATAATTCTTTACATGATATATAATACATATCATTATCTTAATACAGTCTAACTATTACAAAAGATACCATTAAACATGTTCATTTGCTTTCTTTTTCCTTTGTTCTTATCTCGAACCTTCGAGTTGTTCATACCTGGTTTAAAAACATTTAAATTTAAGCAAGGGTGAGCATTTGGGGGGCCAGCAAGTAATAACAATTAGAAATATAAGTAGCTGAAAGAAATAAATGTTTTCTTTGTACATCATTTCTACAACGAATTTATAGTTATGAAGTAAAATCGAATCGATAATAACAAAGATAACAATTCTATCTCAAATTTTTGAAACTACGATAGACTATATATATAGTTTAGTTGACATATTATGAACATTGTTTTTCGTTTTCGATAAGGTTTAGCGAACTTCATCTCTAAACCGGCTCATAACTTACTGAGGCTTTAGGTTGTACTTCCCATGGGCCCTGTATTGATCAATACTACATTGCTAGAACGATATTATCGTTCATCCTCTGTCCGCCTGAGTGCATAAAAATTTTCCCGTGATCGGGATGTTCATACTTAGTCTGAAATCCGAACGAAAACAATTTGATTGGATACAAAAGGTTTATATCATATTCAATGATATTTCAAAATTTGTGTCTAGCTGATCAAGTAGCTTAGATGGCTTATATATATATATATATATATATATATATATATATATATATATATATCAACATGTGTTTAAATATGAATGATTATCCAAGTGGGGACACTTGTATAACCATATTTCAAATTAAGCAATGTAATATATATATGAATTACTATATACTAACATGTTGATAAACAATGATCGGATATAGAATATATCACAATAGGGTTAATAATATAGCATAATTATAATATAATTCTGAAACTTCTTACTTATGTCCATTGAATAAAGGAAATGCAAAGGTAACATACTTGCCTGATGCGCTGCTTACAGTTCGTACCTTAGTTCTATCTTTATACAACACCTATCAGTAATAAGATCAT
The DNA here is from genome assembly GCA_020205605.1 of Panax ginseng. NCBI lineage: Eukaryota > Viridiplantae > Streptophyta > Magnoliopsida > Apiales > Araliaceae > Panax > Panax ginseng. Next base: position 128,654,598 of record CM035136.1, on the reverse strand, counting down.
TTGATTGATTAGAATAACATACTATAACACATAGCACTGCTTATTGCAGTCAGCACATAACCTAATCACATTGTCACATATGTTTAACAACATTGAATCACAAATAAACACATATCTAATTAAATTATCTAAGTCCGGATCAATTTACAAACACATTAACCGATTATGCAAGCGCTTTATCGGTAATTATCGAGTCTAAGACTCTATCCTCGTAGTTCAATATCTCGTAAGTATCGATCATATATTTTTTAAATGACTTATAATAATTTTAAAACATTTATTATAATTTATCATGAATTTTAAAATATCGAAATCATTATTAAATGATTTAAATATTAAACAATTCTATTATCATTAAGATTTAATTAATATTAAACTATTAATAAAACCATTGCCAAAATATTAAAGTTATTTATAATAACTCAAAATACTTTTAAAGTGTTAATATTACACTTAAATGATTTTTAAAAGAATTAAAATCATTTTTAAATAATTATCATTAATATTAAAATATTCTTTGCATTATCTATCAAAATATTAGAAGTCATTAATTATAACTTAAAATATGGAAATTTATATTTTATAACTTAAAATATTTTAAAACTATTTATTTTCATTTAAAATGATTTTTCTAATATTAAAATCATTTTTAAACTAATTTATTTAATATAATTATTAAATAAATTTAATATCATTAATATTAAAATATTAATATTTTTCATGACAAAATATCAAAAATTATATTTTATAACTTCAAATATTTTTATATCCTTTAAATCATTTTTTCTATAATTTTTAAATCATTAATTCTATTTTCCATAATTTATTTAATACATTTATTAAATAACTTAAATATCATTAATATTAATTTATTAGTGAAATTTCATCACAAAATATTAAAAGTTATCAAAAATAACTTAATTTATTTTCTTATACCATAATATAATTTTAAATGATTTTTCATGTATTAAAATCATTTTAAAATAATTTATTCAATTTTATAATTAAATAAATTAAATACTTTTAATATTTCACAAATATTAAATATTTATGAAATATATTTAAAATAATTAAAAATAATTTTTGGATTTTAAAATAATTTTTAATAATTTATTTTATATTTTTAATGATTAAAAACTAATTTTTCTATTTATTTAATAAAATAATTAATTTTATTAATAAATCAGAAGTTAAAGGACCCTATAGCGATTTAAACTGCCGTCTATAGGTGTTCTTGAGTGTTCTTCCTCAAACCCAGAAATGCAAGTCAGTGGCCAAGCTACCCGGTTTGACCATTAATATTTGTTTAAAATGTGAGGATTCTGGGAATACTTTTGGTCGGATATTGTAGTAATCGTGAAAGACTACAAGTTTTAACCACCAACATGAATAGACAACATGAAACAAAAGAGATCCGAGCCTCTAAATATCATGTCAGGCGAGTTCTTAAATTTCTGGAATTTCCAGAATTGAAGCTACCTACTTTGAGCCTTCAAATCAATGCTTTCCAAGTTTACTTTGTATTATGTAATGGTTCTAGCTTGTAGTACAGATGTCAAAGTACAACACAATAACATCCGATCATCATAACATCAATACCATCTCTAAATTCAATTCTGTTAAGTATCTGGGTAATATAAAGGAAGGTATATGTAGTACTCATGTCAGTATACAATTATATAACAACAACACGATCATAACACGTAACATAAACAAGATCAAGCACCTGCAAGATCGTTGTCAGGCATCTGGAAAAATTCTGGGTTACCCAGATTTGAAAAGTCATGGTCGGTCAACGACCTTTGACCAAGAATAACTTACAACTTAAACCAGTTCTGACCCTGATTCGAGTTCTAGAGGAAAGACCTCATAACAAACTTCAAGTTCAAACACTTAAATAACAAAAACAATAAACAGGTAGAGATTTACAAGGTCTGACATTCGTTGTCAGACCACAAAAAAATAAATTTCCAGATTTTTGAAAACTCTTATTTCGAGTATCTAGATGTTATAGATCTGCAAGATACCAACCCAGATCACTTAAATATACTACAACCAACAAGTTTTAACATAAAATCCTAACATCTAACACACGATCAAGGGTCAGATTATAAGTTAGGGTTTATACCTTTCTTGACAATTCCTTGATCTAGGCTACTGATTTAGTTTTGGTAAACGTGGGGCTTGTATATGGGGCTGGTATGCAACAAAAATTCGTGGGTCTTGAGCTAGAGAGGGACTTGGATGGGTGTGGTGCAAAAATGGGGCAAATAATGAGACTTTTCTCTCTCATAATCTATATATATGTGTTAGATACATTGTATAAGGCTGAGGTGCTGCTGATATTGCTGAGATATAATGTCACATGGGTTCCCTAGGGTTGGCCAACAACTCTCATAGGTCAAGATCTAAAATTATAGCTTCAATTATGCAAGGGCAAAGTGGTCATTTGGCTTGAGAATTTAAGGGCAATCTTGTAATCCTTGCAAACCCTTAGGGTTTAGGGTTTAGGGTTTAGGTTATAGTTTAGGGTTGGACCATTTTAGGGTTTAAAAAGCAAAATTCTAGGATTTCCAAAATTAGGATTTAAATAAAAAATAACAATTTAATTAGTTTCCAAAAAATATACTTTAGAGTTTACTAAATATAATTAGTTTTCTAATTCGATTGATTAAAATTTACTAATCATAATTAACCTTGATCATTAAACAATTAGGGTTTATAATTAGTAATTAGGTTTTTAAAATTACTAATTAGGGTTTGCACAAATATAAAAATAATATTAGTTTCTAATTTTTGCAAATTAGGGTTTCTTAATCGTGTTCAATTTTCTAATTATATTATACTTGAACATTAGGATTTTAATGTCCACTAATTAACATTTAGCTTGAAATTAACAATTAGGGTTACCAATTTAGCAAATTAGGGTTACTAATTTACAAATTATGGTTTCTAGCTAATTAGGGTTTCCTAATTTAGAAAATTAGGTTTATCAATAATTCTAGGATTTTAGCGTGAAATACCATAATTGACCAATTATTGTCAATATACACAAACAGTGCATATTTATATTACGCTAAAATATAATTAATATTATATTATTATTCTTATTCCATTGATAAAAATCCAAAATTAGGGTTTGGATTCCATATCCGATTTATTCTTCATATATAACATTATTAATTAAGTTAAAATAATTAACTTAATTAATCTTACATAAATTCATATAATAAAATAAATAATTATTATAATAATTCTAAAAATTATTTTATATATTATTTAAATAATATATAATCATATTTTCATAGAAAATAATTAATAAAAACATTTCTGTTATAAAATTAATTATTATAAGAATAAACTTTATAATAGTCAATAATTCTAAAATTGAAATTATTTGTAAACATTCATGTAATAAATATATTTTTATTTATTACATAATTACATACATACATTATCTTGTGCAAATCCTCATCCTTAAAATAAAAAAAAAAGTATATGCAAAATTTTTGATTTATTTATACAGAAAATATCGGATTGTTACATTCACCCTCCCTTATAAAGATTTCGTCCCCGGAATCACCGTTTTAAAACCTATACATACCAGGGTACATAGCATACACAATCATTGCGAGTAGATCTCGATCAAAATTGATCGAACTGATCTTTAACTATTCAGCATAAAGCTTATCTATCTGCTTATACGGAAAATTGATTTCTAAAAGAACTCAATTTCCTCCTTCAAAATAATTTATAAAATAATTTACTATATATAATATTGTTAGGTTTGTAATATTCACGAACGCAATTAAATTGCATAAAATAAGCGGAAGCGTGAAAAATCAGAGTTTAAAATTTTACAAACCATATACCCGGATCATCCTTTATGCACAATTATTAATTAAACGAAAAGATATGAAGAACAAGAATCATACCCTTGAAGATTCGAGCTTCCTTAGGTACAAGTTCACCTTCAATACTTTTCGCGTTCAACTTGAATCCATCGGGTTTGGTTCCTTCCTTTGATCAACATTAGCCACCCAAGTGTTTGGCCTCTAGAGGTGATCCACCAAGGAAGAAGAAATATTCAAGAAAAAGGGTGGTTGGCAAAACCCTAGTTTTTCCTATCTCTCATAGAAAAGGAGTGTACTCTCCAACAGTTTGAATAACGTATATTTGATATCTGATATAAGACTCTCCTTATAAAGATATCAGGTAACCCTATTTAATTAAAAATAAGGTATTATTTATTTAATTAAACTCTTTTAATTAAATGGGCTCCCTAATCTTATTAGGGATAATTAATTAAACTCCTTTAACTAATTTTTCCTCCTAATCCTATTAGGAATAAATGAGAGTACTTATATTAAATTAATTCCTAAACTATTTTAGAAATTAAAATAATAATAATTGTAATAATATTAATAAGACTCTCTTATTAATTTATATTTAATATTTCTAAAATATTAAATAATAATTATTAAGTTATTTAATTTATTCTATCACCATAGATTAAATTAAATATACTTAACATATTATTACGATTATGCCATTAACTTCTTAAATAATTATTCTTCCTTTTATGGTGTGACCCTTTAGGTTCTCCATATTAAACCGGTTGTGAATAAATCAATTAGAACAATTCTAATCTTATTTAAATAAATAAATTAAACAATTAATTTATTTAAATAAATAATATTTATTCTACAATAGAGATAAGCCTCCCTAGCGATCAACGACTTTTCAGATAATATAGATTTCAACATTAATCATAAAAGAACTTTGAGTAAATAGTTACCGTACAATTCAATCCTTCCACCATACAATGTCCCAATTAAATATAAGACATGAAATTACTGTCAAGTCTTATTTTATTTAATTATATGTATTTCGACTCTTAAATGCACAACACCAAATAATGCAAATTAGAAACTCCTTTCTAATTTCATTCTTCCTTGGCCAAGGACTACTTGGTTGTCATTTATCGAATCACATAGGACATTTCTCTTCGTTTACTAGAAGCGGTAGATTCTTTATTGATCATACATTATTTCTATGTATAACTTATTATACCCAAGCATACCCTTTGATATACCCTAAGGGTCTTAAGGAATAAGTCAAAGTATAACTCATCATACACAAGATACTATGATGATCTCAAGTCCAAGGATCACTTGTACTACTATCACTACAGGAATTCCTATTGACAGGCAAGTAAAACTCCATTAGGTATTCCTTAGCGAGCCACGTTTAGTGAACTTATTCTCTAATAAGCACCTATATACTTGCTTTAGTGTCTCCACACAAATGATCATGAGATCAATCATCCTCATCCAATGAGCAAGCAACGTATGTACCAATCTATCCAGATTCACTAATCCCCAATTTAGTAATGCAACGATTGGGAACTATTTTAGTTTTAAGCTTTCTAAGAATTTAGATCGCATTAGAATGATCATCATCATTATTCTAAAAGCATTGCTTAAAACTATGGGTTTATCACATATTATAAAACAACATCATGTAGATAATTAAAAGCCTTTAATAAATTAATACTTTTTATTAGTAAATGAATAAGATTGTTACAAAGTATATGCTTTATCATCAAACATGATTGGCTTGTGTGCATACTACTTTCAAATATTTGTTAAGGTGATTGAGTAATGATATTAGTTAAGAATTGTGATTTAATCATTGAGGTGAATAAAGTTATACTTTGTACGGATAAGAAGTGATCTTATATGAGACGCGAGTATGATGTGAGTATTTGTATCGACGAGTATTTAATTTTGGAAAATTATTTATTAGAGTTGTTTTTTTGTTGTTGTGCCAATTATTATGATCGTTGATGTGACAACCCCAAAATAGGTTCATTCCATCCAACCCATTCTGAGTCGCCAAATACATGGTACAGAAAATAACTACAACTTTATTACAACAATTGTCGTGTAAAATAGAACAACACATATGCTGTGAGTTTGGATACAAATATATACCAACTGTGACACTCATCCCAACCTTGGATAGCACGTCACAATGACACCTTACATAAAGGTATAGTCAAAAACTGTTTTAGAAATTAGAATCTTTGGGAAGTGCTCAAGGAAACCTTTATACATGGGAGGCCATGCGTCTAGGTTATGATAGATATCATATGGCCATAGAATTATCCTTGGTTGACCCAATAGACCCCAAAAAAAATGAGAAGATTACTATCATATTCTTCCCAATAGTGAGTCTTCTCTTGACATATCATTATCTCCACTATCTCTAAATGAGAATTATACTTCAAACAAACACCAAGATTATATAGGTAGTGCTCGTAAATATACTCAGCAAGTGGATGAGCACAACCCTGTCTTATGATGACACGAGTTTGTATGTCATTAGACATCTTGTATGATAGTGGCAAAACACCCTTCCAACGTTGGGTTCACCTCACCCTAGTTGATTCACCAAATATAACTACTAAATGATGACCACCGTTCTATTCTCCTGTTACCCCCGCTCGACCCAACTACACTCTTATTACCTGAAAGAAATTGTGAAACAGAAGGGTGAGCATAACTAGCCCAGTAAAGAATATCGTGACTAAAGATAATTAAATTATCAATAGCTTTCATCAATAATAAATCAGAGATTTAGAACATGTGGTAGATGATAAAAATTTCAACCATAGTTGCAGCGAAACGAGCAATCCATTAGAAGAGTCAAATAGACCATAAAGTCTATTATCTTCTACTATGTTAAAAATCCACCAACAATGTTTTATCCTCAGAACATCAATCAACAGCTTACGGTCCACAATCATATGAATAACTCATAATCATAATTGTGATTCTAAATTTCTCTTCGCATCCAGGACGAAGATAATTTTCATCACATGTCTTTACCTGAAACATCAAAGATCATGGTTATACAAAATCACAGTTCCTGTTTATAATCATACTAACAATTTCATCTTTGCACTACGGGCCAAAGATATTCATCAACATACCATCTTTGCACTACAGGCCAAAGATATTCAACAACAGGTCATCTTTGCACTAGGGGCCAAAGATATTCATCAACAATTCATCTTTGCACTACATGCCAAAGATATTACTCAACAGTTCATATTTGCTCTACATGCCAAATATATTCATCAACAGTTCATATTTGCACTACAGGCCAAATATATTAATATCTCAAAGAAATATATATCATTTCAGAATTTATATAAACAATAATTATAACCATGTTGATCATTTCACCTTTGCACTTAAGCTAAAGATATTCAATTATAAATTCAATGGTCACGATCATACCAGTCAACAATTCAACTTTGCACTACTGGCCAAAGGGAACCCATAATCATGATCATACCAAAAATATACCCATCTTTACACTCAAGTCAAAGAGAAATATCATCATTAGGGTTATAAAAATGTTATATATAATAGTAAAATCAATATAATCAAAACATCTAGATTTCATCTCAAGAGTAATATTCATAAATCAACTATAATTTGGTTAGAAAAAGAAACTAATTTTGTCATGAATAGTAACCTATGAATAGTAACTTCGTGAATAGTAACTCATAAATAGTAAACTCGACACAAAAAAGATAGAAATTCCACAATAAAATCTATACCAATATTTTGGTATAATGATATTGAAATAACATTTCTTAAACTTATAAACAATTTATTTTAATTGTTTACACTTTACTAAATAATGCATTTAATCATCTTAAAATGCCAAACTCATAAGATTTAATCACCAAATAACCAAAACCCTCATCAAAAATATGCATATACCTCATATAGGATTCTCAAGCCATAAAATCCTATTTTCCAATTTTTTTTACTTCACATAACATATTTAATATATTTACTCATAACTAGTCTATTTTCATGAAAAATACCAAATCAGTTTCGAAAATATTTCTTTTCTGGGATTTAGTAGAATATAGTCCCATATTGAACATATATTTTTTTTTTTCAGAATTTTTAAAATTCATTTACTATTTTTCATATGGCCAAAACCGCCGAATATTTAGACATTTATCATAAATTGTACTTTTATCAAAAAATTCTGAAATTCACAGAGTACACTGATATTATATAGATGTACTCCCAATAAAAATTACATCAATTTTGGAGTTATCCATAAGGAGTTATAAGCGGTTACTTTTAAAATAGTCTTTTCTCATAAAATTCATAACTCTTAATCTATACATCCAAAAATTACCATTTTTGGACACAATCAATAAAACTCATCAAAATATCATTTTAAATTTTTCCAGAAATTTCTGAAGGTCTGAAAAAGTTACGAAATATGAAAAACATAACAACCCTTAAAATCCCTTACCTCAAAAGAACAGTATTTCTGACTTGAATATCGGATATAACGCTGAACGAACTTGCGTTGTATAGCAACACTCAAGATATCTAAATACTAACAAAAATATTCTTGATAATATAGAGAGAAAGAAAACTTGTTTCTGGTGTGATTTTTAATTCTAACATAAGCACCTATTTATAGGAAAATGGTATAACGCCATAGGAGACTAAATAATAAAATATATTATTTAATTTCTTCTTTTGTACGCATGCCCATATGTTTGATCAGCCCCAGCCATCTTTGAACAAAGCTAGCAGCCCACATGTGTTAAAACACAAGTGGGTCCCACCCATAAATTAATAAAAATCATTTTATTTTCCGAAACTTCAACAATTCATAGAAAATAGCTCGGTTATCAGAAAAATACAAATTTTATGACCATTATGCCTGAAATCGAATTCTCTACAACTTTGTAGCTTTGAGTTTTTCCAAATTCCAAACCAAAAATATCCGAAATCCATAAACGGATGATTTTTAATACCTCCATACCGACAAAATACGGATAAAACATATCAGCATTAATTTCTTTATTTTTATCCACATAAAAATAAATATATCCATCATTTATATTCACATAAAATAAATATTTCCTTATCATATAAATCAATAATTAATTATTCATAAATAATATTGCAGAATCACAATAATGACAACCAGGCAGTTCTCAGGAAAGAGGGGGCTTTCCGATAAGGATTTCTCCTTACTTACGCGCAATTAGGTGACCAAACCGCTCCTTGACAGAACTTTCTAGACATTGCCAATAATGCTATCTAATAATTTTATTCAAATAATATGAATTATTGATCTGATAATGGAGATATTGTGCAGTGATAATTATTGAAACAACAATAATATAAAATATCAACGCAACAATTATTGAATTAATAAAATAAAATATTGAACAGTAATTACTATAACAATTATTGAGTAGTGTCTTCTTACGTAAGAATCAATAATTCAAAAATACTGTGCAATACCGTGTGCTACTGTGCAATAACGCGTATTACTATATTTTAACCACCGGGTATTCCAACAGTGTTAACGGTAACAACTTCACCGTTATTTATAAAAACTCAATTTTTATCGTTTTCTTCATCTGAAAGTTATTCGTTATGGGGCCCATAAATGGTTGTGCCGTCGTACGAATATTCTCCGACAGAAAGAATATTCCACGACCAAACGAATATTCCCCGACAACAAGAATATTCTATAACCACTTGCGTATTGTATCAATTTAATCATTTACTGAATTGTAATTATAAGAAAAATTGAATACTTTTATTTCATAAAATTCGGGGTCTTACAATCTCCCCTCCTTATGAAATTTCGTCCCCGAAATTTACGTACCTGGTATTTCAAAAAGTTTAGAATACCTTGCTTTCATTTCAGATTTTATTACCCAGGTCATCATGATTTCTCCGTTGCTCATCTCCCGTGATAACTTCATTTGGGTTCCTCATTTGTTGGGAAGTCATGACAACCGCCATCCCTCGAACTACTCGGTTTTGACTTGTCTGGGGCAGCATTTGGCGTCATCACTACCGTTGGAATATACTTTTCTATAGGACATATTCCTCCCTCAACTGCCTCGTCGTACTCCTGATTCATGATCTGAATCATCAATCTTCGATCCATATCGAATTCAGGTTGACCGCTCTGTACAGGGTAATTCAAAACTCGATGTTGGGTTCTCCCAATTGCTTTCCAAAAAGAGAAATTCATATCATCTATTTTAGCCTTCTTAGATCGGACATCTCTTTCCACAATATCCACGTGTCGTGCGCCTTTTGCCCATGCATCACTTATTCTCACTCGTTCAGTTTTTTCTTCTTTAAGCTCAGATTCCATCTTTATCATCTTATACTCTACTAAAGAATGCTTCTGTTCAAGCATCACATATCGGGTAACACAGGCTTGAATTGTTGCATCCTTTTGTTCCACGATCTCCTGCCGTTCTTCAGCCTGCTCTTCTAACTCATGAACACAATTTTGCAATTCTACATTTTGATCATATAATACCTCTAGTAAATTCTCCTCAGGTACCTCTTCTTCCTCTTCTTCCTCACTCTCAGCTGTTACCTCTACGACCATCTCGGGTGCAACTATCAATTCTTCACTCACCACATGAATTTCTCTAATTCCTTCTTCGCCTAATATCACATTATCCTGGTTGGTGATTAGAGGTATCCCCACGGTCTCATTCACTCCATTATTAACATTCTCAGCAGCCATTCTCAAATACTTCCATAAACAAGGGTTGATTTAAACAAATTAACATATCACATAATATCCCGATATTATGACTAACCAACAAATAAGCTTAGGTAGAACACACTAGCGAAGGATTTACTCATCTCTCCCCTCCTAGTTATATTCCCCGATCTCCACCACAGACTATATCCCTAAGCTTTGATACCAAATGTGACAACCCCAAAATAGGTCCATTCCATTCAACCCATTCTGAGTCACCAAATACATGGTAAAGAAAACAACTACAACTTTATTACAATAATTGTCGTGCAAAATACAACAACACATATGCTGTGAGTTTGGATACAAATATATACCAACTGTGACACTCATCCCAACCTTGGATAGCACGTCACAATGACACCTTACATAAAGGTATAGTCAAAAATCCTGCTTTTAGAAATTAGAATCTTTGGGAAGTGCTCAAGAAACCTTCGTACATGGGAGGCCATGCGTCTAGGTTATGATAGATATCATATGGCAACAGAATTATCCTTGGTTGACCCAATAGACCCCAAAAAAAATGAGAAGATTACTATCATATTCTTCCAAATGGTGAGTCTTCTCTTGACATATCATTATCTCCACTATCTCTAAATGAGAGTTATACTTCAAACAAACACCAAGATTATATAGGTAGTGGTCGTAAATATACTCAGCAAGTGGATGAGCACAACCCTGTCTTATGATGACACAAGTTTGTATGTCATTAGACATCTTGTATGATAGTGACAAAACACCCTTCCAACGTTAGGTTCGCTTCACCCTAGTTGATTCACCAAATATAACTACTAAATGATGACTGCCGTTCTATTCCCCTGTTACCCCCGCTCGACCCAGCTACACTCTTATTACCTGAAAGGAATTGTGAAACAGAAGGGTGAGCACAACTAGCCCAGTAAAGAATATCGTGACTAAAGATAATTAAATTATCAATAGCTTTCATCAATAATAAATCAGAGATTTAGAACATATGGTAGATGATAAAAATTTCAACCATAGTTGCAGCGGAACGAGCAATCCATTAGAAGAGTCAAATAGACCATAAAGTCAATTATCTTCTCTATGTTAAAAATCCACCAACAATGTTTTATCCTCGTAACATCAATCAACAGCAGCTTACGGTCCACAATCATATGAATAACTCATAATCATAATTGTGATTCTAAATTTCTCTTCGCATCCGGGATTTAAGATAATTTTCATCACATGTCTTTACCTCAAACATCAAAGATCATGGTTATACCAAATCACAGTTCCTGTTTATAATCATACTAACAATTTCATCTTTGCACTACGGGCCAAAGATATTCATCAACATACCATCTTTGCACTACAGGCCAAAGATATTCAACAACAGATCATCTTTGCACTACGGGCCAAAGATATTCATCAACAATTCATCTTTGCACTACAAGCCAAAGATATTCCTTAACAGATCATATTTGCTCTACAGGCCAAATATATTCATCAACAGTTCATATTTGCACTACAGGCCAAATATATTAATATCTCAAAGAAATATATAATCATTTCAAAATTTATATAAACAATAATTATAACCATGTTGATCATTTCATTTTTGCACTTAAGCTAAAGATATTCAATTATATATTCAATGGTCATGATCATACCAGTCAACAATTCAACTTTGCACTACTGGCCAAAGGAAACCCATAGTCATGATCATACCAAAAATATACCCATCTTTACACTCAAGTCAAAGAGAAATATCATCATTAGAGTTATAAAAATGTTATATATAATAGTAAAATCAATATAATCAAAACATCTAGATTTCATCTCAAGAGTAATATTCATAAATCAACTATAATTTGGCTAGAAAAAGAAACCAATTTGGTCATGAATATTACTCGTGAATAGTAACCTATGAATAGTAACTTCGTGAATAGTAACTCACGAATAGTAAACTCGACACAAAAAAATAGAAATTCAACAATAAAATCTATACTAATATTTCGGTATAATGATATTGAAATAACATTTCTTAAATTTATAAACAATTTATTTTAATTGTTTACACTTTACTAAATAATGCATTTAATCATCTTAAAATGCCAAACTCATAAGATTTAATCACCAAATAACCAAAACCCTCATCAAAAATCTGCATATACCTCATATAGGATTCTCAAGCCATAAAATCCTATTTTCTAATTTTTTTTACTTCACATAACATATTTAATACATTTACTCATAACTAGTATATTTTCATGAAAAATACCAAATCAGTTCCAAAAATATTTCTTTTCTGGAATTTAGCAGAATATAGTCCCATATTGAACATATATTTTTCTCAGAATTTTTAAAATTCATTTACTATTTTTCATATGGCCAAAACCGTCGAATATTTAGACATTTATCATAAATTGTACTTTTATCCAAAAATTCTAAAATTCACAGAGTACACTGATATTATATAGATATACTCCCAATAAAAAGTTCATCAATTTTGGAGTTAACCACAAGAAGTTATAAGCGGTTACTTTTAAAATAGTTTTTTCTCATAAAATTCATAACTCTTAATCTATACATCCAAAAATCACCATTTTTGGACACAATCAATAAAACTCATCAAAATATCATTTTAAATTTTTCCAGAATTTTTTGAAGGTCTGAAAAGTTACGAAACATGAAAAACATAACAACCCTTAAAATCCCTTTACCTCAAAAAAAATAATATTTACGACTTGAATATCTGGATATAATATGAATCTAACTTGCGTTGTATAGCAACACTCAAGATATCTAAATACTAACAAAAATATGCTTGATAATATAGAGAGAAAGAAAACTTGTTTCTGGTGTGATTTTCAATTCTAATATAAGCACTTATTTATAGAAAAATGCTAGAACGCCATAGGAGACTAAAATAATAAAATATATTATTTTATTTCTTCTTTTCTACGTATGCCCATATGTTTGATCAGCCACCAGCCATCTTTGAACAAAGCTAGCAGCCCACATATGTTAAAACACAAGTGGGTCCCACCCATAAATTAATAAAAATTATTTCATTTTTCGAAACATCAACAATTCATAGAAAATAGCCCGGTTATCAGAAAAATATCAATTTTATGTCCATTCTGCCTGAAATCGAATTCTCTACAACTTTGTAGCTTTGAGTTTTTCCAAATTCTAAACCAAAAATATCCGAAATCCACAAACGGATGATTTTTAATACCTCCATAAAGACAAAATACTGATAAAATACCTCAGCATTAATTCCTTCATTTTTATCCACATAAAAGTAAATATATCCATCATTTATATTCACATAAAATAAATATTTCCTTATCATATAAATCAATAATTAATTATTCACAAATAATATTACAGAATCATAATAATGACAACCAGGCAGTTCCCAGGAAAGAGGGGGCTTTTCGATAAAGATTTCTCCTTACTTGCGCGCAATTAGGTGACCAAACCTCTCCTTTACAAAACTTTCTAGACATTGCCAATAATGCTATCTAATAATATTATTCAAATAATATGAATTATTGATCTGATAATGGAGATATTGTGCAGTGACAATTATTGAAACAACAATAATATAAAATATCAACGCAACAATTATTGAATCAATAAAATAAAATATTGAACAGTAATTACTGTAACAATTATTGAGTAGTGTCTTCTTACGTAAGAATCAATAATTCAAAAATACTGTGCAATACCGTGTACTACTGTGCAATAACGTGTATTACTGTATTTTAACCACCGGGTATTCCAACAGTGTTAACGGTAACAACTACGCCGTTATTTATAAAAACTCAATTTTGTCATTTTCTTCATCCGACAGTTATTCGTTATGGGGCCCATAAATGGCTGCGCCGTCGTACGAATATTCTTCGACATAAAGAATATTCCACGACCAAACGAATATTCCCTGACAACAAGAATATTCTATAACCACTTGCGTATTTTGAAAAATATATATATATCACCCTTAACTTTAAACTTTTATCAATTTAATCATTTACTGAATTGTAATTATAAGAAAAATTGAATAATTTTATTTCATAAAATTCGGGGTCTTACAGTTGAATTAAGGATTTGATTTGAGTTAGGTTTTGATTTATGTTAAGCTTGTGGATAATTTGAGGTTTGTGTATTAATGGCATACTATGATAAAATGAAAATTATTAAATATAGAGGAGTTCTTGTAATTTGAGTTGTTGATATTCGAGGTAAATAGATTTATCATTTGGAGTTAATGATCAATTTTGTGGCTATTTTCTATTAGGATATTGGAGTTATGTTCTATTGACTTTCTTTGTGATGGTATGGGGAGACATTGAAATTTATTGGATTAAGGTTTGCAATAAGGGATGATTGATTTATTATATGATTAGATAGTATGATGAAATTCAATTGATTTTGAGATATCTTGAATATTTATATTTTGCTCATACAGATAGTAGAATATTTGACTTAGAGTTTGATATGACGATAAAGAGATCTTAGTAGTATATTCTTTGGTGTAATAATATTTAAGAACTAGCTAGTTCAAATTGAGGTTTGAATATTTTGAAACTCTTGAAGATTTAGGAAAAAGTTGATATAATTTGTTGAGTTGTTTGGTTTATCCGATATCCTTGGAGTTTTGTATGATCGATTTTATGTAAATTAAATAAAAATATTTTGTTAAATCTTTGTCATGTGTGGAACACAAACGTTTTACGAATTAAAAATAATTTTAAATATTTTGGGTATTCGAATCGTATTTAGATGAAGAGAAATTTTTGTGATTTCAAATTATGTTCCGAAGAGTGCGTTTACAAGAATTAAACTCAAAGATATTAGCGACAGCCGCACCAACGATAGATCATGTGATCTAATTTGATGCAACACGAACAACCTTACCAAGGCTTGACACGGTAGTTGACGAATCTTTTATTAGTACATTGATAATTACGTGGATCGATGACTTATACGCGTTGATCGTTACAATGGAGACTTTACGTTGTAACTAAATTTATTTATTTTTTGTAGCTTATTTGAATTCCGAGGATGAAATTATTTTTAAGGGATGAAAAATGTAATAACCCATTTTTTTTTATAATTAAATATTAATTAATTTTATCTTATACGATTGTATTTAAATTGGAAAAAGGTAAATGATTTTGTTTCCCTCTTTTCTTCCTTGTTTTGTTTGGAAAATTAAATTCTTTTAGTTGATAATGAAATAACTGATTAAATTAAAATTGAGGAAGATAATTCCTTTTGTTAAAGTCTTGTGGTAAAATCATTCGGAGCGGGAAGCTACTTGGGAAATAGAGGAGTCTATTCGAGCGGAGTTTCGCATCTTTGATAATTTGGTACGTTCATTCTTTTGAATTCCGGGGACGGAATCCTTTTTAAGGGGTAGGTGATGTAATACCCGGTAAAAAAATAAAAATAAATAATATTTAAATCCATATTTTAATTGGGCTTTTCTTATGTTTGGGTCAAATTGTATTTAAGTTGTGTGACTTATAATAAGTAGGTGCTTACATTAATTTGGGCTTTTATATTAATTGGGTCTATTTTGTATTTGGGTAATATTAAAATCCTATTAAAATTAGGAGACGCAATGAGATATATTAATTAATAAATAAGCAAAACCTAATTGCTTCATCATATTTTATATCGAATCGAAAGAAAAGAAAGAGCGTAATCATGTAAGGAAAAAGAGGAGAAAAAGTACTTTTACACTTTGCAATTTGGAGAAGAGGAACTGGACCTTTTCTTCTTTTTCTAGATGAAGTTTTAATAGCGATGATAGAAGTAGGGTATATATATTAGTATATATATAAACCGTTTGCTTTGCCGTATATATATATATATATATATATATATATATATATATATATATATATATATATATAGTTTGTCGATTACTTTTTTTTGACGGAAAGTTATTAAACCGCTTTCCGCTTTAAAAAAAAAAAGAAAAGGAAATTCATTATCATGATGTGAAAAGTTGTTTGGCAAGTAATAAGGATTAGAAACTAAATTATGTTTAAATGTGTCATGTTTGGTTACCTACAGTGTTAATGTCATTATATGTTATATATATATATATATATATATATATATATATATATATATATATATATATATATATATTATATATATTACTTTTAATAGTACTACTAGCCATTAAGCTTAAATCGAAATTTGGAAATCAAATTGAAGTTATATATATTAAATTAAATTAATTAATTTTTTCGACATAATTATAAAAGTTCTAATAATAAATTTAATATCATTATGTTATTAATGATTGGTTTGTAATAAAATCTTATTAATTTTTTAAATTGAACGGAAGGAATTTAAAGAGTTATTTTTGGAATATAAATTTTGGAGTATTAGTAATTGATAAAAAGCGATGATTAAAGGCATGTTAAATAGATTATGAATTATTTTGGGGATTATTAGTTTGGATTATTTTAATTTGAGGTAAATATGTTTAGGTTGCGAATAATGTTTCGTATTTGATATCGTTGGCATTTGAGGGTAAGATCTTATGGAGTGTGCTATAAATGGTTTGGAAGTATCAGGTACAGATTTCGTACTCCACTCCTTTGACTATTGTTGTATTATTTATATCTTGTGATATCTTGTCTTTCGTTTCATTTTCTTATAATTCTATTGACACTCTTCAATAGAAATTTCATCTTTGATACTTTGGCTTTATTCAGTAATTTGAATTCCGTTCTTTCTATTACAATTTGTACATATTCTATAATCTTTCAACGTCACTCTTGTTAAATTTGATTTGTTCATTTTGTTCTTGTTTCAAATTTCGTTATTATTTCACATAATTATTTCTTGTGAAATTCATATAATAGTTTTATTTTGGAGTTGATACATATGACTCGTATTTGTACTCTTTGACTTAGGTCATCATGTCTAGTGCTATTTAATTTTGATAATTGTAGAGCGGTACATGTTGCTACATTCTTTTTGAGAGCTTGTGACTATAATTTGATTTGGTTCAACATGTACATATAGAACCCTTTTGTTGGTATTATGTCGCATGTGTTGTGACATGATATTTTTGTTAGAATATACCGTAGGGTATACCTGAGCTATAACCACCTGTAGGGGTACCACATGCTTGTCGTCTTGGCACGAGAGATATGACACTTTTTGTGGCGGTGTGATTAGTCCACGGCGTCTCCGTTTTGGGCTCCGGAGGAAGTGGGTCATTTGGTGTTTTGTTGTGGGAGGCGTATGGGTTAACCCTAGTTTTTTATTCTGCGGATTTGTGATGTTGTGCCAAACACACCTATCCGATTTGCATACATTTGGATTCGCGATCCAATGTGTGATTTGCCTGTGTGGAATTGTTTTGACTTGCCTGTGTGGAATTATTTTGACTTTCCTCATGCAAGCATTGTTTTTTCTTACTGCAAGTGGGCAAGGTATATTTCGAGCTCATTCGGTATGAAAAATAACACTCAACCATTTGATTCAGCCTATTATTTCATTGTATTAATTTTGTCTATTTTTATTCAGTTCAATTCATTGAGTTAGTTACTTCAGTTCATTATTTCTTTATTTTTTTTATTGGTTTTGTTACTTCTGTTAATTCAGATATATTCCATTAAGATCTTTGGAGATTATATTTTCGTCAGTATTTACACTTGAGGCTTTGTTCAGTATTTTGTCTCAATTGTTTTCGTATATCAGTTGTATATCTTTTGTATATCTGTATCCGTACTGGAAAATTGGCTCATGCTGTGTTTTTCTTCCGGCAGGTTTGCAGGGGTGATTCAGGGTTGGTGTGATGGGAGAGTTGCCTTTGACCATTTAGTTTGATTCAATTTTAGGTTTTGATTATTTTGAATCTGTTTGGAGAATTATTTTTAGTACTTTAATAATGGATCACCAGTTTAAATATTTTGAAGTTATTAGTGCTCTGTTTACTTATTTTGAGGTTTGTTGTGCTTTGCACGTGACCTTCCTTTCCTTTTCGGGAGGGGGGGTGTTACAGAGATGGTATCAGAGCTTAGGTTCTTTCTTGTAGAAAACCTATTTAGGTTTGACCTGTGAGTTGTGGGTAAATCATTGGGTAGACGTAGGAGTTTGATTCGATTTTGTCCTTTGTATGGTTGGTCTCTATGTTGACCAACTTTCTATTTCTTTTCAATTTGTAGTTGATTTGAGGAAAGTGGAATGATTTGTTAAGGTGATTGAGTAATGATATTAGTTAAGAATTGTGATTTAATCATTGAGGTGAATAAAGTTATACTTTGTACGGATAAGAAGTGATCTTATACGAGACGCGAGTATGATGTGAGTATTTGTATCGACGAGTATTTGATTTTGGAAAATTATTTATTTGAGTTGTTTTTTTTGTTGTGACAATTATTATGATCGTTGAATTAAGGATTTGATTTGAGTTAGGTTTTGATTTATGTTAAGCTTGTGGATAATTTGAGGTTTGTGTATTAATGGCATACTATGATAAAATAAAAATTATTAAATATAGAGGAGTTCTTTTAATTTGAGTTGTTGATATTCGAGGTAAATAGATTTATCATTTGGAGTTAATGATCAATTTTGTGGATATTTTCTAGTAGGATATTGGAGTTATGTTCTATGGACTTTCTTTGTGATGGTATGGGGAGACATTGAAGTTTATTGGATTAAGGTTTGTAATAAGGGATGATTGATTTATTATATAATTAGATAGTATGATGAAATTCAATTGATTTTGAGAGATCTTGAATATTTATATTTTGTTCATGCAGATAGTAGAATATTTAACTTAGAGTTTGATATGACGATAAAGAGATCTTAGTAGTATATTCTTTGGTGTAATAATATTTAAGAACTAGCTAGTTCAAGTTGAGGTTTGAATATTTTGAAACTCTTGAAGATTTAGGAAAAAGTTGATATAATTTGTTGAGTTGTTTGGTTAATCCGATATCCTTGGAGTTTTGTATGATCGATTTTATGTAAATTAAATAAAAATATTTTGTTAAATCTTTGTCATGTGTGGAACATAAACGTTTTACGAATTAAAAATAATTTTAAATATTTTGGGTATTCGAATCGTATTTAGATGAAGAGAAATTTTTGTGATTTCAAATTATGTTCTGAAGAGTGCGTTTACAAGAATTAAACTCAAAGATATTAGCGACAAATACTCACCAATGATGAGATCATGTGATCTAATTTGATGCAACACGAACAACCTTACTAAGGCTTGACACGGTAGCTGACGAATCTTTTACTAGTACATTGATAATTATGTGGACCGATGACTTATACGCATTGATCGTTACAATGGAGACGCTACGTCGTAACTAAATTTATTTATTTTTTGTAGCTTATTTGAATTCCGAGGATGGAATTATTTTTAAGGGGTGACAAATGTAATAACCTATTTTTTTTTATAATTAAATATTAATTAATTTTATCTTATACGATTGTATTTAAATTGGAAAAAGGTAAATGATTTTGTTTCCCTCTTTTCTTCCTTATTTTGTTTGGAAAATTAAATTCTTTTAGTAGATAATGAAATAACTGATTAAATTAAAATTGAGGAAGATAATTCCTTTTGTTAAAGTCTTGTGGTAAAATCATTCGAAGCGGGAAGCTACTTGGGAAATAGAGTAGTTTATTCGAGCGGAGTATTCGCATCTTTTGTTAATTTGGTGCGTTCATTCTTTTGAATTCCGGGGACGGAATCCGTTTTAAGGGATATGTGATGTAATACCCGGTAAAAAAATAAAAATAAAAAATATTTAAATCCATATTTTAATTGGGCTTTTCTTATGTGTGGGTCAAATTATATTTAAGTTGTGTGACTTATAATAAGTAGGTGATTACATTAATTTGGGCTTTTATATTAATTGGGTCTATTTTATATTTGGGAAATATTAAAATCCTATTAAAATTAGGAGACACAATGAGATATATTAATTAATAAATAAGCAAAACCTAATTGCTTCATCATATTTTATACCGACTGAAAAAAAAAGAAAGAGGCGCAGTCGCAACTAAGGAAAAAGAGGAGAAAAGTACTTTTACACTGCAATTTGGAGAAGAGGAACCTGGACCTTTTCTTCTTTTTCGGTAAGTTTTAATAGCAGTGATAGAAGTAGGGTATATATATTAGTATATATATAAACTGCCAGGTATATGTATATATATATTTTTATATATATATATATATAGATAAAGTTTGTCAGATTACTTTTTGTGGACGAAAGTTATTGAACTGACCTACTGCTTTAAAAAAAAGGAAAGGAAATTCGTTATCATGATGTGAAAAGTTGCTGGCAAGTAATAAGGATTGTAACTAAATTATGTTTAAATGTGTCATGTTTGGTTGCCTGCAGTGTTGATGTCATTATATGTTATATATATATATATTTATATATTACTTTTTAATAGGTTCTTAGCCTTGAAGCTTAAATCAGAATTTGGAAATCAAATTGAAGTTATATATATTAAAATAAATTAATTAATTTTGTCAACATAATTATAAAATTTCTAATAATAAATTTAATAGCATTATGTTATTAATGATTGGTTTGTAATAAAATCTTATTAATTATTTAAATTGAACGGAAGAAATTTAAAGAAATATTTTTGGAATATAAATTTTGGAGTATTAGTAATTGATAAAAAGCGATGATTAAAGGCATGTTAAATAGATTATGAATTATTTTGGGGATTATTAGTTTGGATTATTTTAATTTGAGGTAAATATGTTTAGGTTGCGAATAATGTTTCGTATTTGATATCGTTGGCATTTGAGGGTAAGATCTTGTGGAGTGTGCTATAAATGGTTTGGAAGTATCAGGTACGGATTCCGTACTCCACTCCTTTGACTATTGTTGTATTCTTTATATCTTGTGATATCTTGTCTTTCGTTTCATTTTCTTATAATTCTATTGACACTCTTCAATAGAAATTTCATCTTTGATACTTTGGATTTATTCAGTAATTTGAATTCCTTTCTTTCTATTACAATTTGTACATATTCTATAATCTTTCAGCGTCACTCTTGTTAAATTTGATTTGTTCGTTTTGTTCTTGTTTCAAATTTCGTTATTATTTCACATAATTGTTTCTTGTGAAATTCATATAATAGTTTCATTTTGGAGTTGATACATATGACTTGTATTTGTACTCTTTGACTTAGGTTATCATGTCTAGTACTATTTAATTGTGATAATTGTAGAGCTGTACTTGTTGCTACATTCTTTGTGAGAGCTTGTGACTATAATTTGATTTGGTTCAATATATACATATAGAACCCTTTTGTTGGTATTATGTCGCATGTGTTGTCACATGATATTTTTGTTAGAATATACCGTAGGGTATACCTGAGCTATAACCACCTGTGGGGGTACCACATGCATGTCGTCTTGGCACGAGAGACATGACACTTTCCGTGACGGTGTGATTAGTCCATGGCGTCTCCGTTTTGGTCTCCGGAGGAAGTGGGTCATTTGGTGTTTTATTGTGGGAGGCGTATGGGTTAACCCAAGTTTTCTGTTATGCGGATTTGTGATGTTGTGCCAAACACACCTATCCGATTTGCATATATTTGGATTCGCGGTCCAATGTGTGATTTGCCTGTGTGGCATTATTTTGACTTGCCTGTGTGGTATTATTTTGACTTTCCTGTGTGGCATTATTTTGACTTGCTTCAAGTGACAAAGTATATTTCGAGCTCATTTGATATGAAATAACACTCAACCATTTAATTCAGCCTATTATTTCATTGTATTAATTTTGTTTGTTTACATTCATTCAATTCATTGAGTTAGTTACTTCATTCATTATTTCTTTATTTTTCTATTGGTTTCGTTAATTACATTAATTCTTATATATTCCATTAAGATCTTTGGAGATTATATTTTTGTCAGTATTTACACTTGAGGCTTTGTTCAGTATTTTGTCTCAATTGTTTTCGTATATTAGTTGTATATCTATATCCGTCTTTGGGCAATTGGCTCATCTTGTGTTTTTTCTTCCAAAGAGTTTTGCGAGGGTGATTCGTGTTAGTAGTGTGATGGGAGAGTTGCCTTTGACCATTTAGTTTGATTCAATTTTAGGTTTTGATTATTTTGACTCTGTTTGGAGAATTGTTTTAGTACTTTAATAATGGATCACCGCTTTTAATATTTTGAAGTTATTAGTGCTCTGCTTACTTATTTTGAGGTTTGTTGTGCTTTGACGTGACCTCCCTTTCCTTTTCGGGAGGGGGGTTACGAGAGATGGTATCGAGCTTAGGTTCTTTCTTGTAGAAAACCTATTTAGGTTTGACTCATGAGTTGTGGGTAAACCATTGGGTGACGTATGAGTTTGATTCGATTTTGTCCTTTGTTTAGTTGGTCTCTATGTTGACCAACCGCTCATTTCTTTTTTTCAATTTGTAGTTGATTTGAGGAAAGTGAAATGATTTGTTAAGGTGATTGAGTAATGATATTAGTTAAGAATTGTGATTTAATCATTAAGGTGAATAAAGTTATACTTTGTACGGATAAGAAGTGATCTTATACGAGACGTGAGTATGATGTGAGTATTTGTATCGACGAGTATTTGATTTTGGAAAATTATTTATTTGAGTTGTTTTTTTTTTGTTGTGACAATTATTATGATCGTTGAATTGAGGATTTGATTTGAGTTAGGTTTTGATTTATGTTAAGCTTGTGGATAATTTGAGGTTTGTGTATTAATTGCATACTATGATAAAATGAAAATTATTAAATATAGAGGAGTTCTTGTAATTTGAGTTGTTGATATTAGAGGTAAATAGATTTATCATTTGGAGTTAATGATCAATTTTGTGGCTATTTTCTAGTAGGATATTGGAGTTATGTTCTATGGACTTTCTTTGTGATGGTATGGGGAGACATTGAAATTTATTGGATTAAGGTTTGCAATAAGGGATGATTGATTTATTATATGATTAGATAATATGATGAAATTCAATTGATTTTGATAGATCTTGAATATTTATATTTTGCTCATATAGATAGTAGAATATTTGACTTAGAGTTTGATATGACGATAAAGAGATCTTAGTAGTATATTCTTTGGTGTAATAATATTTAAGAACTAGCTAGTTCAAGTTGAGGTTTGAATATTTTGAAACTCTTGAAGATTTAGGAAAAAGTTGATATAATTTGTTGAGTTGTTTGGTTAATCCGATATCCTTGGAGTTTTGTATGATCGATTTTATGTAAATTAAATAAAAATATTTTGTTAAATCTTTGTCATGTGTGGAACATAAACGTTTTACGAATTAAAAATAATTTTAAATATTTTGGGTA
The DNA here is from genome assembly GCA_020205605.1 of Panax ginseng. Classification (NCBI taxonomy): domain Eukaryota; kingdom Viridiplantae; phylum Streptophyta; class Magnoliopsida; order Apiales; family Araliaceae; genus Panax; species Panax ginseng. The sequence goes on along the minus strand of CM035136.1, from coordinate 128,630,650 downwards.
TTCGAATCGTATTTAGATGAAGAGAAATTTTTGTGATTTCAAATTATGTTACAAGAGTGCGTTTACAAGAATTAAACTCAAAGATATTAGCGATAAACAATACTTTCAATGATGAGATCATGTGATCTAATTTGATGCAACACGAACAACCTTACCAAGACTTGACACGGTAGCTGACGGTGTATTTGACGAATCTTTTACTAGTACATTGATAATTACGTGGACCGATGACTTATACGCGTTGATCATTACAATGGAGACGCTACATCGTAACTAAATTTATTTATTTTTTGTAGCTTATTTGAATTTCGAGGACGGAATTATTTTTAAGGGGTGAAAAATGTAATAACCCATTTTTTTTATAATTAAATATTAATTAATTTTATCTTATACGATTGTATTTAAATTGGAAAAAGGTAAATGATTTTGTTTCCCTCTTTTCTTTCTTGTTTTGTTTGGAAAATTAAATTCTTTTAGTAGATAATGAAATAACTGATTAAATTAAAATTGAGGAAGATAATTCCTTTTGTTAAAGTCTTGTGATAAAATCATGCGGAGCGGGAAGCTATTTGGGAAATAGAGGAGTCTATTCGAGCGGAGTATTCACATCTTTTGATAATTTGGTACGTTTATTCTTTTGAATTTCGGGGACGGAATCCTTTTTAAGGGGTAGGTGATGTAATACCCGGTAAAAAAATAAAAAAAAATATATTCTATAATCTTTCAGCGTCACTCTTTTTAAATTTGATTTGTTCGTTTTGTTCTTGTTTCAAATTTTGTTATTATTTCACATAATTGTTTCTTGTGAAATTCATATAATAGTTTCATTTTGGAGTTGATACATATGACTCGTATTTGTACTCTTTGACTTAGGTAATCATGTCTAGTACTATTTAATTTTGATAATTGTAGAGCGGTACATGTTGCTACATTCTTTTTGAGACCTTGTGACTATAATTTGATTTGATTCAACATGTACATATAGAACCCTTTTGTTGGTATTATGTCGCATGTGTTGTGACATGATATTTTTGTTAGAATATACCGTAGGGTATACCTGAGCTATAACCACCTGTAGGGGTACCACATGCTTGTCGTCTTGGCACGAGAGATATGACACTTTTTGTGGCGGTGTGATTAGTCCACGACGTCTCCGTTTTGGGCTCCGGAGGAAGTGGGTCATTTGGTGTTTTGTTGTGGGAGGCGTATGGGTTAACCCTAGTTTTCTATTCTGCGGATTTGTGATGTTGTGCCAAACACACCTATCCGATTTGCATACATTTGGATTCACGATCCAATGTGTGATTTGCCTGTGTGGAATTGTTTTGACTTGCCTGTGTGGAATTATTTTGACTTTCCTGTGTGGCATTGTTTTGACTTGCCTGCGTGGCAAGGTATATTTCTGAGCTCATTCGGTATGAAATAACACTCAACCATTTGATTCAGCCTATTATTTCATTGTATTAATTTTGTCTGTTTCTATTCAGTTCAATTCATTGAGTTAGTTACTTTAGTTCATTATTTCTTTATTTTTCTATTGGTTTCGTCAATTCTGTTAATTCAGATATATTCCATTAAGATCTTTGGAGATTATATTTTCGTCAGTATTTACACTTAAGGCTTTGTTCAGTATTTTGTCTCATTTGTTTTCGTGTATCAGTTGTATATCTTTTGTATATCTGTATCCGTACTGGGCAATTGGCTCATGCTGTATTTTTCTTCCGGCAGGTTTGCAGGGGTGATTCAGGGTTAGTGTGATGGGAGAGTTGCCTTTAACCATTTAGTTTGATTCAATTTTAGGTTTTGATTATTTTGACTCTGTTTGGAGAATTATTTTTAGTACTTTAATAATAGATCACCAGTTTTAATATTTTGAAGTTATTAGTATTCTGTTTACTTATTTTGAGGTTTGTTGTTCTTTGCACGTGACCTCCCTTTCCTTTTCGGGAGGGGGTGTTACACGCGACCTTTAAAATATTTTATTACATATTAGATAATAAATATCATCATTTTATTTAAGTCTAGCTATGACATAAGATAACACAAAATTATTTTGCTAGCTTTCCTTTCATTTTGTTATTGCCTGAACCTTCAGGTCGATCATACTTAGCTGAAAAAATTTAAATTAAGCAAAAATGAGCATTTGAGTGCCCATCAAGTAATAGCAAACAATAAACATTAGCTAAAAAGATTAATGTTTTCTTTGAACGACACTTCTACAATGAAGCAATAGTTGTGAAGTAAACTGAAGCAACACTAAATAACATAACAAATCTATTTCAAATTTTGAAACTACGTAATGACTATAATTGGTGAGCAGTCGACAGACTATGAACTTTGTTTTCAATTTTCGATAGGGTTTAACAGAACTTCATTTGCAAACCATCATAACTTACATGCACGGGGGGTGATCAGCCCGTTATGCCATGTATTGATCAATACTACATGTCGGAACGATATTCTCGTTCACCATATCCGCCTTAGGCGCACAAAGTTTTCCCGTGTTCGGGATGTTCATACTTAGTCGGGAATCCGAACCAAAATAATTAGGTTGGATATCAATAAGGTCCTATCATATTCAAAGATATTTTTTAATATGTGTCTAGCTGAGACAAATAGCTTAGACGACTTTCAATTAAGATATACATATTAAAAATCAATAAGTATGTATCAACATGTTCAATAATTATCCAAGTGAGGACACTTGTATAACCAATCTTAGAAATTTATGAACATAATATATATTTGGATTATACAATAATACTGCAATGATAAACAATGATTGGATATAATTCAAGAACTGGCATATCTATAAAGGTATAGATGCATGAACAATAACAATAACAATATAGTTCTGAAACTGGCATACACATGTCCATTGTATAAAGTAAATGCAAAGGGTAGGATACTTGCCTGATCTGCTGCTTACACAACTTAGTTCTATCTTTAATTCAACGACCTATCATTCATAAGACTGTTCTATCGATTAGAATAACATATCATAACACATAGTACTGGTATTTACAGTCAACACATAACCTAATCAAATTGTCACATACGTTTATTAGTCATTAGGACACAAATAGACACTTATACAGTCTAACTATATAGGTTCAGATCAATTTCGGTAGTATTTCGGTGTACCGACGGCTTTATCGGGTAATTATCGAGTTTATTGTTAATAAAACTCTAATTTGTATCTTAAATATTACTTTGGATAATTTAAATATCAATCATATTATTTATAAATGACTTATAATAATTTTTAAATAATTATTATAATTTATCATGATTTTTCAAATACTAGAATCATTATTAAATGATTTAAATATTAGATAATTCTATTATAATTAATATTGAAATAATATTAAAATATTAATGCAACCATTGCCAAAATATCAAAGTTTATTTATAATAACTCAAAATATTTTTAAAGTATTAATATTACCCTTAAATGATTTTTAAAACATTTAAAATTATTTTTAAACAATTACCATTAATATTTAAATATTAAGGTATTATTCACTAAAATATTACAAGTCATTTATTATTACTTAAAGTATTTTTAAATGATTTTTAAATAAATAAAATCATTTTAAACTATTTATTTAATATAATTATTAAATAAATCTAATATCATTAATATCAAATAATTAATGAAATTTTCTTTAAAATATTAAAAGTTACATTTTATAACTTAAAATATTTTTAAATACTTTATTATCATTTGAAATGATTTTTAATATAATAAAATCATTTTTAATTAATTTATTTAATGCATTTATTAAATAAATTAAATATCAATAATATTCAAATAATTACTAATATTTATGAAAAATATTCCAAATTATTAAAAATTAATTTTTTATGACTTCAAATAATTTTTAAAACTGATTTTATAATTTTCAAAAATTATTTTCTATTTTTAAATGATTTTTAGAAATTAAAATAACTAAATTAATAAGTCTGTCACTATAGCCTTTAGCGACAGAAAGTGTCGCCTAATGTGTTCTTGAGCACCAAGAACATTCAAAGGCAGTTAACAAGTGGCCACGTTTGACCAAGTGTAATTCGCTGTGTAAAATATTTCTGGGCAATCTATAACATGGATCTTGTAGTGTTAATGTAACACTACAAGTATCAACTAACATCTGGGTCAGATCATAACAAACGAGCAAGTTAAAAAGCCTGGAAACTGTCAGAGATGTTCTTCATTTTCTGGGTTACCCAGAAATGAAGAACAGTTCGTGAGGCCTACTTTGGGCTTCCACTACTCGTTTCTTGTGTATTGTTTTTGTGATTTAAAAGTTCTAGTGTGTAGCAAACATGTAAAGGAAGAGATCTATTACATAAAAACAGTATAACAACAACAGAATCAACAGATCCTGTGACGCCCCCAAAATAGGTCCATTCCATCCAACCCATTCTGAGTCGCCAAATACATAGTACAGAGATAACTACAACTTTATTAATACATTTGTCGTGCAAAATACGACAATATATATACTGTGAGTTTAAAAAAACAATTATTGTCTTCTAGACAATATACATACCCAAATAAATCCTCATCACAATTATTTATACATTATTTTATAAAAATGGTGAGGACTACTAAACAACTCTTTCTAGAACCTTTATTCCATACCCCAACTAGTACTTACTCGCTACATTCTCGCCTCCCGAGAAGAAAAAATGGAACAAAAGGAAAAGGGGTGAGCTCGACTAGCCCAAAGAAAAGAATATTATGACTAAGATAATATACAACAAAATTATCGTTAGTCTTCAACATGGAAAAATATAATAGAATACAATAGAACAACAAGTTTTAAATCAATATTCATAAATGAAAATAATAATTCATTAGAAGAGTTAAGTAGAGAATGCAAACTACTATCTTCATGTATGAATTTTAAAGTTCATCGCTCTATTTTTATCCTCGTAACATCAATCAATATATATCCGGATCAAATATTCATACTTGCACTAGGTGCCAAGGACATTCACCAGTTGGTCATGTTCATCTAAACACTTTCATCTTTGCACTACGGCCAAAGATATTCATCGAAATCATTCATCTTTGCACTACTGGGCCAAAGATATTCAACAATATCATCATTTAAGACCGAGGATGATGAAAATATTTTTTTAAAAAAGCGAATCCAATTGAATCAAAATGACAAGGATTAAGGATTAAGGATTAAGTACTTTGTTTTATCCACGTCCAAAATACCTCAAAAATAATCATAGTGGTGTAAAATTCAAGAATGATCAAAACATGGATACAATCAAAGCTAGTATCCATAATAGATATTTTGGACACAAAGAAAAAATTTTCATTTTTCGATGAATAGTCTTAGATTCGTGAATAATCTGCACCGTATCGTGAATAGTCTTTGTATCGTGAATAGTAATCTCACACCACCAAAAGTTCCAAATTTGATAAAAAGTTCCAACCAATATTTCAAAGATAATGATATTGAAGAAATAATATCATTTGAGAAGAAAATAACATCCCTTACCTCGAAAGACAAGATTTTAGTTGAAACACCTGATATAGGCTATGACTTGAACTTGCACCATATAGCAATACTCAAAGTATACTCAAAATACTAACAAGAATACGCCGATAATATAGAGAGAAAAACTTGATTTCGGTGTGATTTTCAATTCTAACCTAAGCACCTATTTATAGGAAATTGCTTAGAACACCAAAAATGAAAATTTAATATAATATTATTATTTATAATAATAATTCCTACGCACACCTTGAATCAATTTCAAAACTTGTCATGTGTTAAATGAGGGAACCAAATGAAAAAACATTTTTGTAAATAAAAATATTTTAAACTTCCAAAAATCAATTATTTGAACTTCTAACTTCAATAATTCACAATAAATAGCCCTTTTGCCGAAAAATTCAAATCTCGAGAGTTTTATAGGAAATTCAATTCTCTACAACTTTACGTAAGAAATTTTTCCAAATTCCAAATGCAAATTGACCGAAATCCACAAATGGGCGATTTTTACAGTGCTATAATCAAATTTCACCAATAAATGGGGTCCACCGACATGTTTAACATGTTTTAAACATTTTGGTAACAAAAATACTCCTCCTCCACATATACTCATATATCACACGCGTTCATCGTAAAAATATCATCGTTAATATATTATTAAAATAATATATTTAAATGAATTATTTTATCATAAAAGATAAAATATTAATTTTCAACAATTGTCACTATAAAAATTTTCTCCATCTATATCCACATAAAATCAATATTTTCCTCATCATATGAATCAATAATTAATTATTCACAAATAATATTACAGTAATCACAATATTGACAACCAGTGCGGTTTCTGGAAAGAGGGGCTTTCCAATAAGAATTTCTCCTCATTTGGCGCCGCAATTAGGTGACCAAACCTCTCCTTAGACGTAACTTTCTAGACATTGCCAATAATGTTATCTAATAATATTATTCGGATAATATGAATTATTGGTTCGATAATGAAAAATACCGTGTAATGACAATTATTTAAACAACAGCAATATAAAATATCAACACAACAATTATTGAACCAATAAAATAATTGAATAGTAATTATCAGTAACCATAATTGAGTAGTGCGCGTTTACGTAAGAGTCAATAATTGGTGCAATACCATGTACTCTTCGTGCAACAACGCCAGACATCGTGTGTTTTAACCACCGGGTATTCCAACAGTGTAAACGGTAACAACTACGCCATTATTTTTAAACAACTTATATTTGTCGTTTTCTTCCTCCAATCGCTTTCCGTTATGGGGCCCACACATGGCTGCGCCGTCGTACGAATATTCCCCGACAATACGAATATTCCACGACCAAACGAATATTCTCCGACAATAATGAATATTATATCACCACTTGCTTATTTAAAATATTTGCTCATTTTACCCATAACTAACCACATTAATCAAATCCACCCTTACTATTTCAAAATAATAAATAAAGGAAATTCCTTTTTATTTAAAAAAATTTCGGGGTCTTACAGATCCGGTCCGGTCAAACCATGTCAGAAATCACGTTCATACGTTTTTTGGGTTACCCAGGAAATAGAAACCGTGATCATCTTGCCTGGTTTGACCATCCACTAAATCCACACAGTTTGACGTTTATATGTTCTAAAGGCATGTATCTAAAGTTAATCTAACATACTACAACATGGTTACAACAACAAACTCATATCACAAAACACCTGCAAGATCAGAGATTACAAATACGTTGTCGATTTATTTACAAGCGATTCGGGTTACCTGCAATTGCCCAGTCATGCTCGATCAACAGAGTTTGACCAACAATAACATGAAATCTACACATCATCTGACCCTAATTCTAGTTCCAGAACACAGATCTCATAGCATAATACAAATATCAAACCTTAAACAAACAAAAGCATAAACATACTGAAATCTATGAGGTCTAACATTCGTTGTCAGACAACATTTTCAAACTTTTCCAGATTTTGAAAAACTTCAAATCCGAGCCTATAGATGTTATGGATCTAACATCTATCAACCCAGATCACTTATATAGACTGCAAACAACATGTTTAAATATTAAAACACAAGATCTAACATGGAATCAAAGTTCAGATTTCTAAATTAGGTTTTATACCTCTATGAACCAATTCTTGATTTAATGCTTCTGATCCGCTATAAGTGATAGTGGGGCTTTGTTTTGGGACTGATCCACTAATATATTTCATGGGTTTTAGAGAGAGATGTCTTGGATGAGTGTTGTTGTATAAATGAGCTAAATAATTAAACTTCTCTCTCTTTGATCTTATATATTACATAGATGCAATGCATTTGGATGGTGAAAGTGGCTGATTTGTATGGTTTATAGGCACATGGCTAGCAAGAGTTGGTCACCAACTAAAGTTATGGCAACCTATAGAAGTTATCTATTAAATAATGCAAGAAGGGAAATTATGTCATTTGGCTTTTACTTTTAGTGGCAAACTTGGTAATTCATTTTAACCCTTAGGGTTTAACCCTAAGGTTCCATAAGTTCATTGTCTAAGATTTTGTAATTAGGGCTAAAATAAAAATTTTAGTTTCTAAAAATATGAATTAGGGTTCCCTAATTAAATTAGGTTTTCTAATCATTTAGTACTTGTAAATTAGACTTTATAATATACTAATTACCATTAAGCTTGCTAAATTAATAATTAGGGTTTATAACTTAGCAATTAGGGTTCTAATTTAGTTATTAGGGGTTTTAAATATTAATTAGGATTTATCTAATTAACATTAAATCTATAATAATTGCCATTAATTACATAACACAACAACTTAACAAATCTTACAGTCGTAATTGACTTATGTACTAGGGTTTATCAGTAATGCTTGAGTTTTGTATTGTTTAGATCATGAATGTTTATATCACTGAAATATAAATAAAATTATATTAATATTCTCATTCCACAGTCGTAATTGACTTCTGTACTAGGGTTTATCAGTAATGCTTGAGTTTTGTATTGTTTCACTAATTATCATTACACATATATCATGCATGTTTATATCACTGAAATATAAATAATATTATATTAATATTCTCATTCCTTATTCAAAATCCAGAATTAGGGTTTTGAATCCATATCCGACATAACCTTCATATATACCATTATTAAATAATTAACTTAACTAATATACTAAAATACATATCATAATAATCCTAATAATCATATCATATATACAAAAATTATATTTTCATGGAAAATAAATAATAAATATTTTTATTAATTATAAAATTAATTTATTATAAGAATATAATCTATAATGATCAATAATTTTTAAAAAGAAATTATTTACAATTATTCATGTAATAAATAATTTTTTATTTATCACATAGGTACATATACTTTACATTGTACATATTCTCACCTTTATATATAAAAAAATTTATAAGCAAAATTTCTTATTTAATTATATTGAAAATATTGGGTTATTACACTACGGCTTCGAGGAAGTTCTTCTCGACACACTACGATCGTTCCTCGTCCCTCCTAGCAGTCTACGAACTCCGAGATCTACTATATTGCATACTACGATTCTGCCTCGATAGTTCTTTTAGTTTTCCCACTCTCTCTCCGGCGGACTACGATTTACAGTGCAATTTCGACGATCAGACAAGCCTATCTATTACATTATAAGATCAACCTAACAAGCTTGAACTTTCTACTTTTATAGTCCTTGTACCTCATATCTTTTTAAGGACTTTACAAAGCTGTTTTGCTTATGTAGGATCAACCTAACATATATATTTGATCAATTTATTCTAAGTCCTTGTACATATGTTTCCTATTATCTATCAAAGGACTTTACAACTTCTCTTAATGCAAGCATACTTGCATGTTCATTCATATATATATCATAATCAAATCATATATAAATAGGAATAACATTCACATGTTTATTCTTGACAAATTTAATTTAATATAATTAAATATAAATTAAATAATTAAAATAATATATATATATTAAAAATAAAATAAAATAAAATAAAATAAAATAGAATAATTATATTAAACTAAGTAGTATTTGCTTAGTTTTTCATTACATAAAAAATATCCCAAATTAAATAAAATCAAAGCTAATAAATTAAATAAACAACATTAAAATAACATAATATATTTGAAATAAATTAACATAAAATAAAATAATAAACTAAGTAGAATTTGCTTAGTTTTCTACAATTAAAAGTAACTGAATAAGTTATCTACATATTCAGTAAATAAAATAAAATACAATAAACTTAGTAGCATTTACCTAGTTTTCCATTGGTAAAATAAACTAAGTAGCATTTGCTTAGTTTGCCACAATTTTTAATAAACTCAATAATGTCGTGTTAAATCTTCTATACACTCAATTGACAATCAATTACGATTATACACTTTATAGTACAAATATCATTCCTTTAACATGTAAATATTTACTATAAGAAAGAGCTTAGAAACCCGTTTGACATTCACTCATTAGGAGTGAATGTCGAATAGTCCCCAATTTGGGACTGTTAATGGATGTTATGTGTGACGCCCCCAAAATAGGTATACACAACCCATTATGAGTCGCCAAATATATGGTACATAATTTAAATAAAAACTTAATTTACACAATACGACAAACGTAAGCTTGGAGTTTTAACACGAATATTGTCTCGTAGACAATATCCAAACTAAAATGAAGTCTTCATTACAATTATTATCACACTATTTCATAGAATAATGAGGACTACTATAGCCACAAGCTTGGACCATCACTCCATTCCCTGACTAGTCCCAGCTATATTCTCATTTCCTAAAAAGAACAATGATAGAAAAGGGTGAGCTCAACTAGCCCAGTAAAGGATATTATGACTAAAATAATACAGAATAAATTATCCTTAGCCTTCAACAGTGTTAAACTGATAGAATACAATAGACAACAAGTTTAATTGCAGCGGAACAAACAATCCATTAGAAGATTCAAGTATAGTATGATATCTACTATCTTCTATGATTTAAAAGTTCATCATCAATATTTTATCGCTGTAACACAGCTCAATAAATAATCTACATCATTGAATTATCCATGCACTACGGGGCAATGATATTTGTTATTATCACCAATGGTCATGATCATGCCAACAATTGTCCATCAATGCACTACGGGTCAATGAGGAATTTTACCACATCATTTGTAACATTACATATCGTGATTATACCGATACATAATTCCTGGTCATAATCATACCAATCAACAGTCCATATATGCACTATAGGCCAAAGATGACTTTAATCACAATATAAGCATGATGATAATGACAATGATATAAGCATCAATCAAACGAAATCAAGGATAAATATTAAAGATTTTTAATATATCCAGAGTTTAAAAATGCCCAAATTGTCAACATGATACTTGCTTTATGAAGTAAAATTCAAGAATAATATTCATGTATCAAAAATGATTTGGACAGAAAAGAAATCAATTTTGGTCATGAATAGTACCCCGAGTGAATAATACACGCGTGAATAGTACCCCGGCATGAAAAGATAAAATTTTAACAAGGATGTTCAGAAGAATATTTCCGTGAAAAAATACTAGATGAAGCGCAAATTTGAAGGATAGTCTACTAATTTCAAGGAGTATAGAAGTAAAACTTATCAACATGAGTGTAGAATTAGGAATACGAAACGAAATAATATTACTTACATACTATAGAGTATGGAAGAAAATATTATTCCATACGAATATTGAAAAAAAATAATATCCCTTACCTTAAAAGGAGATTATTTCTGACTGGTATGGCGGAGATATTCTTGAAGAAAACTTGTACTATTTTCTACACTCAAAGCTTCCTTAAACTCTAAAGAAATATGCTAAATATTATAGAAGAAGAATTCTCTGATTCTGGTGTGATTTTTATTTCTAAACTAAGCATCTTATTTATAGGAGTATGGCATGGTACTATTTAGGAAAAATCACAGTCGCACAATAGGAAGAATCCACGGGTGAATTCACGGACAAATTCGTTTAAAAATTTTGATTTTACTATGCACACTGCAATACTATGCAATAAAATATAATATATTTTATTTTATATAAAAAAAACTTTTATATATATATATATATATAGGGTTCGGATCAGGTAAGGACTCCCTTACGATACTAAAATGCGGACTTCTTTTTTTTGCTTCTTTTTTTTAAAACAACTAAAAAAAGTATTATATTTTATGGAACTGGAATTTTTTCGTAATACAGTGTTTTGGGTGTGATTTGAATACATATAACAAAATAGAGTGCATGCGATGCATGCGGTATGTACGTATATACATTTTTTATATAGGTATCCAAATCACGCCCAAAATATTGTATTATGGAAAAATTTCAGTTCCATAAAATAATAAACTTTTTTTAGTTGTTTTATAAAAAAAAAACCCAAAAAAAAAGTCCCGCATTTTAAGAAAATGCGGGATCCCTTACCTGATCCTCTCTATGTGTGTGTGTGTGTATATATATATATATATATATATATATATATATATAAATAAAACAAAATAGAGATAACTTTCTACCGACAATTTTAAAAATGTTTAAGTGGGGGTCCATGTAATAAGTCAAACTTACAACAAATACTTCATAAAAAATCCCTCTATTTATCTCAATTCACTTGGCTTCACTAAACACATTTTTTTATCATTAATATTATAACTCATAATATTAACAACCAGATCATTCCAAGGAAAGAATATGCTTTCCGATAAGGACTTCTCCTTATGAGCGCGCAATTAGGTGCCCAAACCCCTTTCCTCGACAGAACTTTCTAGACATTGTCAATAATAAAAATAATAATATGAATAACTTTATCGTCTCAATTATTGATTTAATAATATAAAATATTGTGCAGATGATACTTTGACAATAATTGATTCAATAATATGAGACACTATACAACAATTACTGTGGTAATAATTGAATAAAACTGAGTGACTTCTGACGTAAGCATCAATAATCAAAGATCTTTGTATAAATCTGGTATGCTACTATGCAACCACGCCAGTATTCTTTGTACTTTTATCACCGTATTTCAATAGTTAATCGTAAAAGTTTTGCCATTTTTTATAAAAAGGTTATTTCATCGCTTTCTAAATTCGACAATAATTCCGCCAGGGTCCACCATTGATTGTGCAGTCGTCATTTAATATTCTCTAATAAAATGAATATTCCCCGACCAAACGAATATTTTATAACAACTTGCTTACTTTGCAAAATTTGTAAATATTAACCACAACTATAACATTATATCAAATCCACACCTTATTATTCAAAAAGATATTTAGAGAAAAATTAAATCTTTATTCATAAAAGTTGGGTTCTTACAACCTTCTCTTCTTATGAAATTTCATCCTCGAAATTGGTGTACATACCTGGTATGTCGAAGAGGTGAGGATACCTTGTTTTCATTTCAGATTCTAACTCCTAGGTCATTTCCTCAATATCGTGGTTTCTCCACAAAACTTTGACTTGAGGTATAACCTTGGAGCGTAGAATATGTTCCTTCTTATCCAAGATTTTAATAGGAACCTCTTCATACGTTAAATCTTCCACTATCTCGTCTAGTTCTAATTCAATATTGTGGTTCGAGTCTTCCATATATTTACGTAACATAGATATGTGAAAAATATTATGAATACAAGACATACTTGGTGGTAAGGCGAGTCTATAACCACGGTTCCTACTCGATTGAGGATTTCAAATGGACCAATGAATCGAGGGTTGAGCTTTTCTCTCTTTCTAAATCTCGTAACTCCTTTCCATAGAGCAACACGTTACAACACATGATCTCCAACATTGAATTCCACGTCCCTTCGATGAAGATCATCATAACTCTTTTATCGATCTTGTGAGGTTTTTATACGTTGTCGAATCATTTGAATCTTTTCCATTATCATGCGTACCAATTTCGATCCCAACAACATTGTTTCACCCACCTCATCCCAGCATACTAGAGAACATCACTTTCATACATACAATGCATATACTTGCTTGATAACTGTTGTTGTAAGAGAATTCCACTAATGGCAAGAACTTGTCCCAACTTCCTTTGAAGTTTAGGACACAGAGTCTTAATAGATCTTCAAGAGTTTGAATAGTCCTCTCCGACTGCCCATCCGTTTGAGGATGATATGCAGAACTGAATCGTAAATCTGTGCCCATAGCTTTCTGTAAACTAACCCAAAATTGTGAAGTGAATCTTGGGTCTCAATCAGAAACTATGGATACTGGCATACCATGCAGTCTTACAATCTCATTTATGTATATACGAGCAAGACGTTCAAGTGAATAAATTTCTCGTATAGGTAAGAAATGAGCAAACTTGGTTAATCTATCAACAATGACCCAAATTACATCTACGCCTTAAGAAAACTTAGGAAGACCAGTAACAAAATTCATGGTAATGTGCTCCCACTTCAATTCTGTAATTTCAAGTGGTTTCAATGGACCTTTTGGTACTTGATGCTCCTCCTTAACATGTTGACAAGATAAACACCTTGAGATAAACTCCGCGATCTCTCATTTCATAGTGCTCCACCAAAATGTATGTCAAAGATCATGATATATTTTGGTACTTCCGGGATGGATTACAAATGGTGTGTTGTGCGTGTTAGGTTTGTAATATTCATGAACGCAATCAAATTGCACAACATAAGCGGAAGCATGGAAAATCAGAGTTTTAAAATTTTACAAACCATATACCCAGATCATCCTTTATGCACAATTATTAATTAAACGAAAAGATAAAGAACAAGAATCATACCCTTGAAGATTCGAGCTTCCTCAAGTACAAGTTCACCTCCAAATCCTTTCGCATTCAACCTGAATCCACCAGGTTTGGTTCCTTCCTTTGATCAACGTTAGCCACCCAAGTGTTTGGCCTCTAGAGGTGATCCACCAAGAAAGAAGAAAGATTCAAGAAGATGGGTGTTTGGCAAAACTCTAGTTTTTCTATCTCTCATAGAAAAGGAGCGTACTCTCCAACAATTGGAATCACGTCTGTTGTGAAAAAGTCAACAACAACATCACCCTTAATAAGACTCCTCTTATTTATAGTTGTGGGCAACCCTCCTTAACAATTAAGGAATTGAGTTTTATTTTAATTAATTAAATTCTTTTAATTAATTATGCTCCCAATCTTATTAGGAATAATTATTTAAATTCTTTTAATTAATTTGCCTCCTAATCTTATTAGGAATATATGAGAGTACTTTTATTAATTAATTTCTAAACTCCTTTAGGAATTAAATAATAATAATAGTAATAATAATAAGACTCCTCTTATTAATTTATATATTTAATATTTTCAAAATATTAAATAATAAATATTAACCTATTTAATTTATTCTATCACCATAGATTAAATTAAATACACTTAACATATTATTACGATTATGCCATTAACTTCTTAAATAATTATTCTTCCTTTTCTGGTGTGAGCCTTTAGGTTCTTCATATTAAACCGGTTGTGAATAAATCAATTAGAACAATTCTAATCTTATTTAAATAAAAAAAATTAAACTATTAATTTATTTAAATAAATAATATTTATTCTACAATAGGGATAAGCCTCCCTAGCGATCAACGACTATCCAGATAATATAGATTTTAACATTAATCATAAAAGAACTTTTGAGTAAATAGTTACCGTACAATTCAATCCTTCCACCATACAATGTCTCAATTAAATATAAGACATAGAATTACTGTCAAGTCTTATTTTATTTAATTATATGTATTTCGATCCTTAAATGCACAACTCTAAATAATGCAAATTAGAAACTCCTTTCTAATTTCATTCTGCCTTGGCCAAGGACTACTGAGTTGTCATTTATCAAATCACATAAGACATTTCTCTTCTTTTACTAGAAGCGGTAGATTCTTTATTAATCATACATGATCTCAATGTACAACTTATTATACCCAAGTGTGATGCCCCCAAAATAGGTATGCATCACCCATCTTGAGTCGTCAAATACATGATACAAAATTCAAATACAACTTAATTATACAACAATCGTGTAAAATACGACAAAACATAACATAAGAGTTTTAATAAGAATATTATCATCTAGACAATATCCACACTTAATGGAGTCCTCATTACATTTATTGTCACACTATTTAACAGAATAGTAAGGACTACTAATGCTATCATCTGAACCGTCACTCCGTTCCCCGACTAGTCTCGGCTACGTTCTCATTTCCTGAAGAGAACAGTGAAAAAAGGGTGAGCCCAACTAGCCCAGTAAGAAATATTTTGACTAAGATAATGCAGAATAAATTTTCATTAGCCTTCAACAATGTTAAACTGATAAAATATAATAAACATCAAGTTTAACTGCAGCGGAACAAGCAATCCATTAGAAGAGTCAAGTAGAGAATAAAATCTACTCTCTTCTATGATTTAAAAGGTTTTTCATCACTTTTATCGCTGAGACTCAGCTTAATAAATAAACCACATCATCCATGCACTACGACCAATGATATTCATTAGTTCACGACCACAAATTATCCATGCACTACGGGCCAAGGATATTCGTGTATTCATCAATGGTCATGATCATGCCAACAATTATCCATCAATGCACTACGGCCAATGAGGACTTTTACCACATCATTTGTAACATTATGGTCATGATTATACCGAATAATCCCTGGTCATAATCATACCAAGTCCATCTATGCACTACAGGCCACAGATGACTTTCAACATATTATAAACATGAGGATGATGATAATGATATAAGAATTCAATAAAACAAGTTCAAGGATAAATTTGTAAATATTTATAATTTAATTTATCCAGAAATCAATAACGTCCAAATTGTCAACATGATACTGCTTTGTGGAGTAAAATTCAAGAATGCTCAGGAGAATATTTCCATGAAAAGATACTGGATGAAGCGCAAATATCAAGGATATTCCACTAATTTTATGGAGTATAGAAGCCAAAACTTTAATCAACTGAGTATAATAGAATATATGAAACCGCAAATAGATTTTTGCCGCCATACGATAATCCACGTAGACAGATTATTCCAACAGAATAATAAAGAATGGAATAACAGAAGAATTCACCAGGCGTGCGTAATCCACACAGACATGTTAATCCAACAAAATAATAAAGAATGGAACCAGGTCATGCGTAATCCGCACAGACAGGATGTTCCAATAGAATAATAAAGAATGGAACCAGGTCATGCGTAATCCGCACAGACAGGATGTTCCAACAGAATAATAAAGAATAGAACCAGGTCATGCGTAATCCGCACAGACAGGATGTTCCAATAGAATAATAAAGAATGGAATAACAATAGAATTCACCAGGCATGCGATAGATCGCACAGACAGGTTATTCCAACATAATAATAAAGAATAAAATAACAGAAGAATTTCACCATGTATGCGGTACTTCGCATAGACATGTTATTCCAACATAATATAAAGAATGGAATAACAACCCTTATGAGTATTGAAAGAAAATAACTCTCTTCATGAATACGAAAGAATAATACCCCTTACCTAAAAAGAAGACTAGATACTGGAATAGTGAGGTAGCAGACTTCTCTTCTTCTTTCTCTCTATAATTTGTAAGACCCCAACTTATTATAAATAAAATTAAATTTCCTTTATTTATTATTCTGAAATAGTAAGGGTTGATTTGATTAATGTGGTTAGTTATGGGTAAAATCTTAAATATTTTAAATAAGCAAGTGGTTATAAAATATTCATTTTATCGAGAGAATATTCGTTTGGGTCGTGGAATATTCTTACCGTCGAGGAATATTAAATGCGACGATAGCATTGAGCCTTGTGGGCCCCATAACGGAAAGCGATTGGATGAAGAAAATGACAAAAAATAATTTGTTTATAAATAGCTTGGCGTTGTTATTACCGTTATCTTGTTGGAATACCCGTGGTTAAAACACGATGTCTACGCGTTGTTGCACAAGAGCACGCGATGTTGCACCAATTATTGTTTCTTTCACGTGAAGGCACTACTCAATAATTATTACGATAATTCTTTATTTAGTATTTTATTTTATTGATTCAATAATTGTTGCATTAATATTCTATATTACTGTTGTTTCAATAATTGTCACTACACAGTATTTTCCATTATCGAAGCAATAATTCATATTATCTGTCTAAGGAGAGATTTGGTCACCTAATTGCGCTCCAGTAAGGAGAAATTCTTATTGGAAAGCCCCTCTTTCTCAGGAGCATACTGTTTGTCGATTATTGTGATTCTGTAATATTATTTGTGAATAATTAATTATTAATTTATATGATGAGGAAAATATTGATTTTATGTAGATATAGATGGAGAAATTTTTTTTAAAGTGACAATTGTTAAAAATTGATATTTTATCTTTTCTGATAAAATAATATTTTATTATATTATTATAATATAATAATGGTGATATTTTTACAATGAATGTGGGATATATGAGTATATGTGGAGGAGGAGTATTTTTGTTACTAAAAATATTTAAAACATATTTTTCATGTTTGTGGACCCCATTTCTTGACTGAAATTTGATTATAGCCTGTAAAATCGCCCGTTTGTAGATTTCGGTCAATTTTTGTTTAGAATTTGGAAAAACTTTCTTCTGTAAAGTTGTAGAGAATGGAATTTTCTATGGAAAGAACATGGGTTTTGAATTTTTCTGATAAAAGGACTATTTATTATGAATTATTGAATTTCCAAAATTCCGAAATAATTGATTTTTGAAAGTTTTATTTATTTTTATTAAGAAAAACGTTTTTGTTATTTTTGACACATGTGTGGCTGAAGTTTGGACTAAATTGGGGTGCGTAGGAATTTAATATATATATATATATATATATATTAATATTTTATTAAATTTTTTGCTTTGGTGTTCTAAGCATTTTCCTATAAATAGGGTGCTTAGGTTAGAATTGAAAATCACACCAGAAACTAAAGATTTCTCTCTTTCTCTCTCTATAATATCGAGCGTATTGTTGTGAGTATTTTAGTACTTTGAGTATTGCTATACGGTGCAAGTTCTTTCAGCACTATATCTAGTATTCCAGTCAGAAGTACTATCCTTTTGAGGTAAGGGATGTTATTTTCATCCTAAATGATATTATTTTCTTCAATATCATTATGTCGAAATATTGGGTTGAATTTTTTTTATCAAATTTGAAACTTTTTGTGTCGGGGTTACTATTCACGTATACGGGCACTATTCACGTATACGACACTATTCACGAATACGGCACTATTCACCGAAAAAATGAAACTTTCTTCTTTTTGTCCAAAATATCTATTCTGGATACTACCTTTGATTGTATCCATGTTTTGATTATTCTTGAATTTTACTCCACTATGATTATTTATGAGGTATTTTTGGACATGGAATATCTGAAATATGAATCCTTAATATTTATTCTTTTGTTTCACTGGATTCGTTTTCTTTAAAATATTTTTCATCATCCTCAGTCATAAATGATGATATTACTGAATATCTTTGGCATGTAGTGCAAAGATGAATGATTTTCTGATGAATATCTATGGCCCGTAGTACAAAGATGAACATGTGTTTAGATGAACATGACCAACTGATGAATATCTTTGGTCTGTAGTGCAAAGATGAATATTTAATTCTAGATATATATTGATTGATGTTACAGGGATAAAATATCGACAATGAACTTTTAAATTCATATATAGAAGATAGTAAATTGCATTCTCTACTTAACTCTTCTAATGAATTATTATTTTCGCTGCAAAGATTGATTTAAAACTGGTTGTCTATTGTATTCTATTAGATTTTTCCCTGTTGAAGACTAACGATAATTTGTTCTATGTTATCTTAGTCATAATGTTCTTTACTGGGCTAGTTGAGCTCACCCTTTTCCTTTTTGTTCTATTTTTCTTCTCAGGAGGCGAGAATGTAGCGAGTACTAGTCGGGGTGTGGAATGATGGTTCTAGAAAGTCGTTTTAGTAGTCTTCACCATTTTTGTAAAATAATGAATCAATAATTGTAATGAGGACTTATTTGAGTGTGGATATTGTCTAGATGATAATATTTGTATTTAAACTCACAGTTTTTATGTTGTATTAATAAAGTTGTAGTTGTTTCTGTACCATGTATTTTGACGACTCAGAATGGGTGTTGTATACCTATTTTGGGGCGTCACGCGATTAATATCGAGCTTAGGGATATGATCTCAGTCGGAGATCGGGGAATGGAAGTAGGAGGGGAGAGACGAGTAAATCCTTCGCTAGTGTGTCATACCTAAGCTTATTTGTTGGTCGGTCATAATATAGGGGTATTATGTGATTTGTTAATTTATTTAATTAATCCTTGTTTTATGGCAGTATTTAAGAATGGCAACTGAGAATGTTAACAGTAGAGTAAATGAGACCGTGGAGACGCCTGTACTCACCAACGAGGAGAACGTGCAACAGGCTGGCAATGTTCCTCCTGTGAACAACACCACTGAGCAGATGATAAACGATGGGATGTTTAGAAGCTTTTTGCAGTTCATTCAAAATCAGATGAGAGAGACTCGTGTTCAAAATACAGGAGGAAATGATAACAATTCACGGTTTGTCACAGCCAAGCAGTTCAAAGAGTTGGGACAACTAGAATTTATTGGAAAGCCGGATCCGATCAAGGCAGAGATGTGGGTTAAACAAATTACCAAGATATTCGATGTCTTGGGATGCATGGAGGAACAGAAGGTTCCATTCGCCACCTTTATGTTCCGTGGCGAGGCAGATTACTGGTGGGAGTCTGTGAAGCGTACTTATCCAGCCGCGCTCAGCATGTCTTGGGAGACATTTCAGAAACTGTTCAATGACAAATACTTTCCTGAAAGTGTTCGTCATATGAAGGAGGTAGAGTTTATTAGATTGGAATAAAGCAACATGACGGTGTCCCAGTACGAGGCGAAGTTCATGATGTTATCCAGGTTTGCACCTCATTTGGTGGAGAATGAGGAACGTATGACGCGGATTTTTCTGAAAGGTTTGAAACCCGACATACGTTATCCTACTCATGATCTAGAGTTGGCAGTAGTCGTTTTCGCGCTAAAGATTTGGAGGCACTATCTATATGGGGTGAAAGTGGAGATATATTCAGACCATAAAAGCCTCAAATATTTCTTCACTCAAAAAGAAATCAACATCGCAAGAACGACGTTGGCTCGAGTTGTTGAAAGATTATGACCACACTATTCAATACCATCTTGGAAAAGCGAATGTAGTAGGTAATGGCGTTGAGTAGAAGATCATATCTGAAGCAGAGTGCGATGTTGTTAACACAAGGCCTATTTTGTGTGATTTATAAAAGCTGAAGATAGAATTCAAGACTCCGGGGACCCATGCAATGATGTCAAGTATACGTATAGAACCAACTTTAATCGATAAAGTTAAAGTTGCTCAAGCCACGAACCCGGAGCTGATGCGTATGAAGAAGAAAGTGCAAGAATGTGTTATTCCAGAAGAAAAAATCGATGAAGAAGGAATACTTCGAGTCCACTCCAGACTTTATGTTCCTAATGATTCTGATTTGAAGTACAAGATCATGATGGAGGCACACAAAACACCATTTGCAATCCATCCCGGAAGTACCAAAATGTATCATGATCTTCAACATACATTTTGGTGGAATAATATGAAGAGAGAGATTGCAAAGTTTATCTTGAGGTGTTTAACTTGTCAACGTGTAAAGGCGGAGCATCAAGTACCTAAGGGTCCGTTGCAACCACTTGAGATTCTGAAATGGAAGTGGGAGCACATTACCATGGATTTTGTTACGGGTCTTCCCACGGTTTCTCAAGGCATAAATGCTATTTGGGTTATTATTGATAGATTAACTAAGTCTGCTCATTTCTTGCCGATACGGGAGACTTATTCCCTTGAACGCCTTGCTAGTATGTACGTGAATGAGATTGTGAGGTTGCATGGCATGTCAGTATCCATAGTTTTGGATCGTGACCCAAGATTCACTTCAAGATTTTGGGTTAGCTTGCAAAAAGCTATGGGCATGGATTTACGGTTCAGTTCGGCATACCATCCTCAAATGGACGGAAAATAGGAGAGGACTATTCAAACTCTTGAAGATCTATTAAGACTCTGTGTCCTAGACTTCAAAGGGAGTTGGGATAAGTATTTACCATTGGTGGAATTTTCCTACAACAACAGTTATCAGGCAAGTATAGGTGTGGCTCCATTTGAAGCATTATATGGACGGAAGTGTCACTCTCCAGTGTGTTGGGATGAGGTAGGTGAAGCAACATTATTGGGACCAGAGTTGGTACGTATTACTATAGAAAAGATCCAAATGATTCGACAACGTATACAAATGGCACAGGATAGACAAAAGAGTTATGCGGATCTTCATCGAAAGGACGTGGAATTTAGTATTGGGGATTAAGTATTGTTGTGTGTGGCTCCATGGAAGGGAGTTACAAGATTCGGGAAGAGAGGAAAACTCAATCCACGATTTATTGGTCCATTTCAAATTCTTGATCGAGTAGGAAATGTGGCCTATAGACTTGCATTACCTCCAAGTATGTCTCGTGTTCATAATGTTTTTTACGTATCCGTGCTTCGTAAATATGTGAAAGACCCAAACCACGTTATTGAGTTAGAACCAGACGAGATAGCCGAAGACTTAACGTACTTTAAGAGGTACTGTCAAGATCTTGGATAGGAAGGAGCATGTCCCTACGACGAAGGTCATACCACAAGTTAAAGTTTTGTGGAGAAACCATGCTATAGAGGAAATGACCTGGGAGTTGGAAACGGAAATGAAAGCGAGGTACCCTCACCTTTTCGAAACACCAGGAATGTATGTCAATTTCGAGGATGAAATTTCATAAGGAGGGGAGGTTGTAAGACCCTAACTTATTATAAATAAAATTAAATTTCCTCTATTTATTATTCTGAAATAGTAAGAGTTGATTTGATTAATGTGGTTAGTTATGAGTAAAATGCACAAATATTTTAAATAAGCAAGTGGTTATAAAATATTTATTTTTATCGGAGAATATTCGTTTGGTCGTGGAATATTCTTCTTCTTTGTGAGAATATTAAATGCGATGGCGCAACCTTGTGTGAGCCCCATAACGAAAAGCGATTGGATGAAAAAATGACAAAAATAATTTATTTATAAATAATCTGTTGTTATTACCAAGCATTATCTTGTTGGAATACCGGTGGTTAAAAACACGATGTCTGGCGTTGTTGCACAAGATGACACTGCGGTATTGCACCAATTATTGATTCTTACGTGAAGAAGGCACTACCAATAATTGTTACAATAATTACTATTCAGTATTTTATTTTATTGATTCAATAATTGTTGCATTAATATTCTATATTCTTTGTTGTTTCAATAATTGTCACTACTACGATATTTTCTATTATCGAAGCAATAATTCATATTATCTCGAATAATATTATTAGATAATATTATTGGCAATGTCTAGAAAGTTACATCTAAGGAGAGGTTTGGTCACCTAATTGCGCTAGTAAGGAGAAATTCTTATTAGAAAGCCCCATCTTTCCCGGAACTACACACAGTTGTCAATATTGTGATTCTGTAATATTATTTATGAATAATTAATTATTGATTTATATGATGAGAAAAATATTGATTTAATGTGGATATAGATGGAATTTTTTTTAAAGTGACAATTGTTAAAAATTGATATTTTATCTTTTACGATAAAATAATATTTTATTATATTATTATAATATAATAATGGTGATATTTTTATAATGAATGTGGGATATATGAGTATATGTGGAGGAGGAGTATTTTTGTTACTAAAAATAATTAAAACATGTTTTTCATGTTTGTGGACCACATTTCTGTTGAAATTTGATTATAACAATAAAATGCATTGGTTTGTGGATTTTGGTCAATTTACATTTGGAATTTGGAAAAACTTTCTTCTGCAAAGTTGTAGAGAATGGAATTTCCTATGGAAAGAACATAAGTTTTGAATTTTTCTGATAAAAGGGCTATTTATTATGAATTATTGAATTTTCAAAATTCTGAAATAATTGATTTTTGGAAGTTTTATTTATTTTTATTAAGAAAAATGTTTTTGTTATTTTTGGCACATGTGTGGCTGAAGTTTGGACTAAATTGGGGTGCGTAGGAATTTAATATATATATATATATATATATATATATATATATATTAATATTTTATTAAATTTTCTACTTTGGTGTTCTAAGCATTTTCTATAAATAGGGTGCTTAAGTTAGAATTGAAAATCACACCAGAAACTAAAGATTTCTCTCTCTTTCTCTCTCTATAATATCGAAATATTATTGTTGTGAGTATTTTAGTACTTTGAGTATTCTTTATCTGGTGCAAGTTCTTTCATAACTATATCTAGTATTCCAGTCAGAAGTATTATCCTTTTGAGGTAAGGGATGTTATTTTCTTCTTAAATGATATTATTTTCTTCAATATCATTCTGCCAAAATATTGGGTTAAATTTTTTTTTATCAATTTTGGAACTTTTTGTGTCGGGGTTACTATTCACGTATACGGCACTATTCACGTATACGACACTATTCACCGAAAAAATAAAACTTTCTTCTTTTTGTCCAAAATATCTATTATAGATACTAGCTTTGATTGTATCTATGTTTTGATCATTCTTGAATTTTACTCCACTGTGATTATTTATGAGGTATTTTTGGACATGGAATAGCTGAAATACGAATCCTTAATATTTATTCTTTTGTTTCACTAGATTCGCTTTTCTTTAAAATATTTTCATCATCCTCGGTCCTAAATGATGATATTCTTTGAATATCTTTGGCATGTAGTGCAAAGATGAATGATTTTTGATGAATATCTTTGGCCGTAGTGCAAAGATGAACAGTGTTTAGATGAACATGACCAATCGATGAATATCTTTGGCCTGTAGTGCAAAGATGAATATTTAATTCTAGATATATATTGATTGATGTTACAGGGATAAAATATCGACGATGAACTTTTAAATTCATATATAGAAGATAGTAGATTACATTCTCTACTTAACTCTTCTAATGAATTATTATTTCCGCTACAAAGATTGATTTAAAACTGGTTGTCTATTGTATTCTATTAGATTTTTCCCTGTTGAAGACTAACGATAATTTGTTCTATGTTATCTTAGTCATAATATTCTTTACTGGGCTAGTTGAGCTTACCCTTTTCCTTTTTGTTCCATTTTTCTTCCCAGGAGGCGAGAATGTAGCGAGTACTAGTCGGTGTGTGGAATGATGGTTCTAGAAAGTCGTTTTAGTAGTCATCACTATTTTTGTAAAATAATGTATCAATAATTGTAATGAGGACTTATTTGAGTGTGGATATTGTCTAGATGACAATATTTGTATTTAAACTCACAATTTTTATGTTGTATTAATAAAGTTGTAGTTGTTTCTGTACCATGTATTTTGACAACTCAGAATGGGTGTTGTATACCTATTTTGGGGGCGTCACATAATTTCTTTTTATAATAATTGCTCTATAGCTTTAGTGAATTGGTGAGAAATAAAGGAAGAATGAGCTTCTATTTATAGAAAAATATAGTTTCGATAATTGCACGTTTTAGGGCTCGAAATATTACAGTATAATACCTTCCTCTTTTCCTTCATTTTTAATTTAGTCCTGCAAGTATTATCTGTGATGCCCCCAAAACAGGTATACATCACCCATCTTGGGTTGCCAAATACATGGTACAAAATTCAAATACAACTTAATTATACAACAGTCGTGTAAAATACGACAAAATATAATCTAAGAGTTTTTAATAAGAATATTGTCATCAAGACAATATACAAACTCAATGGAGTCCCCATTACATTTATTGTTACACTATTTAACAGAATAGTGAGGACTACTAATGCTATCATTTGGACCGTCACTCCGTTCCCCGACTAGTCCCGGCTACGTTCTCATTTCCTAAAGAGAACGGTGAAAGAAAGGGGTGAGCTCAACTAGCCTAGTAAGAAATATTATGACTAAGATAATGCAGAATAATTTATCATTAGCCTTCAACAGTGTTAAACTGATAAATATAACAAACATCAAGTTTAACCGCAACGGAACAAGTAATCCATTTGATGAGTCAAGTAGAGAATAAATTCTACTATCTTCTATGATTTAAAAGGTTTTTCATCACTTTAATCGCTGAGACTCAGCTTAATAAATAAACTACATCATCCCTGCACTACGACCTAGAATATTCATTAGTATCACGACCACAAATTCTCCATGCACTACGGGCCAAAGATATTCATGTATTCATCAATGGTCATGATCATGCCAACATCTGTCCATCAATGCACTACGGGCCAATGAGAACTTTTACCACATCATTTGTACGGTCATGATTATACCGAATAATCCCTGGTCATAGTCATACCAAGTCCATCTATGCACTACAGGCCACATATCACTTTCAACATAATATAAACATGAGGATGATGACAATGATATAAGAATTCAATAAAACAAGTTCAAGAATTAATTTATCCAGGAACCAATAACGTCCAAATTGTCAACATGATACTGCTTTGTAGAGTAAAATTCAAGAATGCTTAGAAGAATGTTTCCATGAAAAGATACTGGATGAAGCGCAAATATCAATGATATTCCATTAATTTCATGGAGTATAGAAGTCAAAACTTTAACCAACTAAGTATAATAAAGAATGAAATAACAAAAGAAATCACCATGCATGCGATAGACAACATAGACAGGTTATTCCAACAGAATAATAAATAAGGGAACCAGGTCATATGTAAATGCACAGACAGGATGTTCTAACAGAATAATAAATAACAGAACAAGGTCATGCATAAAGCACAGACAGGTTGTTCCAACAGAATAATAAATAACGGAACCAGGTCATGCATAAAGCACAGACAGGATGTTCTAATAAAATAATAAAGAATGGAATAACAGAAGAATTTCACCATGTATGCGGTACTTCGCATAGACAGGTTATTCCAACATAATAATAAAGAATGAAATAACAGAAGTTCTCTTCATGAAGACGAAAGAAAGAAATAATATCCCCTACCTTAGAAAAACTGGATACTGGAATAGTGATGTAACAGACTTCTCTTCTTCTTTCTCTCTATAATTTCTCTCTATAATAATTGCTCTAAAGCTTTTCTGAATTGGTGAGAAATGAAGGAAGAATGAGCTTCTATTTATAGGAAAATATAGTTTCGATAATTTACGCTTTGGGGGCTCAAATATTACAATCTGATACCTCCAACTTTTCTTTCATTTTCATTTTTAATTTAGTTCTGCAAGTATTATCAAACTTGCACCACCTCCCCTAATAGTAAATAATGTGAATCAATAGTTCAATCATGTGAATCAATAGTATAATCATGTGAAAAATACGAATTACAATATAGTACCTCTATCTATACCTCCATTTTTAACTTAGTCATGCAAGTATTATCAATCTTGCACCAACTCCCCTAATAGTACATGAATGTGATTCAATAGTACACACATGTGAACAAATAGTTATATAAGCATGTGAATTAGTAACAATTAATTGCTCATTTATCCGATAAATTATCCGATTATCAATATAACCCCCAGACATCAATTATCATCAGAATAAATGTCGATTTCCACTAACACTAATAATCCCAACACAATGGAACTATCAAATTCATCTTTAATCAACACGAACTTATTCATTATTAATATTATAACTCACAATATTTAACAACCGCATCGCTCCTGTGAAAGAGGGGCTTTCGATAAGGATTTCTCCTTATTGGCGCCGCAATTAGGTGACCAAACCTCTCCTCGATGTAACTTCTAGACATTGTAAATATTGCAATTTAATAATATGAATAACTTTGTCGTCTCAATTATTGATTTAATAATATAACATATACTGCAGATGATACTGTGACAATAATCGAATCAATAATATGAGAGATATGATGCAGCAATTATTGTAGCAATAATTGAGTATAACTGGGTGACTTCTCACATAAGCATCAATAATCAATATCGTGTGCTACTATGCAACCACGCCAGACATCAGACTTTTTACTACCTGACACGCTTCAACAGCTTTTAACGGTAACACTTTCGCCGTTATTTTTATAAAAAGATAATTCTATCATTTTCTAACTACGACAATACTTCTGTTGTGGGGTCCACCAATGATTGTGTCATCATACGAATATTCCCTGTTAAAACGAATATTCCCCGACCAATCGAATATTATATATCCACTTGATTACTTTGCAAAATTTGTAAATATTACCCACAACTATAACATTATATCAAATCTACACCATAATATTCAAAAATATATTTTAAGAAAATTATTCTTTATTCATAAAAGTTGGGGTCTTACATTATCAAACTTGCACCACCTCCCCTAATAGTAAATCATGTGAATTAATAGAAAATTATGTGACTCAATAGTTCTAAACATGTGAAAAAAATAATTACAGTATAGTACCTTCATCTATACCTCCATTTTTAACTTAGTCATGCAAGTATTATCTAACTTGCACCAACTCCCCTAATAGTAAATGAATGTGAATCAATAGTACACACATGTGAACAAATAGTTATAATCATGTGAATCAATAGAAATTAATTACTCATTTATCCGGTTAAGCATTACCCGATTGGTCAATATAACCTCCAGACATTAATTATTATCGAAATAAATGTCGATTTTTACTAACACTGATAATTCCAACACAATGGAACTATAAATTTCATCTTTAATCAACACAAACTTATTCATCATTAATATTATAATTCATAATATTTAACAACCAGGTCATTCCCAGGAAAGAGGGGGCTTTCCGATAAGGATTTCTCCTTATTAGCAGCAATTAGGTGACCAAACCTCTCCTCGACGTAACTTCTAGACATTGTTATTATTGCAAATAATAATATGAATAACTTTGTCATCTCAATTATTGATTTAATAATATAACATATTATACGTATGATCTTTGTGACAATAATTGAATCAATAATATGAGAGATATGATGCAAATTAATTCAGTAGCAATAATTGATTATAACTCGGAGTGACTTCTTACGTAAGCATCAATAATCGCACTGCATGTACTACTATGCAACCACACATATTATTGTACTTTTACTACCGGTAGTTCAACAGCTTTTTAATGGTAACACTTTCGTAAGTTATTTTTATAAAAAGATAATTTATAAATATTACCCACAACTATAACATTATATCAAATCCACACCTTAATATTCAAAAATATATTTCGAGAAAATTATTCTTTATTCATAAAAGTTGGGGTCTTACAACCTCCCTTCTTATGAAATTTCGTCTCGAAATTAGGTTACGCACTGTTATATCGAAGAGGTGAGGATACCATGATTTCATTTCGATTCTAACTCCTGTGTCATTTCCTCAACATCATGGTTTCTCCACAAAACTTTGACTTGAGGTATAACTTTAGAGCGTAGAATATGATCCTTCTTATCCAAGATTTTAACAGGTAACTCTTCATACGTTAAATCTTCCTCTATCTCGTCTAGTTCTAATTCAATAATGTGGTTTGGGTCTTTCACATATTTACGTAACATAGATATGTAAAAAAATGTTATGAACACGAGACATACTTGGCGGTAAGACGAGTCTATAGCTCTACGCCCTAATCGATCGAGGATTAAAAATGGGCCAATGAATCGAGGATTGAGCTTTCCTCTCTTTCCAAATCGCGTAACTCCTTTCCATGGAGCATCACGTAACAACACATGATCTCCAATATTGAATTCCACGTCCTTTCGATGAAGATCAGCATAACTCTTTTGTCGATCTTGTGAGGTTTTTATACATTGTCGGATCGTTTGAATCCTTTCCGTAGTCATACGTACCAAATCCGGTCCAAACAACGTTGCTCACCCACCTCATCCCAGCATACTGGAGAACGACACTTTCTTCCATACAACGCCTCAAATGGAGCCAGGCCAATACTTGCTTGATAACTGTTGTTTTAGGAAAACTCACCAATGGTAAGAACTTGTCCCAACTTCCTTTGAAGTCAAGGACACAGAGTCTTAATAAATATTCAAGAGTTTGAATAGTCCTCTCCTACTGCCCGTCCGTTTGAGGATGATATGCCGAACTAAATCGAAAATTCGTGACCATAGCTTTTTGCAAACTAACCCAAAATCGTGAAGTGAATCTTGGGTCTCGATCAGAAACTATGGATAC
This sequence comes from Panax ginseng, assembly GCA_020205605.1. Lineage (NCBI taxonomy): Eukaryota > Viridiplantae > Streptophyta > Magnoliopsida > Apiales > Araliaceae > Panax > Panax ginseng. The sequence continues at coordinate 128,600,819 of CM035136.1, read as the reverse complement.
TGGCATACCATGCAATCCTACACTCTCATTTATGTATATACAAGCAAGTCGTTCAAGTGTATAAGTTTCTCGTATAGGTAGGAAATGTGTAGACTTGGTCAATCTATCAACAATGACCCAAATTGCATCTATGCCTTGAGAAACCTTGGGAAGACCAGTAACAAAATCCATGGTAATTTGCTCCCACTTCTATTCTGGAATTTCAAGTGGTTGCAATGGACCTTTTGGTACTTGATGCTCCGCCTTGACTCGTTGACAAGTTAAACACCTTGAGATAAACTCCGCTATCTCTCTCTTCATATTGCTCCACCAAAATATATGTCGAAGATCACGATATATTTTGGTACTCCCAGGATGGATTGCAAATGGTGTGTTGTGCGCCTCCATCATGATTTTATACTTTAAATCAGGGTTGTTATGAACACAAAGTCTGGAGTTGACTCGAAGTATTCCTTCTTCATCGATTCTTACTTCCGGTATAGCACCTTCTTGCACTTTCTTCTTCATACGCATCAGCTCCAGGTCTGTAGCTTGAGTAGCTTTAACTTTATCGATTAAAGTTGGTTCTACTCGTATATTCGCCATCATCATATGGGTCCCTGGAGTCTTTAACTCTATCTCCATCCTTTGTAAGTCATATAAAATGGGCCTTTGCGTTGACAATAATGCACTTGTACCCGCATATGATCTTCTACTCAATGCATCAGCTACTACGTTCGCTTTTCCAGGATGGTATAGGATGGTATGATCATAATCTTTCAACAGCTCAAGCCATCGTCGTTGCCGCATGTTGAGTTCCTTTTGAGTGAAAAAATATTTGAAGCTTTTATGATCCGTATAGATCTCCACCTTCTCTCCATATAGGTAATGCCTCCAAATCTTAAGCACAAAAACGACGGCGGCCAACTCTAGATCATGAGTAGGATAATTCCTCTCATATTCTTTGAGTTGTCATGAGGCATAGGCTATGACTTTCCCATGTTGCATGAGAACACATCCTAACCCTTTGCTCCGAAGTAGCATCAGAGATGACAAATCCCTCCGAGCCGATGGTATTGCTGTCGAACAGTCTTTGAAATGAGTCTCCTTTTGAGTTCTTGAAAACTCTTCTCACATTCCTCGCTCCAACCGAATTTTGTATCTTTTCGAGTCAACTGAGTTAATGGAGTAGCGATTTGAGAAAACCCTTCTACGAATCTCCAATAATAACCAAATAAGCCGAGAAAACTACGATTTTCTTGGTTATCGATTTAGGTTGCTCCCAGCTTTGAATTGCTTCAATCTTTGCCGGGTCAATAGATATCCCATGATTTGATATCACGTGCCCAAGGAATGCAACTTCCTCAAACCAGAACTCACATTTTTTCAACTTGGCATATAGCTTGTTTTCACGAAGCTTTTGGAGTATCAGCCTCAAGTATTGCTCATGGTCTTCACGGGTTTTGGAGTATATGAGGATGTCATCAATAAAGACGACCACAAAGTGATCCAAATATTCCTTAAATACTCGGTTCATCATATCTATGAAGGCAGCAGGAGCATTAGTCAATCCAAAAGACATGACTAGGAATTCATAATGCCCATACCGAGTTCTGAAAGTAGTCTTTGGAATGTCATCAGTTTTAATCTTCAACTGATGATATCCGGAACGAAGATCGATCTTTGAAAAGAATTTTGCGCGTTGAAACTGGTCAAACAGGTCATCAATGCGAGGCAACGGGTACCTATTTTTGATGGTGACATGATTCAACTCCCGATAATCAATACAAAGTCGCATACTTCCATCTTTCTTCTTCACGAATAGAACAAGAGCACCCCAAGGAGACGTACTAGGATGAATGAAACTAATGTCTAATAATTCCTCAGTAGTTGGGTTTTAACTCCTCAAGTTCAATAGAGCCATTCGATATGGGACTTTGGAAATGGGTTTTGTATCTGCGGTTCAAGGTCGATACCAAACTCGATTTCACACTGGGGTAGGCCAGAAGTTCTTCTGAATACGCCAGAAAATTTTTAACAATAGAAATATCTTTCAAATCGACGATTTTTGTTTAAATCATGATATGAGCTAAGAAAGCTTGACATCCGTTTTTCAATAAACGAATAGCTTTATGGCTTGAGATGACCGTGATTGATTTTAATGGTTTAGTCGCTTTAATTCGCATAATAGGTTGATTAGGAATATGAAAGCTAACAACCATATAAAAACAATCAATTTTAGCATGATGAGTAGTTAATCAATCAATCCCTAGAATCACGTCAAATACAAGTATTTTTAAAGAAATAAGATCGACAGGTAACGTGTGGTTACCGATTTGAATCAAACAAGACTTATAAACAGTGGATGTAACGAAGGTTTCTCCCAACGGAGTTTCAACCGATAAGTCAAAGTCTAATTTCTCCGGAGTCAAATTTAAACGTTGAGCGCAAGTAGGAGAAATAAAAGAATGGGTAGAATCGGTATCAAATAAGGTATAGACTTCGCTAGAGTTTATGATAAGCTTACCCGTGATAACCTCGTTCGGGTTCCTTACTTTCTGGGAGGTTACGACAAACGCTCTCCCTTGAACTACCGGTTTTGACTTTTCTGGGACGGCCTTTGGTGCCTCCATCCCAGCTGGACTTGTCTTTGGTGCACAAAAAAATCGGGCTAGGTGACCTTCTCTTCGACAATTATAACACGCTTTGGACTGCATCGCGCAGTTTGGACTGATATATCCCTCCCCTCCGCATTTGAAGCATATGATAGGTGGTCGTTCTCCTTCCTTAACAATGGGTGTTGATGCTGACGTCTTTCCATCATTGTTGAATCTCCTTTTCTTGAAATGTCCATTCTTATTGTCTTGGCCATGATTACCACCGAAGTGGTTACCATTTCTGGCATGTTGATTTCCTCCACGTTTGTTGTCACCGCTTCGATGACTGCTATCACTGGTATTATCAGTTTGTCGGCTGCTTTCTCTTGAGTTACGTTGACTCGTTATCGCGCTCCAATAACTGAGCCCTGTTTACAACATCTGAATACAAACACAGTTTATGAGAAATTAGATATTGACGTATCTCGAGTTTCAAACCTCTTAGAAACATCCGCGTCATTCTCTCCTCATTGTCAACTAAGTGAGACGCAAATCGGGACAACTCGGCAAACTTAGCTTCGTACTGCGACACGGTCATATTGTTCTGCTCCAACTTGATGAATTCTACCTCTTTCATGTGACGAATACTTTCTGGGAAGTACTTGTCATTGAATAGTTCTTGGAACTTCTCCCAAGACATCTTCAGTGCGGTAGGTTGAGTACGCTTTACCGATTTCCACCAAGAATCGCCTCTCTCGCAACATAAAGGTGGCAAAGGAACCTTTTACTCCTCGGAGCATCCCAAGACATCAAATATCTTGGTGATCTGCTTTATCCACGTCTCCGCCTTAAGTGGTTTTGGCTCTCCAATAAACTCCGGTGGTCCCAGCTCCTTGAAATGTTTAGCGATGACCGTCCGAGAGTTTCCAGTGTTTCCACCTACATTTTGGACAGGAGTCGCTCTCTCCTGATGTTGCATGAATTGCATAAAGCCTCTGAACATTCCATCGTTCATCACTTGGTCAATGTTATTGTTTGCATGAGGATTATCACCTTCCTGATGCACATTATCCTGATTATTGATCTGTGGAGACTCAACGGTCTCCTGTGCTCCATTGCTATTCTCAATATTCTCGGATGTCATTTTCAAATACCGCCACAAAACAAGGGTTAATTGACATGTCACATATTATCCCTATACTCTGACCAACCAATTAAATATCAAATAAACTTAGGTAGGTCATACTAGCGAAGGAATTCCCCGTCTCTCCCCTCCTAGTTCTAGTCTCACATCTAAGCCAGGGATCATATCCCTAAGCTTTGATACCAACTGTGATGCCCCCAAAATAGGTATACATCACCCATCTTGGGTCGTCAAATACATGGTACAAAATTTAAATACAACTTAATTATACAATAGTCGTGTAAAATACGACAAAATATAATCTAAGAGTTTTTAATAAGAATATTGTCATCAAGACAATATACAAACTCAATGGAGTCCTCATTACATTTATTGTTACACTATTTATCATTAGCCTTCAACAAAGTTAAAATGCGGTAAAATATAACAAACATCAAGTTTAATCATTGAACAAGCAATCCATTAGAAGAGTCAAGTAGAGAATAAAGTCTACAATCTTCTATGATTTAAAAGGTTTTTCATCACTTTAATCACCGAGACTCAATTTTAATATATAAACTACATCATCCTTTTTCGACTACTACCATATATTCATTAAGATATCACGACCACAAATTCTCCATGAACTACGTGCCAAGGATATTCGTGTATTCATCAATGGTCATGATCATGCCAACATCATCCATCAATGCACTACGGGCCAATGAAGACTTTTACCACATCATTTGTAACATTACTACCATGATTATATACGTAATAACCTCGGTCATAATCATACCAAGTCCATCTATGCACTACAAATACAAATGACTTTCAACATAATATAAACATGAGAATGATGACAATGATATAAGAATTCAATAAAACAAGTTCATGAATTAATTTATCCAGGAACCAATAATGTCCAAATTGTCAACATGATACTGCTTTGTAGAGTAAAATTCAAGAATGCTTAGAAGAATGTTTCCATGAAAAGATACTGGATGAAGCGCAAATATCAAGGATATTCCACTAATTTCATGGAGTATAGAAGTTAAAACTTTAACCAACTGAGTATAATAAAGAATGGAATAACAAAAGAAATCACCATGCATGCGATAGACCGCATGCATGTGTTATTCCAATAGAATAATAAATAATCTAACCAAAGTTATAAGAAAGCGCACGAATGTGATGTTCCAATAGAATAATAAATAACGGAACCAAAGTCATGCATAAAGCAATTAAGCGTGTTGTTCCAATGTAATAATAAATAATCTAACCATGTTATGCATAAAGCACATGATATGGATGTTCCAATGAATAATAAAGAATGGAACAATGTAAGAATTTCACCATGTATGCGGGCTTCGCATGAGGCAAGTTATTCCAACATAATAATAAAGAATGGGATAACAGAAGAATTTCACCATATATGTGGTACTTCGCATAGACAGGTTACTCCAACATAATAATAAAGAATGGAATAACAGAAGTTCTCTTCATGAAGACGAAAGAAAGAAATAATACCCCTACCTTAGAAAAACCGGATACCGGAATAAGGTAGGTAGCGTACTTCTTCTTCTTTCTCTCTATAATTTCTCTCTATAATAATTGTTCTAAAGCTTTTGTGAATCGGTGAGAAATGAAGGAAGAATGAGCTTCTATTTATAGGAAAATATAATTTCGATAATTGCACGTTTTGGGGCTCGAAATATTACAGTACAATACCTCCAACTTTTTTTTTATTTTTAATTTAGTCCTGCAAGTATTATCAAACTTGCACCACCTCCCCTAATAGTAAATAATGTGAATCAATAGTTCAATCATGTGAATCAATAGTATAATCATGTGAAAAATACGAATTACGATATAGTACTCTATCTATACCTCCATTTTAACTTAGTCATGCAAGTATTATCAATCTTGCACCAACTTCCCTAATAGTACATGAATGTGATTCAATAGTATACACATGTGAACAAATAGTTATATAAGCATTTGAATTACTAACAATTAATTGCTCATTTATCCGATAAATTATCCGATTTATCAATATAACCCCTGATATTAATTATCATCGGAAAAGATGTCGATTTCCACCTATGACACTAATAATCCCAACACAATAGAACTATCTAATTCATCTTTAATCAACACGAACTTATTCATCATTAATATTATAACTCACAATATTTAACAACCGTGATCGCTCCTGTGAAAGAGGGCTTTCCGATAAGGATTTCTCCTTATTGGCGCGCAATTAGGTGACCAAACCTCTTCTTGACAGAACTTCTAGACATTGTCATTATTGCAATTTAATAATATGAATAACTTTGTCGTCTTAATTATTGATTTAATAATATAAAATATAATGCAGATGATACTGTGACAATAATCGAATCAATAATATGAGAGATATGATGCAGCAATTATTGTAGCAATAATTGAGTATAACTGGGTGACTTCTCACGTAAGCATCAATAATCAATATCATGTGCTACTATGCAACCACGCCAGACATCGTATTTTTTACTACCGGGTAGTTCAACAGCTTTTAATTAAGTAACACTTTCGCCATTATTTTTATAAAAAGATAATTCTGTCGTTTTCTAACTACGACAATACTTCTGTTGTGGGGTCCACCAATGATTGTGTCATCGTACGAATATTTCCTGTTAAAACGAATATTCCCAGACCAATCGAATATTATATATCCACTTGATTACTTTGCAAAATTTGTAAATATTACTCACAACTATAACAATATATCAAATCCACACCATAATATTCAAAAATATATTTTGAGAAAATTATTCTTTATTCATAAAAGTTGGGGTCTTACATTATTAAACTTGCACCACCTCCCCTAATAGTAAATCATGTGAATTAATAGTAAATTATGTGACTTAATAGTTCTAAACATGTGAAAAAAATAATTACAGTATAGTACCTTCATCTATACCTCCATTTTTAACTTACTCATACAAGTATTATCAATCTTGCACCAACTCCCCTAATAGTAAATGAATGTGAATCAATAGTACACACATGTGAACAAATAGTTATAATCATGTGAATCAATAGCAATTAATTTCTCATTTATCTGGTTAATTACCTAATTGGTCAATATAACCTCCAGACATCAATTATTATCGAAATAAATGTCGATTTTCACTAACACTAATAATTCCAACACAATAGAACTATCAATTTCATCTTTAATCAACACGAACTTATTCATCATTAATATTATAAATCATAATATTTAACAACCAGTCATTCCTGTGGAAGGGGCTTTCCGATAAAGATTTCTCTTTATTGGCGCCAATTAGGTGACCAAACCTCTCCTCGATGTAACTTCTAGACATTGTCATTATTGCAAATAATAATATGAATAACTTTAGTCTCAATTATTGATTTAATAATATAACATATTATACGATGATAATCTTGTGACAATAATTGAATCAATAATATGAGAGATATGATGCGTAAATTCTCGTAGCAATAATTGATTATAACCGAGTGACTTCTTACGTAAGCATCAATAATCGATTATCGTGTGCTACTATGCAACCACGCGTATTATCGTATTTTTTACTACCGGGTAGTTCAACAGTTTTAATGGTAACACTTTCACCGTTATTTTTATAAAAGATAATTGCCGCTTTTCTAACTACGACAATACTTCCGTTAGGGGGTCCACCAATGATTGTGCCATCGCATTTAATATTCCCACAAAAAAAGAATATTCCCAATTCAAACGAATATTTTATAACAACTTGCATACTTTGCAAAATTTATAAATATTACCCACAACTATAACATTATATCAAATCCACACCATAATATTTTAAAAAATATTTCGAGAAATTTAAATCTTTATTCATAAAATTTGGGGACTCACAATCTCCCTCCTTATGAAATTTTGCCCTCGAAATTTACGTTAACGTACTGGTGTGCCGAAGAGATGAGGATACCTTGACTTCATTTCAAATTCTAACTCTTGAGGTATAACCTTTGAGTGTTGAATACGATCCTTCTTATCCAAGATTTTAACACGTATCTCCTCATACGTTAAATCTTCTGTTATATCGTCTAGTTCTAATTTAATAACGTGGTTCGGGTCATCCACATATTTACGCAACATCGATACGTGAAAAATGTTATGAACACGCGACATACTTGGCATTAAAACAAGTCTATAGGTCACAGTTCCTACTCGATCAAGGATTTCAGATGGGCAAATTAAATCAAGGGATGAGATTTCCTCTATTCGTCGATTCTTGCTTCTAGAATAACGCCCTCTTGAACCTTCTTCTTCACATTCATCAGCTCTAAGTATGTAGCTTGAGCGGCTTTAACTTTATCAATTAAAGTCAATTCTAATCGTATATTCGTTATCTTCACGTGTGTCCCTAGAGTCTTTAACTCTATCTTCATCATTTGTATGTTATACGAAATGGGTTTTTGTGTTAACAACATCGCACTCAGAACGATATATGAACTTCTACTCAACGCATCAGCTACCGGGTTCGCTCTTCTATGATGATATTGAATGGTATAATCGTAATCTTTAACCGCTCGAGCCAACGTCTTTGGTGCATAATACGTTCGTTTTGGGTGAAGAAAATATTTGAGGATTTAAGAAATGGGTTTTGTACTGGGGTCAATAGAAAATTCGATTTCACGCTCTGGGGTAGGCTAGGAAGTCTTCAAGAATACGTCAGGAAATTTATTAACAATAGAAATATCATTCAAAACTGTGACTCTCATCCAAGACTTGGATAACACGTCACATTAATATCTATCAACTTGCCACCGTTATTCACGACGTCCCCTACGGATATTCTAGCTTCGGTGTATTCCAAGACTTAGAAGTCACCAGAGAAAGGCTCGGGGCTCTTTATTTATGGCTTGATATAACAATGATTGACTTTAGTGGTTTGGTTGCTTGAATTCGCATAACAGGTTGTTTAGGAATATGAAAGCTAACAACCCTACGAAAATCATGATGAGTAGTTAACCAATCGATTCCTAAAATCACATCAAAGGCAAACATTTTCAAAGAGATAAGATCGACAGGTAACGTGAAAGTGTCTATTTGAATTAAACAAGATTTGTAAACAGTGGATGTAATGAAGGTTTCTCCTAACCGAGTCTCAATCGATAAGTCAAAGTATAATCTCTCCGGAGTCAAATTTAAACGTTGAGCGCAAGCAAGAGAGATAAAAGAATGGGTAGAACTGGTATCTAATAAGGTATAGACTTCGCAAGAATTTAAAATTAACTAACCCGTGTTAACTTTGTTCTGGTTACTCACTTTTTGAGAAGTCACGAAAAATGCTCTTCCTGAAACCACCGACTTTGTTTTGTCCGTATCCGCCTTTGGTGCCACCGTCCCAGCTGGACTTGATTATAGACAAATATCACATATCACAAAACAAGGGTTAATTGACATATCACATATTATCCCTATACTCTGACCGACTAATTAAATACAAAATAAACTTAGGTAGGTCATACTAGCAGAGGAATTCCCCGTCTCTCCCCTCCTAGTTCTTGTCTCACATCTCAGCCAGAGATCATATCCCTAAGCTTTGATACCAACTGTAACGCCCCCAAAATAGGTATACATCACCCATCTTGAGTCGCCAAATACATAGTACAAAATTCAAATACAACTTAATTATACAACAGTCGTGTAAAATACGACAAAACATAATCTAAGAGTTTTAATAAGAATATTGTCATCTAGGCAATATCCACACTCAATGGAGTCCTCATTACATTTATTGTCACACTATTTAACAGAATAGTGAGGACTACTAATGCTATCATCTGGACCGTCACTCCCCCGACTAGTCCCGGCTACGTTCTTATTTCCTGGAGAGAACAGTGAAAAAAAGGGTGAGCTCAACTAGCCCAGTAAGAAATATTTTGACTAAGATAATGCAGAATAAATTATCATTAGCCTTCAACAGTGTTAAACTGATAAAATATAATAAACATCAAGTTTAACTGCAGCGGAGCAAGCAATCCATTAGAAGAGTCAAGTAAAGAATAAAATCTACTATCTTCTATGATTTAAAAGGTTTTCATCACTTTTATCATTTGAGACTCACTTAATAAATAAACCACATCATCCCCTCGCACTACTACCAAGGATATTCATTAGTATCACGACCACAAATTATCCATGCACTACGGGCCAAGGATATTCGTGTATTCATCAATGGTCATGATCATGCCAACAATCGTCCCATCAATGCACTACTACTAATGAGGACTTTTATCACATCATTTGTAACATTACTACCATGATTATATCAATAATCCATGTTCATAATCATACCAAGTCCATCTATGTATTACATGCCACAGATGACTTTCAACATATTATAAACATGAGGATGATGACAATGATATAAGAATATTTTCATGAAAAGATACTGGATGAAGCGCAAATATCAATGATATTCCACTAATTTCATGGAGTATAGAAGCCAAAACTTTAATCAACTAAGTATAATAGAATATTTTAAACTGCAAAGGGATTTTCGCCGTCATGCGGTAATCCACGTAGACAGATTATTCCAACAGAATAATAAAGAATGGAATAATAGAAGAATTCGCCAGGCGCATGTAATCCGCACATGCATGTATTTCCAATGTAATAATAAGGAATGGAACCAGTCATGCGTAATCCGCATGCATGGATGTTCCAACGTAATAATAAAGAATGGAACCAAGTCATGCGTAATCCCATGCATGTGATGTTCCAAATGTAATAATAAAGAATGGAACCAGTCATGTGTAATCCGCATGCATGTGATGTTCCCACGTAATAATATCTGAGAATGGAATAACAACAGAATTCACCGTGCATGCGATAGACCGCATGCATAAAAGTTATTCCAACAAAATAATAAAGAATGGAATAATAGAAGAATTTCACCATGTATGCGGTACTTCGCATAGACAGGTTATTCCAACATAATAATAAATAATGGAATAACAACCCTTACGAGTATTGAAGGAAAATAACTCTCTTCATGAATACGAAAGAATAATACCCCTTACCTCAAAAGAAGATTGGATACTAGAATAGTGAGGTAGCAGACTTCTCTTCTCCTTTCTCTCTATAATTTCTCTCTATAATAATTGCACTATAGCTTTAGTGAATTGGTGAGAAATGAAGGAAGAATGAACTTCTATTTATAGGAAAATATAGTTTTGATAATTGCACGTTTTGGGGCTCGAAATATTACAGTATAATACCTTCCTCTTTTTCTTCAATTTTAATTTAGTCCTGCAAGTATTATCAAACTTGCACCACCTCCCCTAATAGTAAATCATGTGAATTAATAGTAAATCATGTAACTCAATAGTTCTAAACATGTGAAAAAATAATTACAGTATAGTACCTTCATCTATACCTCCATTTTTAACTTAGTCATGCAAGTATTATCTAACTTGCACCAACTCCCCTAATAGTAAATGAATGTGAATCAATAGTACACACATGTGAACAAATAGTTATAATCATGTGAATCAATAGCAATTAATTACTCATTTATCCGGTTAATTACCCGATTGGTCAATATAACCTCCAGACATTAATTATTATCGAAATAAATGTCGATTTTCACTAACACTGATAATTCCAACACAATGGAACTATCAATTTCATCTTTAATCAACACGAACTTATTCATCATTAATATTATAATTCATAATATTTAACAACCAGTGTCATTCCTGTGAAAGAGGGGCTTTCCGATAAGGATTTCTCCTTATCATGCCGCAATTAGGTGACCAAACCTCTCCTCGTGTAACTTCTAGACATTGTTATTATTGCATATAATAATATGAATAACTTTGCCGTCTCAATTATTGATTTAATAATATAACATATTATACAGATGATACTGTGACAATAATTGAATCAATAATATGAGAGATATGATGCAACAATTACTGTAGCAATAATTGATTATAACTGAGTGACTTCTTACGTAAGCATCAATAATCAGTACCGTGTGCTACTATGCAACCACACATATTATTGTACTTTTACTACCGGGTAGTTCAACAGTTTTAATGGTAACACTTTCGCCGTTATTTTTATAAAAAGATAATTTATAAATATTACCCACAACTATAACATTATATCAAATCCACACCTTAATATTCAAAAATATATTTCGAGAAAATTATTCTTTATTCATAAAAGTTGGGGTCTTACAACCTCCCCTTCTTATGAAATTTCGTCCTCGAAATTAGGTTACGTACCTGTTATATCGAAGAGGTGAGGATACCATGATTTCATTTCAGATTCTAACTCCCAGGTCATTTCCTCAACATCATGGTTTCTCCACAAAACTTTGACTTGAGGTATAACTTTAGAGCGTAGAATATGATCCTTCTTATCCAAGATTTTAACAGGTAACTCTTCATACGTTAAATCTTCCTCTATCTCGTCTAGTTCTAATTCAATAATGTGGTTTGGGTCTTTCACATATTTACGTAACATAGATATGTAAAAAAATGTTATGAACACGAGACATACTTGGCGGTAAGACGAGTCTATAGGCCACAGTTCCTAATCGATCGAGGATTAAAAATGGGCCAATGAATCGAGGATTGAGCTTTCCTCTCTTTCCAAATCTCGTAACTCCTTTCCATGGAGCATCACGTAACAACACATGATCTCCAATATTGAATTCCACGTCCTTTCGATGAAGATCAGCATAACTCTTTTGTCGATCTTGTGAGGTTTTTATACATTGTCGGATCGTTTGAATCCTTTCCGTAGTCATACGTACCAAATCCGGTCCAAACAACGTTGCTTTCACCCACCTCATCCCAAAGATAACGAGAACGACACTTTCTTCCATACAACGCCTCAAATGGAGCCAGGCCAATACTTGCTTGATAACTGTTGTTTTAGGAAAACTCACCAATGGTAAGAACTTGTCCCAACTTCCTTTGAAGTCAAGGACATAGAGTCTTAATAAATATTCAAGAGTTTGAATAGTCCTCTCCTACTGCCCGTCTGTTTGAGGATGATATGCCGAACTAAATCGAAAATTCGTGACCATAGCTTTTTGCAAACTAACCCAAAATCGTGAAGTGAATCTTGGGTCTCGATCAGAAACTATGGATATTGGCATACCATGCAATCTTACACTCTCATTTATGTATATACGAACAAGTCGTTCAAGTGTATAAGTTTCTCGTATAGGTAGGAAATGAGTAGACTTGGTCAATCTATCAACAATGACCCAAATTGCATCTATGCCTTGAGAAACCTTGGGAAGACCAGTAACAAAATCCATGGTAATTTGCTCCCACTTCCATTCTGGAATTTCAAGTGGTTGCAATGGACCTTTTGGTACTTGATGCTCCGCCTTGACTCGTTGACAAGTTAAACACCTTGAGATAAACTCCGCTATCTCTCTCTTCATATTGCTCCACCAAAATATATGTCGAAGATCACGATATATTTTGGTACTCCCGAGATGGATTGCAAATGGTGTGTTGTGCACCTCCATCATGATTTTATACTTTAAATCGTGGTTGTTATGAACACAAAGTCCGGAGTTGACTCAAGTATTCCTTCTTCATCGATTCTTGCTTCCTAGATAGCACCTTCTTCGCACTTTCTTCTTCATACGCATCACCTCCAGTGTCTCAGCTTGAGTAGCTTTAACTTTATCGATTAAAGTTGGTTCTACTCAGATATTCGCCATCATCATATGGGTCCTCGGAGTCTTTAACTCTATCTCCATCCTTTGTAAGTCATATAAAATGGGCCTTTATATTGACAATAATGCACTTGTACCCGCATATGATCTTCTACTCAATGCATCGCCTACTACGCTCGCTTTTCCAGATGGTATAGGATGGTATGATCATAATCTTTCAACAAATTTCAAGCCATCGCCGTTTGCCGCATGTTGAGTTCCTTTTGAGTGAAAAAATATTTGAAGCTTTTATGATCCGTATAGATCTCCACCTTCTCTCCATATAGGTAATGCCTCTAAATCTTAAGCGCAAAAACGACGGCGGCCAACTCTAGATCATGAGTAGGATAATTCCTCTCATATTCTTTGAGTTGTCATGAGGCATAAAGGCTATGACTTTCCCATGTTGCATGAGAACACATCCTAACCCTTTGCTTCAAGCATCATCAGAGATGACAAATCCTCCGAGCCGATGGTATTGTCGTAACAGTCTTTGAAATGAGTCTCCTCTTGAGTTCTTGAAAACTCTTCTCACATTCCTCGCTCCAACCGAATTTTGTATCTTTTCGAGTCAACTGAGTTAATGGAGTAGCGATTCGAGAAAACCCTTCTACGAATCTCCAATAATAACCAGCTAAGCCGAGAAAACTACGTACTTCGGTCACTGATTTAGGTTGCTCCCAGCTTTGAATTGCTTCAATCTTTGCCGGGTCAACAGATATCCCATGATTTGATATCACGTGCCCAAGGAATGCAACTTCCTCAAACCAGAACTCACATTTTTCAACTTGGCATATAGCTTGTTTTCACGGCTTTTGGAGTATCGACCTCAAGTATTGCTCATGGTCTTCACGGGTTTTGGAGTATATGAGGATGTCATCAATAAAGACGACCACAAAGTGATCCAAATATTCCTTAAATACTTCTGGTTCATCATATCCATGAAGGCGGCGGGAGCATTAGTCAATCCAAAAGACATGACTAGAATTCATAATGCCCGCATCGAGTTCTCGAAAGTAGTCTTTGGAATGTCATCAGTTTTAATCTTCAACTGATGATATCCGAAACGAAGATCGATCTTTGAAAAGAATTTTGCGCGTTGAAACTGGTCAAACAGGTCATCAATGCGAGGAAACGGGTACCTATTTTTGATGGTGACATGATTCAACTCCCGATAATCAATACAAAGTCGCATACTTCCATCTTTCTTCTTCACGAATAGAACAGGAGCACCCCAAGGAGACGTACTAGGATGAATGAAACTAATGTCTAATAATTCCTGTAGTTAGGTTTTTAACTCCTGAAGTTCAATAGGAGCCATTCGATATGGGGCTTTGGAAATGGGTTTTGTACCGGGTTCAAGGTCGATACCAAACTCGATTTCACACTCTGGGGGTAGGCCAGGAAGTTCTTCGGGGAATACGCCAGGAAAATTTTTAACAATAGAAATATCTTTCAAATCTGACGTATTTTTGTTTAAATCTGTGACATGAGCTAAGAAAGCTTGACATCCGTTTTTCAATAAACAAATAGCTTTATGGCTTGAGATGACCGTGATTGATTTTAATGGTTTAGTCGCTTGAATTCGCATAATAGGTTGATTAGGAATATGAAAGCTAACAACCATACAAAAACAATCAATTTTAGCATGATGAGTAGTTAATCAATCAATCCCTAGAATCACGTCAAATACAAGTATTTTTAAAGAAATAAGATCGACAGGTAACGTGTGGTTACCGATTTGAATCAAACAAGACTTATAAACAGTGGATGTAACGAAGGTTTCTCCCAACGGAGTTTCAACCGATAAGTCAAAGTCTAATTTCTCCGGAGTCAAATTTAAACGTTGAGCGCAAGTAGGAGAAATAAAAGAATGGATAGAATCGGTATCAAATAAGGTATAGACTTTGCTGGAGTTTATGATAAGCTTACCCGTGATGACCTCGTTCGGGTTCCTTACTTTCTGGGAGGTTACGACAAACGCCTCCTTGAACTACCGGCTTTGACTTTTCGGGACTGACTCTCGGTGCCTCCATCCCAACCGGACTTGTCTTTGGTGCACAAAAAAAATCGGGCTAGGTGACCTTCTTTCGACAATTATAACACGCTTTGGATCGCATCGCGCAGCTTTGACCGATATATCCTCCCTCCGCATTTGAAGCATATGATAGGTGGTCGTTTCTCCTTCCTTAACAATGGGTTTTGATGTCGACGCCTTTCCATCATTGTTGAATCTCCTTTTCTTGAAATGTCCATTCTTATTGTCTCGCCATGATTACCACCGGCGTGGTTACCATTTCGCATGTTGATTCCTCCACGCTTGTTGTCACCGCTTTCATGATCGCTATCACCGGTATTATCGTTTTGTTTACCGCTTTCTTGGTTACGTTGACTCGTTATCGCGCTCCAATAATCGAGCCTGCTTACAACATCCGAATACAAACACGCTTTATGAGAAATTAGATATCGACGATCTCGAAGTTTCAAACCTCTTAGAAACATCCGTCATTCTCTCCTCATTGTCAACTAAGTGAGACGCAAATCGGGACAACTCGGCAAACTTAGCTTCGCATCATGACACGGCCATATTGTTCTCTTCCCAACTTGATGAATTCTACCTCTTTCATGTGACGAATACTTTCTGGGAAGTACTTGTCATTGAATAGTTCTTGGAACTTCTCCCAAGACATCTTCAGTGCGGTAGGTTGAGTACGCTTTACCGATTTCCACCAGTAATCTGCCTCTCCTCGCAACATAAAGGTGGCAAAGGGAACCTTTTTCTCCTCGGAGCATCCCAAGACATCAAATATCTTGGTGATCTGCTTTATCCACATCTCGGCCTTAAGTGGTTTTAGCTCTCTAATAAACTCCGGTGGTCCCAGCTCCTTGAAATGTTTAGCGATGACCGTCCGAGAGTTTCCAGTGTTTCCACCTACATTTTGGACAGGAGTCGCTCTCTCCTGATGTTGCATGAATTGCATAAAGCCTCTGAACATTCCATCGTTCATCATTTGGTCAATGTTATTGTTTGCATGAGGATTATCACCTTCCTGATGCACATTATCCTGATTATTGATCTGTGGAGACTCAACGGTCTCCTGTGCTCCATTGCTATTCTCAATATTCTCTGATGTCATTTTCAAATCACGCACAAAACAAGGGTTAATTGACATGTCACATATTATCCCTATACTCTGACCAACCAATTAAATACCAAATAAACTTAGGTAGGTCATACTAGCGAAGGAATTCCCCGTCTCTCCCCTCCTAGTTCTAGTCTCACATCTTAGCCAGGGATCATATCCCTAAGCTTTGATACCAACTGTGATGCCCCCAAAATAGGTATACATCACCCATCTTGGGTCGTCAAATACATGGTACAAAATTTAAATACAACTTAATTATACAATAGTCGTGTAAAATACGACAAAATATAATCTAAGAGTTTTTAATAAGAATATTGTCATCAAGACAATATACAAACTCAATGGAGTCCTCATTACATTTATTGTTACACTATTTATCATTAGCCTTCAACAGTGTTAAACTGATAAAATATAACAAACATCAAGTTTAACTGCAGCGGAACAAGCAATCCATTAGAAGAGTCAAGTAGAGAATAAAGTCTACAATCTTCTATGATTTAAAAGGTTTTTCATCACTTTAATCGCTGAGACTCAGCTTAATAAATAAACTACATCATCCTTGCACTACGACCAAGGATATTCATTAGTATCACGACCACAAATTCTCCATGCACTACAGGCCAAGGATATTTGTGTATTCATCAATGGTCATGATCATGCCAACATCTGTCCATCAATGCACTACGGGCCAATGAAGACATTTACCACATCATTTGTAATATTACGGTCATGATTATACAGAATAATCCCTGGTCATAATCATACCAAGTCCATCTATGCACTACAGGCCACAAATGACTTTCAACATAATATAAACATGAGAATGATGACAATGATATAAGAATTCAATAAAACAAGTTCAGGAATTAATTTATCCAGGAATCAATAATGTCCAAATTGTCAACATGATACTGCTTTGTAGAGTATAATTCAAGAATGCTTAGAAGAATGTTTCCATGAAAAGATACTGGATGAAGCGCAAATATCAAGGATATTCCACTAATTTCATGGAGTATAGAAGTTAAAACTTTAACCAACTGAGTATAATAAAGAATGGAATAACAAAAGAAATCACCATGCATGCGATAGACCTTGCATGCATGTGTTATTCCAATAGAATAATAAATAATCGAACTGTGTCATGCGTAAACACACGCATGTGATGTTCCAACAGTAATAATAAATAACGGAACCAAAGTCATGCATAAAGCAATCGAGCGTGTTGTTCCAACAGAATAATAAATAACGGAACCATGTTATGCATAAAGCACGCATGTGATGTTCCAATGTAATAATAAAGAATGGAACAATGTAAGAATTTCACCATGTATGCGGTATTTCAGATGTAGACAGAGTTATTCCAACATAATAATAAAGAATGGGATAATGTAAGAATTTCACCATATATGCGGTTGCAGATGTAGACATGTTACTCCAACATAATAATAAAGAATGGAATAATGTGTTCTCTTCATGAATACGAAAGAAAGAAATAATACCCCCTACCTTAGAAAAACTGGATACTGGAATAGTGAGGTAGCAGACTTCTCTTCTTCTTTCTCTCTATAATTTCTCTCTATAATAATTGTTCTAAAGCTTTTGTGAATCGGTGAGAAATGAAGGAAGAATGGGCTTCTATTTATAGGAAAATATAATTTCGATAATTGCACGTTTTGGGGCTCGAAATATTACAGTACAATACCTCCAACTTTTTTTTCATTTTTAATTTAGTCCTGCAAGTATTATCAAACTTGCACCACCTCCCCTAATAGTAAATAATGTGAATCAATATTTCAATCATGTGAATCAATAGTATAATCATGTGAAAAATACGAATTACAGTATAGTACCTCTATCTATACCTCCATTTTTAACTTAGTCATGCAAGTATTATCAATCTTGCACCAACTTCCCTAATAGTACATGAATGTGATTCAATAGTATACACATGTGAACAAATAGTTATATAAGCATTTGAATTACTAACAATTAATTGCTCATTTATCCGATAAATTATCCGATTTATCAATATAACCCCCAGACATTAATTATCATCAGAAAAGATGTCGATTTCCACTGACACTAATAATCCCAACACAATAGAACTATCTAATTCATCTTTAATCAACACGAACTTATTCATCATTAATATTATAACTCACAATATTTAACAACCAGATCGTTCCCAGGAAAGAGGGGGCTTTCCGATAAGGATTTCTCCTTATCAAGCGCCATGAATTAGGTGACCAAACCTCTTCGATGTAACTTCTAGACATTGTCATTATTGCAATTTAATAATATGAATAACTTTGTCGTCTTAATTATTGATTTAATAATATAAAATATAATGCAGATGATACTGTGACAATAATCGAATCAATAATATGAGAGATATGATGCAGCAATTATTGTAGCAATAATTGAGTATAACTGGGTGACTTCTCACGTAAGCATCAATAATCAATATCATGTGCTATTATGCAACCACGCCATTCATCGTACTTTTTACTACTACCGTAGTTCAACAGTTTTAATTCAGTAACACTTTCGCCATTATTTTTATAAAAAGATAATTCTGTCGTTTTCTAACTACGATAATACTTCTGTTGTGGGGTCCACCAATGATTGTGTCATCGTACGAATATTTCCTGTTAAAACGAATATTCCCCGACCAATCGAATATTATATATCCACTTGATTACTTTGCAAAATTTGTAAATATTACTCACAACTATAACATTATATCAAATCCACACCATAATATTCAAAAATATATTTTGAGAAAATTATTCTTTATTCATAAAAGTTGGGGTCTTACATTATTAAACTTGCACCACCTCCCCTAATAGTAAATCATGTGAATTAATAGTAAATTATGTGACTTAATAGTTCTAAACATGTGAAAAAAATAATTACAGTATAGTACCTTCATCTATACCTCCATTTTTAACTTACTCATACAAGTATTATCAATCTTGCACCAACTCCCCTAATAGTAAATGAATGTGAATCAATAGTACACAAATGTGAACAAATAGTTATAATCATGTGAATCAATAGCAATTAATTGCTCATTTATCTGGTTAATTACCTAATTGGTCAATATAACCTCCAGACATCAATTATTATCGAAATAAATGTCGATTTTCACTAACACTAATAATTCCAACACAATAGAACTATCAATTTCATCTTTAATCAACACGAACTTATTCATCATTAATATTATAAATCATAATATTTAACAACCAGGTCATTCCCAGGAAAGAGGGGGCTTTCCGATAAAGATTTCTCTTTATTGGCGCGCAATTAGGTGACCAAACCTCTCCTTGACAGAACTTCTAGACATTGTCATTATTGCAAATAATAATATGAATAACTTTGCCGTCTCAATTATTGATTTAATAATATAACATATTATACAGATGATACTGTGACAATAATTGAATCAATAATATGAGAGATATGATGCAGCAATTACTGTAGCAATAATTGATTATAACTGAGTGACTTCTTACGTAAGCATCAATAATCAGTATCGTGTGCTACTATGCAACCACGCATATTACTGTACTTTTACTACCGGGTAGTTCAACAGTTTTAATGATAACACTTTCACCGTTATTTTTATAAAAAGATAATTCTGTCGTTTTCTAACTACGACAATACTTCCGTTGTGGGGTCCACCAATGATTGTGCCATCGTACGAATATTCCCCGACAAAAAGAATATTCCCGGACCAAACGAATATTTTATAACAACTTGCATACTTTGCAAAATTTATAAATATTACCCACAACTATAACATTATATCAAATCCACACCATAATATTTAAAAAAAAATATTTCGAGAAATTTAAATCTTTATTCATAAAATTTGGGGACTCACAATCTCCCTTCCTTATGAAATTTTGCCCTCGAAATTTACGTACGTACCTGGTATGCCGAAGAGATGAGGATACCTTGACTTCATTTCAAATTCTAACTCTTGAGGTATAACCTTTGAGTGTTGAATACGATCCTTCTTATCCAAGATTTTAACACGTATCTCCTCATACGTTAAATCTTCTGTTATATCGTCTAGTTCTAATTTAATAACGTGGTTCGGGTCATCCACATATTTACGCAACATCGATACGTGAAAAATGTTATGAACACGCGACATACTTGGCATTAAAACAAGTCTATAGGTCACAGTTCCTACTCGATCAAGGATTTCAGATGGGCAAATTAAATCGAGGGATGAGATTTCCTCTATTCGTCGATTCTTGCTTCTAGAATAACGCCCTCTTGAACCTTCTTCTTCACATTCATCAGCTCTAAGTATGTAGCTTGAGCGGCTTTAACTTTATCAATTAAAGTCAATTCTAATCGTATATTCGTTATCTTCACGTGTGTCCCTAGAGTCTTTAACTCTATCTTCATCATTTGTATGTTATATGAAATGGGTTTTTGTGTTAACAACATCGCACTCGTAAACGCATACGAACTTCTACTCAACGCATCAGCTACCGGGTTCGCTCTTCTATGATGATATTGAATGGTATAATCGTAATCTTTAACCGCTCGAGCCAACGTCTTTGGTGCATAATACGTTCGTTTTGGGTGAAGAAAATATTTGAGGATTTAAGAAATGGGTTTTGTACTGGGGTCAATAGAAAATTCGATTTCACGCTCTGGGTAGGCTAGAAGTCTTCAAGAATACGTCGGAAATTTATTAACAATAGAAATATCATTCAAAATCGTGACTCTCATCCAAGACTTGGATAACACGTCACATTAATATCTATCAACTTGCCACCGTTATTCACGACGTCCCTACGGATATTCTAGCTTGATTGTATTCCAAGATTTAGAAGTCACCGAGAGAAAGGCTCGGCTCTTTACTTATGGCTTGATATAACAATGATTGACTTTAGTGGTTTGGTTGCTTGAATTCGCATAACAGGTTGTTTAGGAATATGAAAGCTAACAACCCTACGAAAATCATAATGAGTAGTTAACCAATCGATTCCTAAAATCACATCAAAGGCAAGCATTTTCAAAGAGATAAGATCGACAGGTAACGTGAAAGTGTCTATTTGAATTAAACAAGATTTGTAAACAGTGGATGTAATGAAGGTTTCTCCTAACCGAGTCTCAACCGATAAGTCAAAGTATAATCTCTCCGGAGTCAAATTTAAACGTTGAGCGCAAGCAAGAGAGATAAAAGAATGGGTAGAACTGGTATCTAATAAGGTATAGACTTCGCAAGAATTTAAAATTAACTAACCCGTGTTAACTTCGTTCTGGTTACTCACTTTTTGAGAAGTCACGAAAAATTCTCTTCCTGAAACCACCGACTTTGTTTTGTCCGTATCCGCCTTTGGTGCCACCGTCCCAGCTGGACTTGATTATACACAAATATCACATATCACAAAACAAGGGTTAATTGACATATCACATATTATCCCTATACTCTGACCGACCAATTAAATACAAAATAAACTTAGGTAGGTCATACTAGTAGAGAAGAATTCCCTCTCTCCCTCCTAGTTCTTGTCTCACATCTCACCCGGAGATCATATCCTAGCTTTGATACCAACCTAAACGCCCCCAAAATAGGTATACATCACCCATCTTGAGTCGCCAAATACATAGTACAAAATTCAAATACAACTTAATTATACAACAGTCGTGTAAAATACGACAAAACATAATCTAAGAGTTTTAATAAGAATATTGTCATCTAGGCAATATCCACACTCAATGGAGTCCTCATTACATTTATTGTCACACTATTTAATGTAATAGTGAGGACTACTAATGTTATCATCTGGACCGTCACCTCCCAAACTAGTCCCGCCACGTTCTTATTTCCTTGGAGAGAACAGTGAAAAAAAGGGTGAGCTCAACTAGCCCAGTAAGAAATATTTTGACTAAGATAATGCAGAATAAATTATCATTAGCCTTCAACAGTGTTAAACTGATAAAATATAATAAACATCAAGTTTAACTGCAGCGAACAAGCAATCCATTAGAAGAGTCAAGTAAAGAATAAAATCTACTATCTTCTATGATTTAAAAGGTTTTTCATCACTTTTATCGCTGAGACTCAGCTTAATAAATAAACCACATCATCCCTGCACTACGGCCAAGGATATTCATTAGTATCACGACCACAAATTATCCATGCACTACGGGCCAAGGATATTCGTGTATTCATCAATGGTCATGATCATGCCAACAACTGTCCATCAATGCACTAGGCCAATGAGGACTTTTATCACGTCATTTGTAACACTACGGTCATGATTATACCGAATAATCCATGTTCATAATCATACCAAGTCCATCTATGTACTACATGCCACAGATGACTTTCAACATATTATAAACATGAGGATGATGACAATGATATAAGAATATTTTCATGAAAAGATACTGGATGAAGCGCAAATATCAATGATATTCCACTAATTTCATGGAGTATAGAAGCCAAAACTTTAATCAACTAAGTATAATAGAATATTTTAAACTGCAAAGGGATTTTCGCCGTCATGCGGTAATCCACGTAGACAGATTATTCCAACAGAATAATAAAGAATGGAATAATAGAAGAATTCGCCAGGCGTGTGTAATCCGCACAGACAGGTATTTCCAACAGAATAATAAGGAATGGAACCAAGTCATGCGTAATCCGCACAGACAGGATGTTCCAACAGAATAATAAAGAATGGAACCAAGTCATGCGTGTCCTGACGAGAGCAGGATGTTCCAATGAATAATAAAGAATGGAACCAGTCATGTGTAATCCGCATGCAGACGTGGATGTTCCAACAGAATAATACGTAATGGAATAACAACAGAATTCACGGGCATGCGATAGAAGCGCATGCATGTGAGGTTATTCCAACAAAATAATAAAGAATGGAATAATAGAAGAATTTCACCATGTATGCGGTATTGCCATAGACAAAAGTTATTCCAACATAATAATAAATAATGGAATAACAACCTTACGAGTATTGAAGGAAAATAACTCTCTTCATGAATACGAAAGAATAATACCCTTTTACCTCAAAAGAAGATTGGATCTTTGGAATAGTGAGGTAGCAGACTTCTCTTCTCCTTTCTCTCTATAATTTCTCTCTATAATAATAATTGCACTATAGCTTTAGTGAATTGGTGAGAAATGAAGGAAGAATGAACTTCTATTTATAGGAAAATATAGTTTCGATAATTGCACGCTTTTGGGGCTCAAAATATTACAAATTATAATACCTTCCTCTTT
Organism: Panax ginseng; assembly: GCA_020205605.1. NCBI lineage: Eukaryota > Viridiplantae > Streptophyta > Magnoliopsida > Apiales > Araliaceae > Panax > Panax ginseng. Next base: position 128,576,949 of record CM035136.1, on the reverse strand, counting down.
TCTTCATTTTTAATTTAGTCCCGCAAGTATTATCAAACTTGCACCACCTCCCCTAATAGTAAATCATGTGAATTAATAGTAAATCATGTAACTCAATAGTTCTAAACATGTGAAAAAATAATTACAAAGATAGTACCTTCATCTATACCTCCATTTTTAACTTAGTCATGCAAGTATTATCTAACTTGCACCAACTCCCCTAATAGTAAATGAATGTGAATCAATAGTACACACATGTGAACAAATAGTTATAATCATGTGAATCAATAGCAATTAATTACTCATTTATCCGGTTAATTACCCGATTGGTCAATATAACCTCCAGACATTAATTATTATCGAAATAAATGTCAATTTTCACTAACATTAATAGTTCCAACAGAATGGAACTATCAATTTCATCTTTAATCAACATGAACTTATTCATCATTAATATTATAATTCACAATATTTAACAACCAGGTCATTCCCATGAAAAATGGGGCTTTTCGATAAGGATTTCTCCTTATTGGCGCGCAATTAGGTGACCAAACCTCTCCTTGACAGAACTTCTAGACATTATCATTATTGCAAATAATAATATGAATAACTTTGTCGTCTCAATTATTCATTTAATAATATAACATATTATACAGATGATACTGTGACAATAATTGAAACAATAATATAAGAGATATGATGCAGCAATTACTTTAGCAATAATTGATTATAACTGAGTGACTTCTAACGTAAGCATCAATAATTAATACCGTGTGCTACTATCCAACCACGCGTATTATTGTACTTTTACTACCGGGTAGTTCAACAGTTTTAACGGTAACACTTTCGCCGTTATTTTTATAAAAAGATAGTTATGTCATTTTCTAACTACGACAATACTTCCGTTGTGGGGTCCACCAATGATTGTGTCATCGTACGAATATTCCACGACAAAAAGAATATTCCCCGACCAAATGAATATTTTATAACAACTTGCATACTTTGCAAAATTTATAAATATTACCCACAACTATAACATTATATCAAATCCACACCATAATATTTAAAAAAAATATTTCGACAAATTTAAATCTTTATTCATAAAATTTGGGGTCTCACACCAAGCATACCCTTTGATATACCCTAAGGGTCTTAAGAAATAAGTCAAAGTATAACTCATCATACACAAGATACTATGATAATCTCAAGTCCAAGGATCACTTGTACTACTATCACTACAGGAATTCCTATTGACATGCATGTAAAACTCCATTATGTATTCATTAGCGAGCCACGTTCAGTGAACTTATTCTCTAATAAGCACCTACACACTTGCTTTAGTGTCTCCACAAAAATGATCATGAGATCAATCATCCTCATCCAATGAGCAAGCAACGTATGTACCAATCTATCCGGATTCACTAATCCCCAATTTAGTAATCCAACGATTGGGAACTATTTTAGTTTTAAGCTTTCTAAGAATTTAGATCTCATTAGAATGATCATCATCATTATTCTAAAAGCATTGCTTAAAACTATGGGTTTATCACATATTATAAAACAACATCATGTAGATAATTAAAAGCCTTTAATAAATTAATACTTTTTATTAATAAATGAATAAGATTGTTACAAAGTATATGATTTATCATCAAACTTGATTGGCTTGTGTGCATACTACTTTCAATCTCCCACTTGCACTAAAGTCAATCGTCATGGTATCTCATACTCTTCTTCTCTAAGTGACGATTATCCTGCTGTTGGATAAGCTTCAATAAATGGATATGTAATGTTGTTCTTGAGAGTCCATTATCTTTATAGTGATTTCCCATCTTTCAATGATTCCTCTAATCAAATGAAAGTGCCACAACACATGTTTAGATCCAAGATGAGACTTAGGAACTATTCCTAGTTCTGTAATGAACTTTTCATCCAAACAATCAACTTGTAAATTCATTTATAGCTATATACTTTGTCTTTATCACTAAACTAGCAACTTTTTGCTGTTTGAAACCTTTCCAATTCACTGCACCACCGTTCAAGGTAACGCTTTACCTTAAAGTGGATTTTCTGTCGTCTTGGTGTGGCAACCCGAGAATTTGGAATATTTTTAAAATTTTAATTAATTGATTTAAGGTTCAATATTAGAACCTAGACTGAAAATAAGTGTATGCGTTTAATATTTTTAAGATAGAATTTTGAGGATTTCAAAATTCTATGAAGGATTTAGGTGAATTATTCAGGATTAAGTGAACACGTGATTATGTTATGTGGATATGGTATGATATGTGTACATGATGTGGTTAAGGGTCAAGGGTTGACCAGATAATCGATATCTGTAAGAAACCCTAAGTATAGATTAAGAACGTCAATGTTCGGTTAGAAAACCCTACCGTTTAACAAGAAACCCTAAAACCGGTTCTAGAAACCCTAATTTCAGTTCCGGGAATCCGAAACCCTAATTCGGTGCATGAAACCCTAAATCGGAACTTAATGGCGTAAGTGTAAATAATTATAGTATTAATTAGGGTTAATCTTAACAAATTGGTTATAAAACCCTAATTCCAAATTTGAAACCCTAATTACGGATTTGAAACCTTAATTTGTAAATAGGGAAAAACCTAAGTGTTAATTTAATACTTTTAATATTAATTCTAATTTTCAAGTTAAGTAATTAGAAAACCCTAATCTAATTACAAAATCTAATTTCTAATTTAGAAAATTAATTTTCTATTAGAAACCCTAATTTTGGGTTATAAACCCTAATATGTGATTTTGACCCTAATTGCTAAATTAACGATTTTAATTAGGAAATACTAATCCTAATTAGCGAGATTTAAATTATTATTAAGAAATTTTAATATAATTAGAAAATTATAATTATAATTAAGAAATATTAATTTTTAATTTTGAAAACCTAATTTGGAAATTTTAAAAATTAAATTGCAAACCCTAACCAAACCCTAAACCCTAAGGTTTTGGCTAATGTCCAAAATGCCCTTAAAATTAAAGATAAAATGATATTTTTGCCCTTTGTTGTATTATTGTGACTTAGCTTACAAGAGTTGGTCTAGTGAGTTGTTCAACCACCCTAGATCAGCCACATGCTACAAATCTCAACAGCCATCCCAGCCATAACATTACACACATCAATATATAAGAGATTTAGGAGAGAGAAATCCTACTTTACTTCTCATTATTGCCAAGCCACTCTCTCTCATCCATTTCGAAAATCTAGAGTGAAAGAGATAGAAAAGTTAAGATATGATAGCCTCTTATCAAGCCAAGAACAACAATCAGAAGTCAGAAATCAAGAATCAAAGCTCTAAAGGTATAAAACTCCAAACCTAGAAATCTTTTGATTTGAAGTTTAATGTTGTTCTTTGTTGGTTAAAGTTATGTTAGAGGGTGTCATTTGATGATCTGGATTGTCAAAACCTAGATCTATATCATCTAGATGCTCGAATTTAAAGATTTATCAAATCTGGAAAAGTTGGAAAAATTCGTCTGACAACCATATGTCAGACCTCATAGATCTCTCTGTGTTAGGTGTTAGTGGTGTTTAATGTTATAGAACTGGTCTTTGTAGTAAGGGCTTTAATCAGGGACTTGCAGAAATCCCATATCATGTTTATATTGCAAGATATGATCGGTCAAAGTACGTTGACCAAGCATGAATTCTGGGAATCTGGGCAAACCCAGAAACCCAGAACGCCTGACAACGATTTTCGAGGGCTCAGATCTTGCTTTGTTTAGATATAAAGGTCATGTTTTTGTTTTGATGTTATAACCTGACATAAGGTCTTCACAAAAATATTATTATATCACCCAGAACATGTATATAGTGAAAGTTAATCAAGGTCAAATATACGTTGACCACCAGCTTTGAAGAATTCTGGGAAACCTAGAATTCGTTCAAGAACAATCTTTCCTATCTACGTTGACCGATCTAGTATCTAATGATTTATATACTTTTGAACTGATTTGTTGTAATGTAAATGCTCACTGACATACAAACTATGGACCGAAACAATAAAACCACTAAAAGAAAGGCCAAAACATGCAATTAAGTAAGCTTGGCATGGCATCGTAGAATCGCACTGGGTTTACAGGTTACCCAAAAACCCGTGAACGACTGACAAGAAATTTGAGAGCTCAGTTAGTGTTGTTGTGATGTTGTTTGACCGAGATAAGAGTTGTTAAATGTAGTCCTACATACTGACTACAAGATCAATGCTTGAGATAGCCCAGAAATCATTAAGAACTTAGAGAAAATCATGGTCAAATTAGCAGCCTTAGTTTCTGACATGAAGGCTCAAGAACAGCTGAAGAACACTTTCAGCGACGGTTGTGTCACTAAAGCCACCTTTAGCGACACTTAAATTCAGAAATTAATTTATTTTAATTAATAAATAGATAAAAATGACTTTTAATTATTAAAAATACATAATAAATTATGAAAAATTATTTTAAAGCCTGAAAAATAGTTTTTAATTATTTTGAGTATATTTCATAAATATTTAATATTTTTGAAATATAAATGGTATTTAATTTATTTAATTATAATATTAAATAAATTATTTAAAAATGATTTTAATGCATGAAAAATCATGAAAAATAATATTATGGTAAAAGAAAATATTTTAAGTTATTTTTAGTGACTTTTAATATTTTGTGATAAATTTCATTAATTAATCAATATTAATGATAATTAGTTTATTTAATAAATATATTAAATAAATTAAGAAAAATAAAATTATTGATTTAAAAATCATATAAAAATGATTTAAGTGATATAAAAATATTTGAAGTTATAACCTATAACTTTTGATATTTTGTCATGGAAATATTAATATTTTAATATTAAAAGCAATAATCGGATAATGGATTTAATTGTTTAAAAATCATATAAAGGTGATTTTAAAGTATTAAAAAGACTTAATGATATTATAAATATATTATAATATTATGACATGTATTTCATTAATATTTGATAATAAATAAATATTAATGATAAAATAATTATGTGGTATTTAATTTATTTAAATACGTTTTTAATGATTGAAAATTCACGATAAATGATAATAATTATTTAAAAATTATTATGAGACTTAAAAAAATATTTCGACTGATATTAAAATTATCTGAGATAAATGTTAATTATTAAGTCAGAGTTTAATTGAACTTAGACTCGATAAAAGTCCGACTAGACCGTCGGGACGTTATAACTTTAATCGAACTCAAGCTCGAATTTGAAATAGTTAGTCTTGATACATGAGTCTTATGTGTGTTATAGACCAATAGGGTTATGTACTATGTGTTTAGGTTATTCCATGTATATATATATATATATATATATATATATATATATATATATATATATATATATATATATATATATATATATTATATTGTGATGATATTATTATAATATTGGAGATCTATATTACTAATATTAGGTCTTCGGATAAAGCATTATAAATTGCATTGCGGTAATCAACGGTTCAGGCAAGTTTGTTTATACTTAACTCTATTAAGAGTTGTTTCATTTGGATAAGCTTATGGTTAATCATTGTTGATTTCGATGAATTGTACTATGTACATATTGCATGTATAAGTCAGGTATGAAAGGCTGATCACCTTCATTACCAGTTGGTTCAGATATATTTGTTCATGTATAATACTTGTTCAGTCATAAATTTGTTCCTGCTAGTTCATAATTATATTGTTGAATTATAGCCAGCTTATTATTCAAATTCTTTCAATCATGATATATCTTTATATTATTGAATTTAAACTTGTTGGGCAACTTTCATGCTCACCCTTGCTATATCATGATAAAATATTGCAGATTAAGGCGAATACGTCGGAAACAAGGAAAGGTCAAAGACAGTTCCAGCGTAAAGTTAATGTGTGCGATTAGTTTTGTATAAGTATTGTATGATTATAATGTTATGTATTAGAAAAGTGATGTATTGTGTATAAGTTAAGGTTACTCGACCTTGGGGAAAAATATGTAAGTTTAATGTATAAACAATTTATGTTTATATCTTCCGCAAATAGTAATAGTTGTATAGAATGATCGAACCGGATCCGCGGTGATTCATGACCTCAGATTCGGGGCCGTCACACTTTGTCTGTTTGAAAAACTTGAGTCTGTGAAGCCCTCTAGTTTTAATTTAGACCAACCATAAATTTTAATCACATCCTTAGTGTCGGTTAAGTATTTTAAGATGTTTTTAACTGACTCACAATGAACTTCTCCAGAATATGATTGATCATCATCAGGTCTCGTATATTTCATTGTATACATGATTGTCACTCATGCGATCTCTCTTTTAAGGAGTCTATAGGGACTATAGATATCTCTTGGAGTTTGCTATGCTAAATGACTTTAGCATCAAATGAATATACGTTCCTTGGGTTAAGCTGAGCATCTTTTTAAATCTATCTATATAGATTTTTATCCCCAATTAAGATACTCTTCCCAAATCATTCATGGAGGAATGTTTAGACAACTTTATCTTTACTGATTGTACCATTAGTATGTCATTCCTTATCCATAATATATCAACATATAATATTAGGAATGTCACGGCGCTCCCACTGACCATTTTGTACACACAATGTTCATTCTTATTTGTGATAAAATCAAACTCTTTTGATTTGTTTCATCAAAGCGAATGTTCCATTTTGAGAAGCTTACTTCAATCCATTTCTCTGAGTGTCTACAACTTTTACCTCATCGTATGTAACTGGATCATCATCTTCTATGATACATACCTCATCATCATCATCCATGATGAATCCATACCTCCCAGGAATCTTTGGTACTATTCCAGATTTATGATTCGGTTGTGGTACAATAGGTCTATCTACAGGTTCCTCTTATTTGACTTATAGTGTTTTGTGGTTCTTGAACTCTTCAAGATGCATTATCCTCCCACTAGCCCCTTCAATGCTAAACATCTTTATCTTAGAAGGCAGCTGATAAGTAGGTTTTCTTCCTACTTATCGGGTATCTATTACTTGAGTTATTTGCTTAATCTCATGTTTCTTAGTTACTTTTCATATATTTTATGTTATTTTATAGGCGATGACACAGCATTGGCATGAAGAAGCAAGGGAAAGCAATTCAGATATCTTTTGGACTAAAAAACGCAAGCAAATGCAAGAAGTGAATATTGAAGGACTTTTAAAACCATGTTGGATGCATGTTCTTGGCTTGGAATTTGGAATTTATTGTAGATCTACTTCTTAGCTTTTCGAAACATCTTGAATCATCCCAATTAGAGTTCGGATGCGAGAGTTATGGCCTTTTTATCAACGAAGATCAAAGCTAAGAGTTGTCATGCTTGCCATTTACACAGCATCTACTTCAAGCTCGATTTCCGCCTTGTTTTAGTCCGAATATGTCAATTGTTAAATGATGAAAGTTGTATATCTCGTCAAAATCTTCGATTTGATAGGTGACAGGCCCCGTAACTCCTAGCGGATCAAAAGTTATGCATGTTTTACCAAAGGACGTCATAATGAAAAAAAAGTAGCGGGACGACGCTATCAATCCAAGGCTTAGACGCTATAAGCGCGCGTACTTACTGCCATTATCTTGTATGATCATGACGCCTCCCAAAATAAGCGACTAGAATTGTGCCGGACCGCACTAAAGCGGTGGGAAGACAGCTGATTATGGTTATTTGATGTCCAATTTGAGCTAGAATAGGATTCTTAGTTGCCTAACTTGCTAGGGTATCCATTAGAACTACAAATACATGAGGAGAGACATAAAATAAGCGGGAGATAAGCTAGTTTAGGAGGATTCAATTAGATTAGATTAGAGTAAATTAGATCAAAACCCTAGTTCTTGTTAGATTTGGAGATTGAAGCAACTTGGAGACCATTGAAGATTCAAAGTAGGAGCGAGGAGGGAGCATCAAATCTGCAGACAACAGATTCTATCTTCTCATCTTCTTCTATCTTTGTCTTTTAATGATTATTCAATTGTGGATTCTTAGTTTTAATTCAATAATCATGAACTAATTCTTTGTTTGAGATTACAATGGATCTTATTGTGTGGTTTATTTTAATATGCTTCGCTATCAATTATTATGTTTTATTGTGAGGATTGTCTAATTTGATTTGGACTTAATTGTTTAATTGATTGGCCATCAATTACCGTGATAATCTATATGAACTCGAGAGATGAAGTATTGATTTAGATCTTATCATGATAGCATGTGTTTGTGATTTCTGCATAGATGGAATTCATAATTCGTGTTTAGGATAGAGATATGCCTTTACGCCATATGTAATCTTATAGAGAACTTGTGCTTTAAATCCTTTTTAATTGTAATTCACATAGAGATATACTGGATTAGTTAATTAGGGTGTCTTGCTTAATTCTATCATCTGTGGATTTAAGTGAGTATGAGTATTATGCATCGAGAGGTAGTTTTATCTGCTTTAGTGTTCTTGATTAACAATTCAGGATAAAAAATAATTGATGAGAAGTGTGTTAACTTAAATGAAGCAATAAGTGAAGTTGTGATCTTAAATCTCTGTAATCTTAATTTAACTAGTGGTAATTAGAATTAGTTTACTTATAAATTGAAATTCATTCATTTAAATAAGATTAAGTTGGTTACGGGTTAATACTTAGTGATTTTTATTAAACAATTCCTCGTGGGAACGATACTCTGCTTTCACTTTATAACTTGTTGACCACGTATACTTGCGTGTTGTGCGTAATTAGATTTTACCCAACATGTTTTTGGCGCCGTTGCCGGGGAATTAGTTAATATATTTTTGCCAATATTAGCTTCAATCAAATTAGTCTTAATTTAAACATTTTTTTTTCTTTCCTTTTTATTTAATTCTCTTCCTATTTTTCTCTCTTTTCAGGTACCATAGCTGGATGCAATTATCAGAGGCCATATTCGAGTATGACTCAACCTAGGGGAGCGGGGATTGATGGACTCAATGTATTTTCTGCATTATCAGCACAACTTGAGACACTTTCGAGGAGGTTGGGCGTTATTGCAGCCCAACGTAATCGAAGGATAGTAGTTACTTGCAATTATTGTGCTGGCAATCACCCGAGTAATCAATGTAACGTTAGTTTTGGGACGGGACAACACGGTGGTGAATACCTCAACGATTATACATATGCTAATTATCATCAAGTTTGGGGGTATCACCCGGATTCGTCATGGAGCGATACTTATGAAGACCAATACTATGCTCCAAATCCATCATACACACCGGAATTTTCATGTCCACCTTCATTGCCACAAGAAGAAAAGCCAAATCCGATGGATGTAATATTGAAAGGCATAGCAGACCAAGAGGAGAGGAGGATTAATCAAGAGATGACAATTCAAAATCAAGCGAATTCAATTCAAAATCTTCAGAATCAGATAGATCAAATGTTCAAAGCCTTAAACAACTGTCCTCAAAATAATTGGTGTTATGATGAGGATTCCGAGATTGATGAAGTGCCCTAACCAAATCTACAACTGGATGAGACACGAGATGTTGAGAAAGAGGAGACACGTGGGGATGAACTAATTATGAGTACTGACGCAGATGAGCCGGTGTTATTAATGCCTCAAGTGCCTTCTCCGCCAAAGTTCAAGGGTCTAGTTAGATTTGCAAAATCATGCCCACTTGGTAGTCATGTCGTCAGCGAAGCTCTTTATGACATAAGAGCGAGTGCAACAATGAAGCCGTGGTCGGAAGAGAAAGAGAAGATAGACGAAGAGCCCATTGTGTTTGACACATTTCCATGCCCAAATATGATCACAAACACAATGGAGATAGCACCAAGTCATTTGCCCTTCTTCATGGAGATTATACTGAGTCAGAGCATGTTAGGTGACTTGGAGGCTATGTCCATCGCTTGTGGGAACCTCCCAAATAATTATTTGCTACTGATGGATGGAGGATTCCTCAACTTTCGAAGAGGAATTGGATAGCGTTGACCAGAAAAAGTCTGGCTGAAGGACTATAAATCAAGCGCTTATTGGGAGGCAACCCAAGTTTAATTTTTATTTATAGTTTTTATTAGGTTTCGTATTATTAGTTAATAAATTTGCATATCTTAGGATCTAAGAAGCTTGTTTCTATAATATTCACAGGTTAGTCAAGTCCAACTCAAGTGTGGTGCCCGATTCATTCCAATGTGCTTAACCTATTCTTCAAACTTCGCATACAAGGAAATAAATTGCTATATTTCAGGGAAGTCCTCTCTTTTAATTTTTCCTATCTTAGCCATTGAGGACGATGTCTGTTTTAAGTTTGGGGGCATTTTAGTGTCGTATTGCATATAGTTAGTTACATTGTAGTTCATATAGTTACATTTCGTTTTTGCATTCACTTTCTTTATAAATAAAAAATAAAAAAATAAAATATAAAAAATAAAAAAATAGTTAGTTACATTGTAGTTCATATAGTTACATTTAGTTTTTGCATTCACTTTCTTTATAAAAAAAAAAGAAGAAAAAAAATAGTTAGTTATTATGTTCATCTTGCATGAGTCCAGCTATTTGATAGTTTAAGTTTATTTTGGTCAATGATGAGATTGGAATTGGGTAGACAAGTATAGTACTGACTATTAGAGCTTTGATGTGATTTCTTGTTATGAATTGAGTCTTTTTCTGTTTGAAACTGGTATAATAAGGATAGCATAGTAAGAACAACTTGTTGATTGATTGAGTTTAAATTGATACATAATCGGACTCTAAAGGATAATACTAGTTTGAATGAAAGAATGACAAGAATAATTAGGGATGGCTAAAGTTAGACAAGAACCTAAGTTTGGAGGAATATTTGGGGTATATAAGCTTAAAGATAAAAAAAAAGAAATAGAAAAAAAAGAAAAAAATATAGTGGCTAGTCTTGTTTCGGGGCCTTTGTTACTTGAGTAAGTAAGCCCGAGGGGATTGTCTTTACACCTAGCGCCCTAAGGTCGTATATGGTTTGGGAGTCGTTGGTCGAAAGCTCGCTAAGGGGTAGCACTGTTAGCCTAATGGAATGAGACATTGCACAGTCATGGTTAAAAAAATAATAATAAAATGGGAAAAGAGCAAAAAGCCCCCGTAAAACAAAGTAAAGTATAAGTATCCCGGATTGGACTCTTGAACTTGGTGGATGTTTAATTTTAGTTGGATCTAGCTTGTTTTTGGATTTATTGAGTTTACACTGTATGATGCCTTCGAAGAGACTTGTTATGTGTTAAATTTGATTTTATATCAGTTAACATTGTTGTGGAGCACACACACACACTATATTACTGATGACAGTCTAAGATTTGATGATTGATTGAGAAGTTATTGATTGGTTTTGATATGATGTATTATCGCGTTTATTTTATTTCTCTAAGGCCGGTTGAATAGACTTGTTTCTGTCATTACTGCTGGATTCGTAGGCATGTAGATTAGTTGCATTGCATAGCATTGTTGTTTTGTGTTTTTGCTTGAGGACAAGCAAATGTTTAAGTTTGGGGGTATTTGATAAGTAGGTTTTATTCCTACTTATCGGGTATCTATTACTTGAGTTATTTGCTTAATCTCATGTTCATTAGTTACTTTTCATACATTTTATGTTATTTTGTAGGCGATGACACGGCATTGGCATGAAGAAGCAAGGGAAAGCAATTCGGACATCATTTAGACTAAAATACGCAAGCAAATGCAAGAAGTGAATATTGAAGGACTTTTAAAACCAATTCGGATGCATGTTCTTGGCTTGGAATTTGGAATTTATTGTAGATCTACTTCTTAGCTTTTCAAAACATCTTGAATCATCCCAATTAGTGTTCGGATGCGAGAGTTATGGCCTTTTTATCAACGAAGATCAAAGCTAAGAGTTGTCATGCTTGCCATTTACACAGCATCTACTTCAAGCTCGATTTCCGCCTTGTTTTAGTCCGAATATGTCAATTGTTAAATGATGAAAGTTGTATATCTCGTCAAAATCTTCGATTTGATAGGTGATAGGCCCCGTAACTCCTAGCGGATCAAAAGTTATGCATGTTTTACCAAAGGACGTCGCAGCAGAAAAAGCAGTAGGCGCATGCGGACAAGCGCTAGGGCGCACTAGGCGCCAGATTTTCGCCATTCATTGCTCTCGCCGCCGCTACCAAAAAATAAGCTAAGCGGCGCTGCTCGTTCCACGCTTAGGCGGCGAACGGAAGATAGCTGATTATGGTTATTTGATGTCCAATTTGAGCTAGAATAGGATTCTTAGTTGCCTAACTTGCTAGGGTATCCATTAGAACTATAAATATATGAGGAGAGACATAAAAGAAGCGGGAGATAAGCTAGTTTAGGAGGATTCAATTAGATTATATTAGAGTAAATTAGATCAAAACTCTAGTTCTTGTTAGATTTGGAGATTGAAGCAACTTGGAGACCATTGAAGATTCAAAGTAGGAGCGAGGAGGGAGCATCAAATATGCAGACAACAGATTCTATCTTCTCATCTTCTTCTATCTTCGTCTTTTAATGATTATTCAATTGTGGATTCTTAGTTTTAATTCAATAATCATGAACTAATTATTTGTTTGAGATTACAATGGATCTTATTGTGTGGTTTATTTTAATATGCTTCGCTATCAATTATTATGTTCTATTGTGAGGATTGTCTAATTTGATTTGGACTTAATTGTTTAATTGATTGGCCATCAATTACCGTGATAATCTATATGAACTCGAGAGATGAAGTATTGATTTAGATCTTATCATGATAGCATGTGTTTGTGATTTCTGCATTGATGGAATTCATAATTCGTGTTTAGGATAGAGATATGCCTTTACGCCATATGTAATCTTATAGAGAACTTGTGCTTTAAATCCTTTTTAATTGTAATTCACATAGAGATATACTGGATTAGTTAATTAGGGTGTCTTACTTAATTCTATCAACTGTGGATTTAAGTGAGTATGGGTATTATACATCGAGAGGTGGTTTTATCTACTTTAGTGTTCTTGATTAACAATTCAAGATAAAAAATAATTGATAAAAAGTGTGTTAACTTAAATGAAGCAATAAGTGAAGTTGTGATCTTAAAACTCCGTAATCTTAATTTAACTAGTGGTAATTAGAATTAGTTTACTTATAAATTGAAATTCATTCATTTAAATAAGATTGAGTTGGTTACGGGTTAGTACTTAGTGATTTTTATTAAACAATTTCTCGTGGGAACGATACTCTACTTTCACTTTATTACTTGTTGACCACGTATACTTGCGTGTTGTGCGTAATTAGATTTTACCCAACAAGTTTTTAGGCGCCAGATTCTTGGAAATTAGTTAATATATTTTTGCCAATATTAGCTTCAATCAAATTAGTCTTAATTTAAACATATTTTTTTTCTTTTCTTTCCTTTTTATTTAATTCTCTTCCTATTTTTCTCTCTTTTCAGGTACCATGGTTGGATTCAATTATCAAAGGCCATATTCGAGTATGACTCAACCTAGGGGAGCGGGGATTGATGGACTCAATGTATTTTCTCATTATCAGACAACTTGAGACACTTTCGAGGAGGTTGGACGTTATTGCAAATCTCAATGTAATCGAAGGATAGCGAGTTACTTGCAATTATTGTGCTTTGGCAATCACCCGAGTAATCAATGTAACGTTAGTTTTGGGACTGGACAACACGGTGGTGAATACCTCAACGATTATACATATGTTAATTATCATCAAGTTTAGGGGTATCACCCGGATTCGTCATGGAGCGATACTTATGAAGACCAATACTATGCTCCAAATCCATCATACACACCGGAATTTTCATGTCCACCTCCATTGCCACAAGAAGAAAAGCCAAATCCGATGGATGTAATATTGAAGGGCATAGCAAACCAAGAGGAGAGGAGGATTAATCAAGAGATGACAATTCAAAATCAAGCGAAGTCAATTCAAAATCTTCAGAATCAGATAGATCAAATGTTCAAAGCCTTAAACAACTGTCCTTAAAACAATTGGTGTTATGACGAGGATTCCGAGATTGATGAAGTGCCCGAACCAAATCTACAACTGGATGAGACACGAGATGTTGAAAAAGAGGAGACACGTGGGGATGAACTAATTATGAGTACTGACGCGGATGAGCCGGTGTTATTAATGCCTCAAGTGCCTTCTTCGCCAAAGTTCAAGGGTCTAGTTAGATTTACAAAATCATGCCCACTTGGTAGTCATGTCGTCGGCGAAGCTCTTTATGACATAAGAGCGAGTGCAACGATGAAGCCGTGGTGGGAAGAGAAAGAGAAGATAGACGAAGAGCCCATTGTGTTTGACACACTTCCATGCCCAAATATGATCACAAACACAATGGAGATAGCACCAAGTCATTTGCCCTTCTTCATGGAGATTATACCGAGTCAGAGCATGTTAGGTGACTTGGAGGCTATGGCCATCGCTTGTGGGAACCTCCCAAATGTTTATTTGCTACTGATGGATGGAGGATTCCTCAACTTTCGAAGAGGAATTGGATAGCGTTGACCAGAAAAAGTCTGGCTGAAGGACTATAAATCAAGCGCTTATTGGGAGGCAACCAAAGTTTAATTTTTATTTATAGTTTTTATTAGGTTCTGTATTATTAGTTAATAAATTTTCATGTCTTAGGATCTAACAAGCTTGCTTCTATCATATTTACAGGTTAGTCAAGTCCAACTCAAATGTGGTGCCCGATTCATTCCAATGTGCTTAACCTATTCTTCAAACTTCGCACACAAGGAGATAAATTGCTATATGTCAGGGAAGTCCTCTCTTTTAATTTTTCCTATCTTAGCCATTGAGGACAATGTCTGTTTTAAGTTTGGGGGCATTTTAGTGTCGTATTGCATATAGTTAGTTACATTGTAGTTCATATAGTTACATTTAGTTTTTGCATTCACTTTGTTTATAAAAAAATAATAAAAAAATAAAAAATAAAAAATAAAAAAATAGTTAGTTACATTGTAGTTCATATAGTTACATTTAGTTTTTGCATTCACTTTCTTTATAATAAAAAAAGAAGAAAAAAAATAGTTAGTTATTATGTTCATCTTGCATGAGTCCAGCTATTTGATAGTTTAAGTTTATTTTGGTCAATGATGAGATTGGAATTGGGTAGACAAGTATAGTACTGACTATTAGAGCTTTGATGTGATTTCTTGTTATGAATTGAGTCTTTTTCTGTTTGAAACTGGTATAATAAGGATAGCATAGTAAGAACAACTTGTTGATTGATTGAGTTTAAATTGATACATAATCGGACTCTAAAGGATATTACTAGTTTGAATGAAAGAATGACAAGAATAATTAGGGATGGCTAAAGTTAGACAAGAACCTAAGTTTGGAGGAATATTTGGGGTATATAAGCTTAAAGATAAAAAAAAAGAAATAGAAAAAAAAGAAAAAAATATAGTGGCTAGTCTTGTTTCGGGGCCTTTGTTACTTGAGTAAGTAAGCCCGAGGGGATTGTCTTTACACCTAGCATACCTAAGGTCGATATGGTTTTTGGAGTCGTTGGTCGAAAGATCGCTAAGGGGTAGCACTGTTAGCCTAATGGAATGAGACATTGCACAGTCATGGTTAAAAAAATAATAATAAAATGGGAAAAGAGCAAAAAGCCCCCGTAAAGCAAAGTAAAGTATAAGTATCCCGGATTGGACTCTTGAACTTGGTGGATGTTTAATTTTAGTTGGATCTAGCTTGTTTTTGGATTTCTTGAGTTTACACTGTATGATGCCTTCGAAGAGACTTGTTATGTATTAAATTTGATTTTATATCAGTTAACATTGTTATGGAGCACACACACACAATATATTACTGATGACAGTCTAAGATTTGATGATTTATTGAGAAGTTAATGATTGGTTTTGATATGATGTATTATCGCATTTATTTTATTTCTCTAAGGCTAGTTGAATAGACTTGTTTCTGTCATTACTGCGGGATTCGTAGGCATGTAGATTAGTTGCATTGCATAGCATTGTTGTTTTGTGTTTTTGCTTGAGGACAAGCAAAGGTTTAAGTTTGGGGGTATTTGATAAGTAGGTTTTATTCCTACTTATCGGGTATCTATTACTTGAGTTATTTGCTTAATCTCATGTTTCTTAGTTACTTTTCATACATTTTATGTTATTTTGTAGGCGATGACACGGCATTGGCATGAAGAAGCAAGGGAAAGCAATTCGGACACCTTTTGTACTAAAATACGCAAGCAAATGCAAGAAGTGAATATTGAAGGACTTTTAAAACCAATTCGGATGCATGTTCTTGGCTTGGATTTTGGAATTTATTGTAGATCTACTTCTTAGCTTTTCGGAACATCTTGAATCGTCCCAATCGGAGTTCGGATGCGAGAGTTATGGCCTTTTTATCAACGAAGATCAAAGCTAAGAGTTGTCATGCTTGCCATTTACATAGCATCTACTTCAAGCTCGATTTCCACCTTGTTGCCGTCCGAATCTGTCAATTGTTAAAGAATTAAAGTTGTATATCTCGTCGATATTTTTGATTTGATAGGTGGCAGGCCCCATAAGTCCTAGCGGATCAAAAGTTATGCATGTTTTACCAAAGGACGTCGTAGTAGAAAAAATAGGCAACATGACCACGCTTAGGGGCGCCGCTTAGGCGCCAGATTTTCGCCATTGCGGTTATGATCCGCCGCCTAGAAAGGCTTAGTAGCATCGCTGACCGCGTTAGGCGACGGAAAGACAGCTGATTATAGTTATTTGATGTCCAATTTGAGCTAGAATAGGATTCTTAGTTGCCTAACTTGCTAGGGTATCCATTAGAACTATAAATACACGAGGAGAGACATAAAAGAAGCGGGAGATAAGCTAGTTTAGGAGGATTCAATTAGATTAGATTAGAGTAAATTAGATCAAAACCCTAGTTCTTGTTAGATTTGGAGATTGAAGCAACTTGGAGACCATTAAAGATTCAAAGTAGGAGCGAGGAGGGAGCATCAAATCTGCAAACAACAGATTCTATCTTCTCATCTTCTTCTATCTTCGTCTTTTAATGATTATTCAATTGTGGATTCTTAGTTTTAATTCAATAATCATGAACTAATTATTTGTTTGAGATTACAATGGATCTTATTGTGTGGTTTATTTTAATATGCTTCGCTATCAATTATTATGTTCTATTGTGAGGATTATCTAATTTGATTTGGACTTAATTGTTTAATTGATTGGCCATCAATTACCGTGATAATCTATATGAACTCGAGAGATGATGTATTGATTTAGATCTTATCATGATAACATGTGTTTGTGATTTCTGCATAGATGGAATTCATAATTCGTGTTTAGGATAGAGATATGCCTTTACGCCATATGTAATCTTATAGAGAACTTGTGCTTTAAATCCTTTTTAATTGTAATTCACATAGAGATATAGTGGATTAGTTAATTAGGGTGTCTTGTTTAATTCTATCAACTGTGGATTTAAGTGAGTATGGGTATTATGTATCGAGAGGTGGTTTTATCTGCTTTAGTGTTCTTGATTAACAATTCAGGATAAAAAAATAATTGATGAGAAGTGTGTTAACTTAAATGAAGCAATAAGTGAAGTTGTGATCTTAAATCTCCGTAATCTTAATTTAACTAGTGGTAATTAGAATTAGTTTACTTATAAATTGAAATTCATTCGTTTAAATAAGATTGAATTGGTTACGGGTTAGTACTTAGTGATTTTTATTAAACAATTCCTCGTGGGAACGATACTTAACTTTCACTTTATTACTTGTTGACCACGTATACTTGCGTGTTGTGCGTAATTAGATTTTACCCAACAACAGCATGTTTCAAAACAAACACCTTTTACTAAGTAGGATTATAGAACATATATCCTAAACTTACTTTAGGATGTCCCACAAATCTGTACTTGTCAAATCTTGTCACAAGCTTATCCTTTGAAATCGTTTTCACATAAGCTGGACAACCCCTTATCTTAACATACTTAAGATTAGGAATCCTCCCTGTCCATAACTCTTATAGAGTCTTAGGGTCGAATTTTGAGGTTACCTTTTTCTTAGATATGCAGCCATTTCTAGGGCATGACCCCAGAAGGATACTGGAATGTCGGTAAAATCATTATGGATCGTACCATGTCCAACAAGGTACAATTTTTCCTTTCAGATACATCAATCATTTATTGCGTATTAGGAGGCGTCCATTATGAAAAAACTATTTGAGATGATCTAGAAACTTTTTGCACAAGTATTTATTCCTTGATCTAATCAAAAAATCTTAATACATTGTCAATTTGTTTCACTTCTGAATTCTTTGAACGTTTAAAATAATTCACACTTGTATTTCAGCAAATACACACATTCAACTTTTTGAATAATCATCTCCTTTTTCTTATACTAGTTTGTTCAATTTGTAAAATAACTTTTACGTAAGTCAAGTACACAAAATCCATTAAGTAATATTTTAGTTCTATACAAAATATTATTATTATAAATAGAACAACAATTGTTCTTAAATATAATATCAAATTCTTCATTGTCCAACAACAATATGGAAATAATGTTTCTAACAAGAACTAGAATACAATAACAACTTATTGACTTAATTAATATATTTACCCGTAGGCATTGCTAAACTATAAGTTAAGTTTCTAAGGCTAATGTAGCAACCTTTGCTTCATTTCCCACACATAGAATTACTTATCTTTGTTTAGCTTTCTACTTGTGCTTGGTCCCTTCATAAATCTATATTTATGATATCCAAAGCCGATATCCATTACCCAAGTAGAACCTTGACTTAAAGAAAAATTCATTTCAATCATGAACAAAAACTATATTGTAACCGAAAATTCACTAAGCTTCTTCTGGTTATCCTCTGCAAGATGCTACTTGCAGTTTCTTTCCAGTGTCCAGGCTTATTGCAGTGGAAGCAAACTCCTTTGCTATCCGTATCAATTTTGTTCTTATTATCCTTTGTTTATGCCTTTTCTATTTACCTTCTTAGAATCGTTCTCTTTTTAGAAGATCCTTTAGCCCTCCCAGTAAGACTGGTTTTTCTTGGTTGGAAAGTGACTCTCAACATTTTTCAACATGTTAAGAAAATCAGCGAGGCTGATATCTAGCTTGTTCATATGAAAAATTCACAACAATTATGAAAGGAGTCCGGGAGTGAGTGTAAGATCAAATCTTGGCTCAACTCTCCATCCATGACAAAACTTGTTGTCCTAATTGATTAATCAAATTAATAATGTTAAGGACTTTTATCTGTACCGTAGTGTCATCGGTCATTCTAGATCGGAAGAGCTCCTTAGATATCTGATATCTATTACTCCTACTTTTCTCACCATCAACTACTTGACGTGTAGGAGTATAGTAGGAGCATCCATAGTTTCATGCTGACGCTGAAGCTCGTTACTCATGGATGCGAGCATGATGCATTGAGCCAACTGTGCATCATCTTGCCACTTTCTAAAAGTAGCAATCTCTTCCTCAGAGGCATTATCTGCAACCATTGCAATGATAGACGTATTAAGGACATAAGATAGCTTTTCAGCCATGAGAACTATTCTCAAATTCCTTAACCAATCTGTTAAATTCGGTCCGATTAATTTAGCATCTAATATGCTACGTAGTGATAGTAATTTAGACATTGTAAAATTCTATAAATGAATTTGTAATTAACAACATTTTAGCATACATTATTTTATTAATTACCAAAATAAATTAGGTCTTATTTTAAATTGGTATCTCCCACTATTTTCATCAAACTATATTACCCTCACTTATATAGTTTGGCAAAATCTAATTAAAGATTTGCTAGTGAGAATAAGGATTTGATTTCAAATGTATATAGCCTTGTGGTGACACAATAAACTATATATAAATAAATAGGTAGACAACTCTTGTCAATTACATCAACTATGCAACTCCTTGTATTTTACCTCTTAAATTATTTTGATTAAGTGGTGGCACATCCGAATCAAAATTATTCAAGTTAAGTCAAACCTAGCACTCCATATATTCAAAAAAGAAAAATATTATTTTTTTTTGGTGACACAACAAAATAACATTGTTCAATTTTCTTTATAAGCATCAAATGTGATAAAATTAACATCTCAAAGAATTAAGATAAGCCTTGTGGTGACACAACAAACTTATAATAATTAATTGATACTCTATTATTTTTATCATGCTAGAAGGCTGACGCTTCGATATTTCAAATATCTTTGAACGCTTAGGACTTAATATAAAAAAATTTGAGGATTTGTTATTAATTTGTCTCATCTTGTTTAGCGCACATATATATATATATATATATATATATATATATATATATATATATATATACAGAGGGGATCTAGCTTTTATACACTTGATCAAGTAAATACTGCACCCCAAAAAAAAAAAAATTTGTTTTTTTTTTAAAACAACTAAAAAGTTTAATATTTTATGGAACTGAAATTTTTTTCATAATACAATGTTTTGGGCGTGATTTGGATACCTATACCAAAAAATATATGTACAGACTGTACATACATATTTTATTATACGTACCCAAATCACACCCAAAACACTGTATTATGAAAAATTTTCAATTTCATAAAATATTAATTATTATTTTTTAGTTGTTTTAAAAAAAACAAAACAAAAATGTTCTTGACGGACTAAAATCAAGGCCCCTGACCGAATCGACTATATATATATATATATATATATATATATATATATATATATATATATATATATATATATATATACATCATATTAATTAACATGCAAAGCATGTTTGCATAATATATATATATATATATATATATATATATATATATATATATATATATAGTATAAACATGCACATATAGAATACTATATTCTACCCTTGATTGATTATGGACTTTTATTCTAGTTTGGTTCACTAGAGCCATCAAGTGAACCAAAAGATCAAACCCTAGGGGTGCAATAATTAATATTTAAATATAACTATTACATATAAACCTGGGCTCCATTACAAACGGGTCTTCAAGCGTTCCTTACTCCTTGATCTCCAATTCTTCCAAATTAATTCTAACTATCCATATTACAAAACTATTTAAAATAAATAGAAACCTTGATCAACAGTCAAGGGGAAGTACATAGCAGGGAGATAGAATTTACATTAAGAAAAAATTAGAGAAGACGAGGTACGCAGACCCCATTTAATATAACTCATACATTCAAGCATCCAACTAAAATAAAATCCAATCACATTGGTCAATAGTCCATAATCAATCTCATTTATTATCATAAACATCACCATATGCATCAATAAATAACATTCATTTCATGAATAATAAACATTCAATATATATTGATATCATTTAATGGGCAACATTAGTTAGCATAAAATCTTATTTTGAATCAAAATAAACTCCTTTATTTTAATCCAAATTTAAATCAAAATAAACTTCTTTTATTTTAATTTGTCCTATTTTGAATAAAATAAACAATTTTATTTTAATCAAAATCTTTAATAAAAATAAACTCCTTTATTTTAATTAATTATGGAATCCAATTCCAAGTCAAAATAAACTTTTTTATTTAAGGAAACACGGATTTTCTTTCCTATTCACAAATAAACTCCTTTATTTTGAATAATATGAAATCTTATTCCATATCTAAATAAACTCATTTATTTAAGGAAATACGGATTTTCTTTCCTATTCACAAATAAACTTCTTTATTTTGAATAATATGAAATCTTATTTCATAGTTAAATAAACTCTTTTATTCAAGGAAACATGGAATCCAATTTCAACTCCAATTAGTTATCATGGAATCCAATTCCAACTCTAATTAGTTAGCATGAAATCAAATTTTATACAACAAAATTATGCTCAATCAAATTGTTCTAAACACATATCAATATACATATCAAATTAAAACAATTAATAATTCGCATGAAGGTTTGGCTTTGATACCACTATTAGGTTTGTAATATTCATGAACGCAATCAAATTGCACAAAATAAGCGGAAGCATGGAAAATCAGAGTTTTAAAATTTTACAAACCATATACCCAGATCATCCTTTATGCACAATTATTAATTAAACGAAAAGATAAAGAACAAGAATCATACCCTTGAAGATTCGAGCTTCCTCAAGTACAAGTTCACCTCCAAATTATTTCGCGTTCAACTTGAATCCACCGGGTTTGGTTCCTTCCTTTGATCAACGTTAGCCACCCAAGTGTTTGGCCTCTAGAGGTGATCCACCAAGGAAGAAGAAAGATTCAAGAAGATGGGTGTTTGGAAAACCCTAGTTTTTCTATCTCTCATAGAAAAGGAGCGTACTCTCCAACAATTGGAATCACGTCTGTTGTGAAAAAGTCAACAACAACATCACCCTTAATAAGACTCCTCTTATTTATAGATGTGGGCAACCCTCCTTAACAATTAAGAAATTGAGTTTTATTTTAATTAATTAAATTCTTTTAATTAATTATGCTCCCAATCTTATTAGGATTAATTATTTAAAATCTTTTAATTAATTTGCCTCCTAATCTTATTAAGAATATATGAGAGTACTTTTATTAATTAATTTCCAAACTCCTTTAGGAATTAAATAATAATAATAGTAATAATAATAAGACTCCTCTTATTAATTTAAATATTTAATATTTTCAAAATATTAAATAATAAATATTAAGCTATTTAATTTATTCTATCACCATAGATTAAATTAAATACACTTAACATATTATTACGATTATGTCATTAACTTCTTAAATATTTATTCTTCCTTTTATGGTGTGACCCTTTAGGTTCTCCATATTAAACCGGTTGTGAATAAATCAATTAGAACAATTCTAATCTTATTTAAATAAAAAAATTAAACTATTAATTTATTTAAATAAATAATATTTATTCTACAATAGGGATAAGCCTCCTTAGAGATCAACGACTATCCAGATAATATAGATTTCAACATTAATCATAAAAGAACTTTTGAGTAAATAGTTACCGTACAATTCAATCCTTCCACCATACAATGTCTCAATTAAATATAAGACATGGAATTATTGTCAAGTCTTATTTTATTTAATTATATGTATTTCGATCCTTAAATGCACAACTCTAAATAATGCAAATTAGAAACTCCTTTCTAATTTCATTCTGTCTTGGCCAAGGACTACTGGGTTGCCATTTATCGAATCACATAGGACATTTCTCTTCTTTTACTAGAAGCGGTAGATTCTTTATTGATCATACATTATCTCCATGTACAACTTATTATATCCAAGCATGCCCTTTGATATACCCTAAGGGTCTTAAGAAATAAGTCAAAGTATAACTCATCATACACAAGATACTATGATGATCTCAAGTCCAAGGATCACTTGTCCTACTATCACTACTGAGAATTCCTATCGACAAAAAGTAAAACTCCATTAGGTATTCCTTAGTGAGCCAATGTTCAATGAACTTATTCTCTAATAAGCACCTCTGGACTTGCTTTAGTGTTCCACACAAATGATCATTAGATCAATCATCCTCATCCAATAAGCAAGCAACGATATACCGATCTATCCGGATTCACTAATCCCCAATTTAGTAATCCAATGATTGCGAACTATTTTAGTTTTAAGCTTTCTAAGAATTTAGATCTCATTAGAATGATCATCATCATTATTCTAAAAGCATTGCTTAAAACTATGGGTTTATCATATATTATAAAACAACATCATGTAGATAATTAAAAGCCTTTAATAAATTAATACTTTTTATTAATAAATGAATAAGATTGTTACAAAGTATATGCTTTATTATCAAACATGATTGGCTTGTGTGCATACTACTTTTAGTGTGCCTCCATTATGATTTTATACTTCAAATCGTAGTCGTTGGGAATACAAAGTGCAGAGTCGACTCAAGTATTCCTTCTTCATGGATTATTATGCTTCGAATAGCACCTTCTTGTACTTTCTTCCTTATACACATCGGCTCCGTGTCTCAGTAGCTTGAGCATCTTTAACTTTATCAACTAAAGTCTGTTCTACTCAGATATATTTGACATAATCACGGGTCCCTATAGTTTTTATCTCTATCTCAATCCTTTGTAAGTCATACAAAATGGGCCTTTGCGTTAACAATATCGCACTCGTACCCGCATATGATCTTTTACTCAACGCATCAGCTACCACGATCGCTTTTCCAGGATCACTACAAGAAAAAGGCCTAACAACGACCAATATTATCATCGACCGCATGTTCGATCGCGGATAATACTAATAGCGACCGTCATCTGCGACCGTAATTTAATCTAGTTGCTATTTAATATCAGCGACCGCATGTGGTCACTGATCGGTCGCTGACATGAATTTCCCTCCCAAAAATTGGTGCGAAAAGTTGGCGCGTTTGTTTTTTGTGACCAATATATATCAGCGACCGCATAGCGGTCGCTGAATCATCCACGTCATTAAAACTAAGCGACCGCATGCAGTCGCTGATGGCGGTCGCTGATCGTCTAAAACTTAATCAGACTCAGGCATTCGTTCGTTCAGCAGACGAGAGAATAAAATGAGGGAGAACATAATAGGGAGAAGGGGGAGAAGAGAAGAGGGAGGGAGAAATTGACCGTCGCCGCTCGCCGCCACTGTCCACTGCCATCGCTGCCGCCACATGTAACCCTAATTCTCTTTATTTCCGAATTGGATATAGATTGGGTGTTATTCTATTGATGGAACTTTTTCCCCACTGCATTATTCTTCGAGTTTGGGTATTCTACCTTATTGGTAGTATGTAATTTATTTCATATACATGCCATATTGACATAATTTGGAGAAGTCATGTTCTCATCATTGTTTATAGACAATAATATCCTTATTCTCCATCTGCAGTAGTGTTTTATGCATCTTCAGTTTTTTTTTCATAACTTTTGGTTCAATGCCTTATTTTCTTATGAATTTGCAGATAGTTTTAAGACTTTTAGATATTAGATAAAAGCAAAGTGTCCCAAATAGTGTATGATATGCAAAGTTTTAAGACCTTTGCATATTAGATGGGGCAATGCCTATGAGGGTTTTTAGTGAATTTGATCTAGTTCATTGCGACTGTTTCATAGTTTTTTGATTAATTGTAATAGTTTATTGATTCATTTTAAAGTGATGCTTTCTTTTGTCTCTGCTGATTGGAGTGGAGGGTCTTAAAATGTGTTGGAGATCTACATTAAGTTATTGAATTTTATAATTGTTTTCTATCTCTTGACTGTGATTTGTTCTGTTACTATTCTTGAAATAGTATATTTGATAAGTATTGAGGATGTTGATGTTTAAATCATGTCTACTTGGTTTTCTCAAAAGGCTGATATGGTTATTCATGTGGACTGTTTATGAAATTATAGTCAAATCTATGCTTAAACTGTTTTGAGCATTAAACTTGTGAAAAATCACATTTTAAGCCCAAAAGTGGACTGTTTTGGGTGACCTTTAGTGCCTGATCTTATAAAACTATAATGAACTCATATAAAATTGCTAACTCATGCTTGTGATGATTCCTAATCATTGCAATGACCAAAGCTAGTACGAAAAATCAAGTTAGGACCAAAGTTAGGACCAAAGTTAGGATCTATTCCCAAAATAGGGATTCTAATTCCTTGAAATTCTACTCTTGGAATCCTTGATCACGTAATTAGGCATATCACACAATTTCGAAATTCCGGATAGGAGGATGCTCATGAATAATGATATTTTTCCAAAATCTCCAAATTATCTAAATCTTCATATATAAGCTTTAGTCAAATGGTCATATATATGCATTCGTATTCACCGTTGTGTTATACTTCCTTGGTTGGTGTCAGATAAAATATGTAGGATGACAACAATATAACATGCCTTTTTGGGTAGTCGATCTCAGGCGGTGTAAATTTGTTTTGACATGTATCCTTGTTCAATTCCAGAATAATTATATATGATGCACACTCATGTTATAAATGTACATATACATCTATATGTATTTATAAGCATCATAAATGAGATTGAGCTGAATTGTAAATCTCTAACAAGGGAATACAATAATTTATGTCAACATAGGTACCGTGGAATCATGGACCTCTATTCAGACAGTAGTTGGATGACACGACGAAAGTCAAGTGCCCAGATAGGTGATACAGCTGAATTTAGAGTTGGTTGCCAAGTATTTTTGGAGTATGCATATAGTCACCCAGAATGTATGAATGGTCAACCGATCCTTGATATTTATGTCCATGTTTGAAGTGTAAGAATATAAATTATATGAACAGCAGACGTGGTAAACAATCATTTACTTGTTTCGTGTTCATGAAAAATTACAAAGAATCTTTGGTGGGCACATGGGCGTAGAAGAGATGGTGGCATCAAAGAAGTACACAATTCGAGTAGTAGTACTCATCGTATTATGAATGAAATGGTTCATGATATTGTAGGGTCAGATTTTGATTGGGAACAAGGCAGAGAGTAACCTATGAATTATGATGCCAAAGACTTCTTTAAGTTGTTAGACGAGGGTAGCGAGCTATTATGGCATGGTTACACCAAACACACGACATTGTCTGCAGTGGCAACATTACTTAACATCAAGGCTGATCACAACATCAGTCATGCGTGTTTTGAGTCACTCTTGAAGGCTATTAAGAGTATGTTTCCTGACGGTGAGAAATTACCTGGTAACTATTCTTTTGTAAGAAACTGGTGAAGAAGTTGGGTCTTGGATATCAAAAGATCGATGCATGTCCCAACGATTGCATGTTGTTTTATAAGGAAAATGAACAGTTGACAAGGTGCACGTTTTGCAGTCATGATCAGTTTAAGCCTAATAAAGAGGGTGTGACTAAAAAAAATCAAGTATACCGTTTAAGATTCTAAGGTATTTTCCAATAACACATCGGCTAAAAAGATTGTACATGTCTTCAAGAACAGCTGAACATATGAGTTGGCATTTGAAATCTCCAGCTAAAGATGGAGAACTAAATCATCCATGAGATGGGCGGTGCTTGGAAAGATTTCAACTTAGCACATCCTATATTTGCATTGGAACCTAAAATGTGAGGCTTGGATTGTCCAATCGATGGTTTCAATCTGTTTGGCCACTCAAATTGCTCCAATACTCATGTTGGCCTGTGATTGTTACTCCGTACAACTTGCCTCCTTGGATGTGTAAGAAACAACAATACTTATTTCTTTCACTCGTGGTTCCTGGTCCTAAGAGTCCTAGAAAGAACTTAGGACTACTGGGTTGCCATTTATCGAATCACATAGGACATTTCTCTTCTTTTACTAGAAGCGGTAGATTCTTTATTGATCATACATTATCTCCATGTACAACTTATTATATCCAAGCATGCCCTTTGATATACCCTAAGGGTCTTAAGAAATAAGTCAAAGTATAACTCATCATACACAAGATACTATGATGATCTCAAGTCCAAGGATCACTTGTCCTACTATCACTACAGGAATTCCTATTGACAGGCAAGTAAAACTCCATTAGGTATTCCTTAGTGAGCCACGTTCAGTGAACTTATTCTCTAATAAGCACCTACAGACTTGCTTTAGTGTCTCCACACAAATGATCATTAGATCAATCATCCTCATCCAATAAGCAAGCAACGTATATACCGATCTATCCGGATTCACTAATCCCCAATTTAGTAATCCAATGATTGCGAACTATTTTAGTTTTAAGCTTTCTAAGAATTTAGATCTCATTAGAATGATCATCATCATTATTCTAAAAGCATTGCTTAAAACTATGGGTTTATCATATATTATAAAACAACATCATGTAGATAATTAAAAGCCTTTAATAAATTAATACTTTTTATTAATAAATGAATAAGATTGTTACAAAGTATATGCTTTATTATCAAACATGATTGGCTTGTGTGCATACTACTTTTAGTGTGCCTCCATTATGATTTTATACTTCAAATCAGAGTCGTTGGGAATACAAAGTCTGGAGTTGACTCGAAGTATTCCTTCTTCATGGATTATTGCTTCTGGAATAGCACCTTCTTGTACTTTCTTCCTTATACACATCAGCTCCAGGTCTGTAGCTTGAGCATCTTTAACTTTATCAACTAAAGTCGGTTCTACTCGTATATTTGACATAATCACGTGGGTCCCTATAGTTTTTATCTCTATCTCAATCCTTTGTAAGTCATACAAAATGGGCCTTTGCGTTAACAATATCGCACTCGTACCCGCATATGATCTTTTACTCAACGCATCAGCTACCACGATCGCTTTTCCAGGATCACTACAAGAAAAAGGCCTAACAACGACCAATATTATCATCGACCGCATGTTCGATCGCGGATAATACTAATAGCGACCGTCATCTGCGACCGTAATTTAATCTAGTTGCTATTTAATATCAGCGACCGCATGTGGTCACTGATCGGTCGCTGACATGAATTTCCCTCCCAAAAATTGGTGCGAAAAGTTGGCGCGTTTGTTTTTTGTGACCAATATATATCGGCGAATCGCATAGCGGTCATTTCAATCATCCACGCATTAAAACTAAGCGACCGCATGCGATCGTGATGATGGCGATGTGATCGCCTAAAAACTTAATCGCACTCGGGCATTCGCTCGCTCAAAGAGACGAGAGAATAAAATGAGGGAGAACATAATAGGGAGAAGGGGGAGAAGAGAAGAGGGAGGGAGAAATTGATCACGTCATGCCGCCATATGCATCGTCTAATCGCCATCGCCGCCACCATGTAACCCTAATTCTCTTTATTTCCGAATTGGATATAGATTGGGTGTTATTCTATTGATGGAACTTTTTCCCCACTGCATTATTCTTCGAGTTTGGGTATTCTACCTTATTGGTAGTATGTAATTTATTTCATATACATGCCATATTGACATAATTTGGAGAAGTCATGTTCTCATCATTGTTTATAGACAATAATATCCTTATTCTCCATCTGCAGATGATGTTTTATGCATCTTCGCTTTTTTTTCATAACTTTTGGTTCAATGCCTTATTTTCTTATGAATTTGCAGATAGTTTTAAGACTTTTAGATATTAGATAAAAGCAAAGTGTCCCAAATAGTGTATGATATGCAAAGTTTTAAGACCTTTGCATATTAGATGGGCAATGCCTATGAGGGTTTTAGTGAATTTGATCTAGTTCATTGCATGATCGTTTTATAGTTTTTGATTAATTGTAATAGTTTATTGATTCATTTTAAAGTGATGCTTTCTTTTGTCTCTGCTGATTGGAGTGAAGGGTCTTAAAATGTGTTGGAGATCTACATTAAGTTATTGAATTTTATAATTGTTTTCTATCTCTTGACTGTGATTTGTTCTGTTACTATTCTTGAAATAGTATATTTGATAAGTATTGAGGATGTTGATGTTTAAATCATGTCTACTTGGTTTTCTCAAAAGGCTGATATGGTTATTCATGTGGACTGTTTATGAAATTATAGTCAAATCTATGCTTAAACTGTTTTGAGCATTAAACTTGTGAAAAATCACATTTTAAGCCCAAAAGTGGACTGTTTTGGGTGACCTTTAGTGCCTGATCTTATAAAACTATAATGAACTCATATAAAATTGCTAACTCATGCTTGTGATGATTCCTAATCATTGCAATGACCAAAGCTAGTACGAAAATCAAGTTAGGACCAAAGTTAGGACCAAAGTTAGGATCTATTCCCAAAATAGGGGATTCTAATTCCCTTG
Organism: Panax ginseng; assembly: GCA_020205605.1. Taxonomy (NCBI): domain Eukaryota; kingdom Viridiplantae; phylum Streptophyta; class Magnoliopsida; order Apiales; family Araliaceae; genus Panax; species Panax ginseng. The sequence goes on along the minus strand of CM035136.1, from coordinate 128,547,292 downwards.
AAATTCTACTCTTGGAATCCTTGATCACGTAATTAGGCATATCACACAATTTCTGAAATTCCAGATAGGAGGATGCTCATGAATAATGATATTTTTCCAAAATCTCCAGCATTATCTAAATCTTCATATATAAGCTAGTCAAATGGTCATATATGCATTCGTATTCACTGTTGTGTTATACTTCCTTGGTTGGTGTCAGATAAAATATGTAGGATGACAACAATATAACATGCCTTTTTGGGTAGTCGATCTCAGGCGGTGTAAATTTGTTTTGACATGTATCCTTGTTCAATTCCAGAATAATTATATATGATGCACACTCATGTTATAAATGTACATATACATCTATATGTATTTATAAGCATCATAAATGAGATTGAGCTGAATTGTAAATCTCTAACAAGGGAATACAATAATTTATGTCAACATAGGTACCGTGGAATCATGGACCTCTATTCAGACAGTAGTTGGATGGCACGACGAAAGTCAAGTGCCCAGATAGGTGATACAGCTGAATTTAGAGTTGGTTGCCAAGTATTTTTGGAGTATGCATATAGTCACCCAGAATGTATGAATGGTCAGTCGCAGATACGATGTCCATGTTTGAAGTGTAAGAATATAAATTATATGAACAGAGACGTGGTAAACTATCATTTACTTGTTTCTGTGTTCATGAAAAATTACAAAGAATGCTGGTGGGCACATGGGCAGAGAAGAGATGGTGGCATCAAAGAAGTACACAATTCGAGTAGTAGTACTCATCGTATGAATGAAATGGTTCATGATATTGTAGGGTCAGATTTTGATTGGGAACAAGGCAGAGAGTATCCTATGAATTATGATGCCAAAGACTTCTTTAAGTTGTTAGACGAGGGTAGCGAGCCATTATGGCATGGTTACACCAAACACACGACATTGTCTGCAGTGGCAACATTACTTAACATCAAGGCTGATCACAACATCAGTCATGCGTGTTTTGAGTCACTCTTGAAGGCTATTAAGAGTATGTTTCCTGACGGTGAGAAATTACCTGGTAACTATTCTTTTGTAAGAAACTGGTGAAGAAGTTGGGTCTTGGATATCAAAAGATCGATGCATGTCCCAACGATTACATGTTGTTTTATAAGGAAAATGAACAGTTGACAAGGTGCACGTTTTGCAGTCATGATCAGTTTAAGCCTAATAAAGAGGGTGTGACTAAAAAAAAATCAAGTATACCGTTTAAGATTCTAAGGTATTTTCCAATAACACATCGGCTAAAAAGATTGTACATGTCTTCAAGAACAGCTGAACATATGAGTTGGCATTTGAAATCTCCAGCTAAAGATGGAGAACTAAATCATCCCGCAGATGGGCAGGCTTGGAAAGATTTCAACTTAGCACATCCTATATTTGCATTGGAACCTAAAAATGTGAGGCTTGGATTGTCCACCGATGGTTTCAATCTGTTTGGCCACTCAGCTGTTCCATACTCATGTTGGCCTGTGATTGTTACTCCGTACAACTTGCGTCCTTGGATGTGTATGAAACAACAATACTTATTTCTTTCACTCGTGGTTCCTGGTCCTAAGAGTCCTAGAAAGAACTTAGATGTTTACTTGAGACCTCTTATAGACAAGTTGAAGGTATTGTGGGAGGATGGAGTACAGACTTGGGATGTTGCAACAAAAATAAATTTCAACCTTAGGGCAGCGGTTATGTGGACTATAAGTGACTTCCCAGCTTATGGTATGTTAGCTGGATGGAGTACACACGGGAAGTTGTCTTGTCCGTATTGTATGGAGCATAGCCTTGCTGGTTTGACTGTCATCGTCGGTTCTTGCCGGTAGATCACCCGTTTCAAAGAAATAGAGAACACTTCAGGAAATGGAAAGTAGACAATGATATGCCTGCACCGTGATTATCGGGAACGGAGATGCGAGATCGTGTGATGAGATTGAAGGTTATCCCATTTGGTAAGATTGATGCCACAAACATAATCAATGGGTTTGGAGAATCTCATAACTGGGTTCGGAGAAGCATCTTTTGGGAACTGCCTTATTGGTCTACAAATTTGATTCGTCATAATCTAGATGTGATGCATATTGAGAAGAATGTGTTTGACAATGTGTTTAACACAGTGATGAATGTTACGGGGAAGACAAGATAATGATAAGGCACGTTTGGACATAAGAGATATTTGTAAGCGTCTTGGATTAGAACTTTATGAATCTCCTAATGGTAAGATTGTCAACCCGTATGCAAGGTACACATTGTCCAAAAAGTAAGTTAAAGATGTGTTCACATGGGTTAAGTCTCTGAAACTACCAGATGGATATGCGTCAAACATTGCAAGGTGTGTTATGGGTGGGAAATTTCAAGGGATGAAGAGTCATGACTATCATGTGTTCATGGAGAGACTCATGCCTATAGCATTTCGGGATCTGCTTGATAAACCAATATGGGATGCTTTGATGGATCTTAGTCGTTTCTTCAAAGACTTATGTTCAAAATCATTAAATGGGAGGACATGGCTGTACTTGAGAAGAACATCATAGAGATCACGTGTAAACTGGAAAAAATATTCCCACCTGGTTTTTTTGACTCCATGGAGCATTTGCAAATCCATCTTCCCTATGAAGCTTGTGTTGGGGGTCCAGTTCAATATAGATGGATGTACCCTTTCAAGAGGGTAATGGGAAACCTTAAGAGGAAGGTGAAGAATAGAGCTTATGTCGAAGGGTTGATATATGAGGCATACAGTTTTGATGAGATATCTACGTTTGTCTCAGACTATTTTTCGGACGAAGTCTTGACAAAGGCCAATCGAGTATCGAGACATGATGATGGGGGAAATATTGAACTAAATGGTCAGCTCTCTGTATTTGGTCTATCGGGTCGCCCTTATGGAAAAGGGAAGCGCATATTCCTCTCTAAGCAAAAATTACATGCTACACATACTTACATTCTTCTCAATTGCGAGGAGATTGACGAATTTGTGAGGTACACATGTAAACTTGATAATTTATCTTTCAAGTTGAAAATTTATTCCAATATGTTAATGTTTATAACATTGTATAGATTGTATGGCGATGAGTTAAAAGTGAAGCATATCGGCATAACTGATAAAGATATTCAAATCAATCGTGATAAAAAATTTGCACTTTGGCTAAAGGACAAAGTAAGTTCAATTTCTTAAGCACAACATATATATATATATATATATATATACTCCATATTAACTATGACTTCATTTAATAAGATGGAGTTTTTGTAGGCTTTGACTGAGGGATCAACGATTCTGGCTAATGTACAAGTCCTAACTATGGGACAAGACAGGGACCAAGTCAGCCGCAATGGTTACAAAATAAATGGTTGTGAATTTCATACAAAGGCATATGGGCGCGGTAAAAGAACAACGAACCCTGGAGTGGTTGTCCAAGGAGATTATTACAATGAGCTTGGTCGTGCCTTTTATGGGGAGTTGGAGGAAATCGTAGAGTTGTCGTACAAGGGCACGTACGGGGGTCATATTCACTTGTTCAAGTGCCGTTGGTTTGATTCAAAAAAAGGGATACATGTTGACAGACATGAAATCGTCGATATTGACCTCCATAGGTCCGCGTACTCCAACGAATCATTTATTTTACCAACTCAAACAGTATAAGTATACTACACTCCTAGTCCTGTTAGGAAAAAGGATAGACCGCCTACAAATTGGCAGGTTGTAATTCATACTCCCGCGCGTAGTCGTGTAGAATTAGTTGATGGGGAGATTTACCAAGAGCAGATACTTCATAGTCAAACTATAATAAATGTGGAGGACGACAATGAAGTAATCCAGTTAGATGGTGGAGATGAACCACATGAATTAGATCCTAAGTCAATACTTGTGTTAGATGACATTGATACTGAGGAAGAAGAGTTATTGACTGAATCTGACACTGAATCTGAAGAAGATGATGGTTATGAATCTGCAACACGTATACAAGATGATTCTGAATCAGACATTGACACTTGAACAAATAAAATGTATCTTTATCATTACATGTTTTTTATATCATTGTCATGTTTATGTACTTAACTATTTAAATGCAATTATTGTTTATTGTCATCTTATATTCATAAATATACATGTTTATATCACTGTCATGTTTATTGTCATTTTATATATACAGATGGCTTCTGAAGCAGCGCAGAAAAAGCGCGGCTTGGGTAGGGGGCTTAATTATGTGCCCAAGGCCCCTACTAATCCGGATGATTGGATTCTTATTCAGATTTGCCTCGCTTCTTGATAAAGACGTCGTCCCAAGATCATTTATATATAAGCATTTTAGATTCAATTTATACAAGATATATAGAACTCAGATGTAAATTGCTTTAATATATCTACTTATCGTTGATGTAAATTGTTGTTTATTATAGTGATTTTTCAGATAATAAGATCGTCAAGTGCATATCACAGCTGTGTTTACAGAATTGGCCTACACTTGTGATTACGTGGGCGAGCACACCTATCGCCCATAAGGATGTTGTTTAAATTTGAATTTCGTATGTTTTTTAATTATGACAGATAATATAATATTCTAAGGATAATTGTTTAGTAATGTTATTATTATTGTTTTATTTGCAGAAAAGGTATAAATGGGAGGACGCTTGCAGCTTTAGTGCTTTCTGAGACATTATTACAAGCGTATACGCGGTCCGCACCAAAGACAATTTGAATAAAGAACGACAAAAAGCCCTTCACAATGCATTGATCGACCATCCAGTCCAGGGAGAGGATTACATGCACGAGCAATTCCCCTGGTGGTGCACCCAGTCTATATGGGCTGAGATGTATGCCCAATGGAGAGCTGAGAGCTGGGTGAAAAGACGAAAAGATCGCCGCTACCAATGTGATCCTCCGATGTACTCGATGGTGAAAAGGCTAAAGGAACATACAAGGGCGACGGTATTTCACGATTGCAAAGATATCAACGCTGTGGTACATATTTACAAGTTTTAATATGTTTACAATCATGAATTGTAGAAAATATATCACATTTTTACTTAGTAATATTGGCCTATTTTTTGTATAGGAGTCTCAGTCTCAAGGTCAGCCTATTCATTGGCTGGATGTGTACGTGGCCACCCGTGATAGTCTGACCGATGTTATCCAGATAGCGATAATAAGTTTTAACAACTTGATCTTGTTTATCAATGCTTATAGAATTTATTTTTAACTATTTAATTGTTAACATAATGATAGGATACTTATAAGCATTTATTGAACGAGCGCTATCCTGAAGGCACTCCACGTCCGCCAATTGATCAAGAATTATGGGATAGGGCGTCTATTGTGAAGAAGAACTGCATTAAAGGTCAAGGACAATGACAACGCCCATCCTTCAGTGGCTTAGGCTGCTCTACTACCTAGTCTTCACAGTCATCGAGTAATCCAGTTGTTCATACTCCGACTGACTGTGTGAGAGCTATATGTCGAGATCTAGATCTTCTGAAGATACTGGGCGGACATCTGGGGGCTCTGGGTCCTGAGGAATTAGCTGAAGCAGTAGCGGCAGCAGCAGCAGCATAGCATGGGGATGGCGACGAGGTAATCAATTTGTTGTATATATTGTCGTAATATATACCAGTATCAACATAGTTACTATATTTGTAACTTGTTTTATTTTTTTGTTAATTACAGGGTGATTAAGGAGGCGATGATGTTTGACGTACCTGCTTTAGTGTTGTTTTGTAGTTATTTGATAAGCTTGTACTTGTATATTAAATCTTTAGATGTCTGTTAAATTAAACATTAGATTTGTTGTTTAAATTATTCAATTCATATTAGTTTTTAAAGGTTTATATAGTTTATATACTAGTTTGGTGTATGTGTCGGTGGACGATGGATGTTTATATTGTTGTGCAGATTGTTTATAATGTTGTGTATGTGTTGGGATAAAGCAGTTACAAAATAGGTACAGTTTTTCGGGAATTCTGCAAAAAAACAAAAATCTAGATTTCAATTTTTAAAATCAATGATCGCGATGCGTCATTGATAACTATTAGCTTATCGCTTACCATTTGAGGGTATCGGATCAGCGATGATTTCGACTTAGAGAGACCGAATTCGTCATTTCGGTCGCTAATATTGGTCGTAGATATATCGATCGCTAATAGTGGTCGCTGATGTGCATCTCAAATGACGTATTTTATCTGACGACTATCGCCGACCGGCTCTGTCACGATAAGGATCTCATGACCACATGCGATCGATAATAAAGCACAACGATAGCCCTTTTCTTGTAGTGGATGGTATTAAATTGTATGATCGTAATCTTTCAATAGCTCGAGCCAACGTCATTACTGCATGTTGAGTTCCTTTTGGGTGAAGAAATATTTGAGGCTTTTATTATCCGTATAGATCTCCACTTTCTCCCCATACATGTGACGCCCCCAAAATAGGTATACATCACCCATCTTGAGTCGCCAAATACATGGTACAAAATTCAAATACAACTTAATTATACAACAGTCGTGTAAAATACGACAAAACATAATCTAAGAGTTTTAATAAGAATATTGTCATCTAGAAAATATCCACACTCAATGGAGTCCTCATTACATTTATTGTCACACTATTTAATGTAATAGTGAGGACTACTAATGCTATCATCTGACCGCCACTCCGCTCCCCGACTAGTCCCCGCCACGCTTCTCATTTCACAAGAGAACAAAGAAAAAAAGGGTGAGCTCAACTAGCCCAAAGAAGAAATATTTTGACTAAGATAATGCGAATAAATTATCATTAGCCTTCAACAAAGATGTTAAACCGATAAAATATAATAAACATCAAGTTTAATCTGCAGTGGAACAAGCAATCCATTAGAAGAGTCAAGTAGAGAATAAAATCTACTATCTTCTATGATTTAAAAGGTTTTCATCACTTTTATCACTTTGAGACTCGACTTTTAATAAATAAACCACATCATCCCCGCACTACGGCCAAGGATATTCATTAGTATCACGACCACAAATTATCCATGCACTACGGGCCAAGGATATTCGTGTATTCATCAATGGTCATGATTATGCCAACAACTGTCCATCAATGCACTATGGCCAATGAGGACTTTTATCACATCATTTGTAACATTACGGTCATGATTATACCGAATAATTCATGGTCATAATCATACCAAGTCCATCTATGCACTACAGGCCACAGATGACTTTCAACATATTATAAACATGAGGATGATGACAATGATATAAGAATTCAATAAAATAAGTTCAAGGATAAATTTGTAAATATTTATAATTTAATTTATCCAGAAATCAATAACGTCCAAATTGTCAACATGATACAGCTTTGTGGAGTAAAATTCAAGAATGCTCAGATGAATATTTCCATGAAAAGATACTGGATGAAGTGCAAATATCAAGGATATTCCACTAATTTTATGGAGTATAGAAGCCAAAACTTTAATCAACTGAGTATAATAGAATATATGAAACCGCAAATGGATTTTTGCCGCCATGTGGTAATCCACGTAGACAAATTATTCCAACAGAATAATAAAGAATGGAATAACAGAAGAATTGTGACGCCCCCAAATTCAGGTACTTGAAACCCGAACTCGGTGCTTCACGATACCATTTCTATAATGGAATAATACTAATAATAATAACAATAATATAGATTATCAAATTAATTTACATATTATCGTAGTTTAGTTCCCAAGTACGAAACCTTTAAACATTCGTTACATGATAATAATAATATTATTTATCATCCTTATCATAAAGTCAGACTATTACATAGAATAGCTTAAACATTCAATCAGCAACTTTCCCTTTTCCTTTGTTCTTGGCAGATCTTTCGGGTTGTTCACACTTAGCTGAAAACATTTAAATTAAGCAAGAATGAGCATTTGAGTGCCCCCCAAGTAATAGCAACAATAACACTTAACTCTGAAAGGATTAAATGTTTTATTTGAACGAAACTTCTACAACGGATCAATAGTTGTGAAGTAAGCTGAACCAATAATCAACAACATGTCATTTCGATTTCAAATTTTTGAAACTACGTCTTGTTATAAATGAGGATCGATTGATAGACTATGAACATTGTTTTATATTTTTGAAAAGGTTTAAATAGAACTTCATCACGTAAGCGTCATTACTTACAGACGCGAGGGGTGATCGGCCCGTTATACCTGTATTGATCAATCTTACATTCTTTAGAAACGATATTATCGTTCATCCTTTATCTGTCGTAGCACATAAAATTTCCCATGATTGGGATGTTCATAATGATCTTGAATCCATACCAAAACAATTCGGTTGGATAAGTTTTATCTTGTTCAACAACAACTTTAAATATATGTCTATTGGATCAAATAAGCTTAGGCGACTTTTACTTCAAGGTATCATCTTTAAGCAACTATAAGTATGTATCGACATGTGATAAAATATAATGATTATCAAGTAGGGACACTTGTATAACCATGTTATAGAAATTATGAAACAAAATAAATAACAGATCAATATTAGCAGAATAAAGAAATTGTACAACAATTATTGGCAATAAAGCTTACTTATACGAAATCATTGCATAAGTATATACAAAGGTAATATTGTTAAGCAATTTCCTATTATTATTATTATCATGTAACGAATGTTTAAAGGTTTCATTTGGGAACTAAACTCCCATAATATGTAAATTAATTTGATAATCTATATTATTGTTATTAGTATTAGTATTATTCCGCCATAGAAATGGTATCGTGAACCGATTCAGCTTTCAAGTACCAATTTGGGGCCACGTAATGGTATCGAGCTATAGGGTTAGAAACCTTGGGTGGGATAGACCTTAGGCTATAACCTTAGAACAGAGGGAAACGTTGAAAATATAAATAACTCATATAGAGTTTAAAAATGGATGAATCGGATAAATTCATCGTCAAATCAATTAAAAGATAACTTATATAAAACCTTTATGTGTTATGTGTATATATTATATGCTAATCAGGATAATTTATGTGTGTAGATGTCAAGTGAAAAAGGATTAGGATACCCTCGGACTGTAAAGAAGGAACCAATATCAAAGCCAATAGCTGAAATAGAGGCTCACAGTGAAAGCAACCTCGATAAGGTGGTTATAGTGGAAAATATCATACCAGATCCAGAAATGGTGGAACTAACCGATAGTGATTCAGACACTGAAGTTAGAGCTGACAAAGCATCAACTGAAGTGCAGAATCTGCGGGACCAGGTTTCCTCTTTGGAACAGTTATGGGAAATAGAAAAGCTGCTAAATAGTCAACTACGAAAAGCATTAATTGAAACAATGGAAGAACAAGATAAGCTTAAAATCCAAATTGACCAAATGGGAGCTAAAAGCAACAAGTCGAGTGCAACTCCAAACAAGAAGGGAAAAAGAAAGATGAAAGACCGTGATATAAGCAATCCTGATAACAACCAAGGGAATTTTAACCGAATAGAAAAGTGTACAAATTGTGACAAGAAACATGAAGGTGTATGTAGAAAGGGGGAATATGTTTGCTATAATTGCGGACAGAAGGGACATTTCTCTCCTCATTGTCCCAATCCAACGAAATGTGTCTGTTTTAATTGTGGAATAGGAGGTCATCAGGCGAAAAGTTGTCCAAGGAAAAGGTGTAATAAATAGGTAGTATAGGTTATGTTGTGTAGGTGGGTATAATGTAATATGTGTTTAGTATGTCTGTGTATGGTTATATTCTCAACTTTTGTAATAATCAAGCTTGTAAATCCTGACTTTTGTGGTCATAAAGGGATAGCTGAAGTTCAAAGCATTATGTGACATGCTATGTAAAATATTCGTTAAATGAATATAAATCTATGTTTGAGTAATGAAACAAGTTTAATATATTAAACTTATGAGATAAGGTTAGAATGTAAGTTAAATTATGTTTTATTTAACCAGATAATGCCGCCTCGACGACAAAACCGTAATCAAAGGGAAGAAGAATCTGTCAACAACGTTGAAGGACAACCACAACCAGATCCAATGCAGCAATTCGCACATATGATAGCTCAGGCCATGCAACAAGGAATACTAGCCGCAAGGAACCTACAGGACAACCGTTTGGCGAACTTTAAGGACTTTAAAGTTGTAGGGCCGCCTGAATTTAGAGGTACAACTGACCCTGTAGAAGCCCAAACTTGGGTTAAGGAAATTGAAAAGGCGTTTGTAATAGCTAGGGTAGCTGAGGAGTAGAAGACGGCTTTTCCTACCTATATGATGAAAGGAGAGGCAAATTTTTGGTGGGAAGCTAATCAGGCTAGGGCTGGAGTAGGAGTAGTCGCTTGGGAAAGGTTTAAAATACTGTTTTTCGAAAACAACTTTTCATTTAGTATGCAGGCTAGGATGGAAGTTAAATTTCTTGAATTAAAACAAGAGAATATGACTGTTGCGGAATATGCCGCAAAATTTAATGAATTGGCTAGGTTCGCCCCGCATCAAGTTGATACGGAGGCTAGAAAGGCGCGAAGGTTTGAGCTGGGATTAAAACCCTGACTCTATAACAAGGTGGCAGTGTTGCAAATTCCTACATTTGCAGCACTCATGGAGAAAGCAATTATTGTGGAGGAAGGAAGTGAGGCCATGAGCCTTTACAACAAAGAAAGAAGGAACAAGGGAAAAGTTGAGGGAACTGGGAAGGTGGAAGTAAATACTGGGAATAGAAGGGATAAAAGGAAGGTGAACAACTTTGGTGGGGTGCAGGTAAAACAAGAAGGTGTAAAGAAGAAGGCGGTGGTACAATGCGGGAACTGTGGGAAAAATCATTTAGGGGAATGTTTGAAGGGAAAATTCGCATGTTTCAAGTGCGGGCAGGAGGGCAATATCTCTCCCAACTGCCCCAATTCTAAGACAATTGGTGGGTGTTTTTTGTGCGGATCTAAGGATCATAAGGTGAAGGACTATCCGAAAAGGAAAGCAGAGGCAGAAAGCGTGAACCTGGGGAAAAGCGGCGGAACTTTGGCAATCACGGGACCAACTTCATCCAGTAAACCGACGAAATCTACTGCAAGGGTCTTCAACATGATAGTCCAAGATACGGTGGCAGCTGGCAATGGAACTCCAGGTACTTTTCGTATAACTTGTATTTTCATATATATGATTTTTCTATTTATAGTAAATTATTTTATAAGGAAATTTTGAAGGAGGAATTTGAGTTTCTTTAGAAATCAAATTTCCGTATAATCAGAAAGACAAGCTTTAAGTAAATAGTTAAAGATCAGTCTGATCAAAGTGATCGACCTCTACTCGCAAAGATTGCGAATGTTATGTACCCTGGTAGGTATAGGTTTTAAAGTGGTGATTACGGGGACGGAATCTTTATAAGGAGGTGAATGTGACAACAGATATTTTCTATATAAATAAATCATAAATTTTTAAGTATAAATTTTTTATTTTATTTTATTTATTTAATATAAATATGAATGATATGTGCGAGTAATGTGTAATTATAATTACATGTGTGGTAAATAAAATTTATTTATTCGTTAAGTATTGCAAATAAATTTCTTTTAGAATTATTGACTATTATCAATTATATTGTTATATTAATTATATCCTTATTGGATATGCTTTTATTAATTATTTTCTATGAAAATATAAACTTATTAATTTAAATAATATATGAAATGATTAATAAAATAATTATAATAATTATTTTATTATCATTTCATAATTTTATTAGGGTTATTAAGTTAATTATTTTAACTTAATTATAAAAGTTAATTATAATAAAAGTAAATCGGATATGGATCGAATTAATTAATTTGATCGAGAATAATAATATTATGATAATATATATGATAATACTTAATAATAAATAAATTTTATTTACCACACATGTAATTAATAATTACACATTACCTTGGGCATATCATTCATATTTATATTAAATAAATAAAATAAAATAAAAATTTTATACTTAAAATTTATGATTTATTTATATAGAAAAATATCTCCAAGTCACAAGAATTGCATTTCATGCCAATGCATGAATCGCACAAACAAAGTTATTCCAACAAAATAATAAAGAATGGAACCAGTCATTGAATCCACATAGGCATGATGTTTCAACAGAATAATAAAGAATGGAACCAGGTCATGCAGTAATCCGCACGCATGTGATGTTCCAACAGAATAATACGAGAATGGAATAACAACGAGAATTCACAAGGCATACGATAGGCCAGATGCATAGGTTTATTCCAATGAATAATAAAGAATGGAATAATAGAAGAATTTCACCATGTATGCGGTATTGCAGCATAGGCAAGTTATTCCAACATAATAATAAAGAATGGAATAACAACCCTTACGAGTATTGAAAGAAAATAACTCTCTTCATGAATACGAAAGAATAATACCCTTACCTCAAAAGAAGATCGGATAATGGAATAAAGTGAGGTAGCAGACTTCTCTTCTTCTTTCTCTCTATAATTTCTCTCTATAATAATTGCTCTATAGCTTTAGTGAATTGGTGAGAAAAGAAGGAAGAATGAGCTTCTATTAATAGGAAAATATAGTTTCGATAATTGCACGTTCTGGGCTCAAAATATTACATTATAATACCTTCCTCTTTTCCTTCATTTTTAATTTAGTCCTGCAAGTATTATCAAACTTGCACCACCTCCCCTAATAGTAAATCATGTGAATTAATAGTAAATCATGTGACTCAATAGTTCTAAACATGTGAAAAAATAATTACAGTATAGTACCTTCATCTATACCTCAATTTTTAACTTAGTCATGCAAGTATTATCAATCTTGCACCAACTCCCCTAATAGTAAATGAATGTGAATCAATAGTACACACATGTGAACAAATAGTTATAATCATATGAATTAATAGCAATTAAGTACTCATATATCCGGTTAATTACCCGATTGGTCAATATAACCTCCAAACATCAATTATTATCGAAATAAATGTCGATTTTCACTAACACTAATAATTTCAACACAATGGAACTATCAATTTCATCTTTAATCAACACGAACTTATTCATCATTAATATTATAATTCACAATATTTAACAACCGGTCATTCCCAAGAAAGAGGGGCTTTAGATAAGGATTTCTCCTTATTGGCGCCGCAATTAGTGACCAAACCTCTCTTGATGTAACTTTTAGACATTGTCATTATTGCAAATAATAATATGAATAACTTTGCCATCTCAATTATTGATTTAATAATATAACATATTATACTGATGATAATCGTGACAATAATTGAATCAATAATATGAGAGATATGATGCAACAATTCATCAGTAGTAATAATTGATTATAACCGAGTGACTTCTTACGTAAAGCATCAATAATCAATACCATGTGCTACTATGCAACCATGCCAGACATCTTTGTACTTTTACTATCGGGTAGTTCAACAGTTTTAATGGTAACACTTTCGCCATTATTTTTATAAAAAGATAATTACGTCATTTTCTAACTACAACAATACTTCCGTTGTGGGGTCCACCAATGATTGTATCGTCGTACGAATATTGCCTGACCAATCGAATATTATATAACCACTTGCTTACTTTGAAAAAATTGTAAATATTACCCACAACTATAACATTATATCAAATCCACACCATAATATTCAAAAATATATTTCAAGAAAATTATTCTTTATTCATAAAAGTTGGGGTCTTACAACCTCCCCTTCTTATGAAATTTCATCCTCGAAATTAGGGTACGTTCCTAGTATATCGAAGAGGTGAGGATACCTTGATTTTATTTCAGATTCTAAACTCCCAGGTCATTTCTTCAACATCGTGGCTTTTCCACAAAACTTTGACTTGAGGTATAACTTTAAAGCGTAGAATATGATCCTTCTTATCCAAGATTTTAGCAGGTAACTCTTCATATGTTAAATCTTCCTCTATCTCGTCTGGTTCTAATTCAATAATGTTGTTCGGGTCTTTCACATATTTACGTAACATAGATATGTGAAAAACGTTATGAACACGAGACATACTTGGCGGTAAGACGAGTCTATAGGCCACAGTTCCTACTAGATCGAGGATTAAAAATGGGCCAATGAATCGAGAGTTGAGATTTCCTCTCTTTCCAAATCTCGTAAATTTCTTCCATGGAGCAACATGTAACAATACATGATCTCCAATATCGAATTCCACGTCCTTTCGATGAAGATCAGCATAACTCTTTTGTCGATCTTGTGAGGTTTTTATACATTGTCGGATCATTTGTATCTTTTCCGTAGTCATACATACCAACTCCGATCCCAACAACGTTGCTTCACCCACCTCATCCTAGCATACTGGAGAACGACACTTTCTTCCATACAATGCCTCAAATGGAGCCATGCCAATACTTGTTTGACAACTGTTGTTATAGGAAAACTCCACCAATGGTAAGAACTTGTCCCAACTTCCTTTGAAGTCAAGGACACAGAGTCTTAATAAATCTTCAAGAGTTTGAAAAGTCCTCTCCGACTGCCCATCCGTCTGAGGATGATATGCCGAGCTAAATCATAAATCCGTGCCCATAGCTTTTTATAAACTAACCCAAAATCTTGAAGTGAATCTTGGGTCACCGGCATACCATGCAGTCTTATAATCTCGTTTATGTACATACGAGCAAGATGTTCAAGTGTATAAGTTTCTCGTATAGGTAGAAAATGAGCAGACTTGGTCAATCTATCAACAATGACCCAAATTGCATCTATGCCTTGAGAAACCTTGGGAAGACCAGTAATGAAATCCATGGTAATGTGCTCCCACTTCTATTCTGGAATTTCAAGAGGTTGCAATGGACCTTTTGGTACTTGATGCTCCGCCTTGACTCGTTGACAAGTTAAACACCTTGAGATAAACTCCGTTATCTCTCTCTTCATATTGCTCCACTAAAATGTATGTCGAAGATCACGATACATTTTGGTACTCCTAGGATGGATTGCAAATGGTGTGTTGTGCGCCTCCATCATGATTTTATACTTTAAATCGGGGTTGTTAGGAACACAAAAGTCCGGAGTTGACTCAAGTATTCCTTCTTCATCGATTCTTGCTTCGGCATAGCACCTTCTTGCACTTTCTTCCTCATACGCATCGACCTCCAGTGCAGAGCTTGGCAATTTTAACTTTATCGATTAAAGTCGGTTCTACTCGTATATTCACCATCATCATATGGGTCCCTGGAGTCTTTAACTCTATCTCCATCCTTTGTAAGTCATATAAAATGGGCCTTTGCATTAACAATAATGTACTCGTACCCGAATATGATCTTCTACTCAATGCATCAGCTACTACGTTCTCTTTTCCAAGATGGTATTGAATGGTATGATTGTAATCTGTCAACAACTCAAGCCATCATCGTTGCCGCATGTTGAGTTCCATTTGAGTGAAGAAATATTTGAGGCTTTTATGATCCGTATAGATCTCTACCTTCTCTCCATACAGGTAATGCCTCCAAATCTTAAGCGCAAAAATGACTGCTGCCAACTCTAGATCATGAGTAGGATAATTCCTCTCATATTCTTTGAGTTATCGTGAGGCATATGCTATGACTTTCCCATGTTGCATGAGAACACATCCTAACCCTTTTCCTGAAGCATCACTGTAGATGACAAATCCCTCCGAGCCAGATGGTATTGTCAGAACAGGTGCTGAAATGTGTCTCCTATTGAGTTCTTGAAAACTCTTCTCACATTCCTCGCTCCAACCGAATTTTGTATCTTTTTGAGTCAGCTGAGTTAATGGAGTAGCGATTCGAGAAAACCCTTCTACGAATCTCCTATAATAACCAGCTAAGCCGAGAAAGCTACGTACTTCGATCACTGATTTAGGTTGCTCCCAGTTTTGAATTGCTTCAATCTTTGTCGAGTCAACAGATATCCCATGATTTGATATCACGTGCCCAAGGAATGCAACTTCCTCAAGCCAGAACTCGTATTTCTTCAACTTGGCATATATCTTGTTTTCACGAAGCTTTTGGAGTATCAGCCTCAAATGTTGCTCATGGTCTTCACTGGTTTTGGAGTATATGAGGATGTCATCAATAAAGACGACCACAAAGTGATCCAAATATTCCTTGAATACTCGATTCATCATATCCATGAAGACAGTAAGAGCATTAGTCAATCCAAAAGACATGACTAAGAATTCATAATGCCCGTACCGAGTTCTGAAGGCAGTCTTTGGAATGTCATCAGTTTTAATCTTCAATTGATGATATCCAGAACGAAGATCAATCTTTGAAAAGAATTTGGCTCCTTGCACCTGGTCAAACAGGTCATCAATGCGAGGCAACGGGTACCTATTTTTGATGGTGACATGATTCAACTCCCGATAATTAATACAAAGTTGCATACTTCCATCTTTCTTCTTCACGAATAGAACAGAGCACCCCAAGGAGACGTCTTTAGGGGCGAATGAAACCGATGTCTAACAATTCCTCAGAGTTGGGTTTTTAACTCCAAGAAGTTCAATAGGAGCCATTCGATATGTGGCTTTGAAATGGGTTTTGTACCGGGATTCAAGGTCGATACAAAAATTCAATTTCACGCCTAGGGTAGGCCGGAAGTTCTTCAGGGAATATGTCAGGAAATTTATTTATAATAGAAATATCATTCAAATCTGACGTATTTTTATTTAAATCCGTGACATGGGCTAAGAAAGCTTGACATCCATTTTTCAATAAACGAATAGCTTTATGACTTGATACGACAGTGATTGACTTTAGTGGTTTGGTTGCTTGAATTCGTATAATAGGTTTGTTAGGAATTGAAAGCTAACAACCTTACAAAAATAATAGATTTTAGCATGATGAGTAGTTAACCAATCAATCCTTAAAATCACATCAAATGCAAGTATTTTCAAGGAAATAAGATTGACAAGTAACGTGCGGTTACCGATTTGAATCAAACAAGACTTATAAACAGTGGATGTAATGAAGGTTTCTCCTAACGAAGTTTCAACCAATAAGTCAAAGTCTAATTTCTCCGAAGTCAAATTTACACGTTGAGCGCAAGTATGAGAAATAAAAGAATGGGTAGAACCGGTATCAAATAAGGTATAGACTTCGCTAGAGTTTATGATAAGCTTACCCATGATGACCGCGTTCGGGTTCCTTGCTTTCTGGGAGGTTACGACAAACGCTCTCCAAAACTATCGGCTTTGACTTTTCTGGGATGGCCTTTGGTGCCTCCATCCCAGCTGGACTTGTCTTTGGTGCACGATAAAATTGGGCTAGATTACCTTCTCTTCCACAATTATAACATGCTTTGGACTGCATCGCGCAGTTTGGACTGATATGTCCCTCCCTTTCGCATTTAAAGAATATGATAGGTGGTCATTCTCCTTCCTTAACAACGGGTGTTGGTGCTGACGTTTTTCTATCATTGTTGAATCTCCGTTTCTTGAAATATCCATTTTTACTGTCTTGGCCATGATTACCACCGAAGTGGTTACCATTTCTGGCATGTTGATTCCCTCTACGTTTGTTGTCACCGCTTCGATGACTGCTACCACTGGTATTATCATTTTGCCGGCTGCTTTCTCTTGGTTGGGTTGAGTCGTTATCGCGCTCCAATAACTGAGCCCTATTAATAATATCTGAATACAAACACAGTTTATGAGAAATTAAGTATTGACGTATCTCGGGTTTCAAACCTCTTAGAAACATCCGCGTCATTCTCTCCTCATTATCAACCAAGTGAGACGCAAACCGGGACAGCTCGGAAAACTTATCTTCGTACTGTGACACGGTCATATTGTTCTGCTCCAACTTGATGAACTCTACCTCTTTCATGTGACGAATACTTTAGGGAAAGTACTTGTCATTGAATAGTTCTTGGAACTTCTCCCAAGACATCTTTAGTGCGGTAGGTTGAGTACGCTTTACTGATTTCCACCAGTAATCTGCCTCTCCTCTCAACATAAAGGTGGCAAATGGAACCTTTTTCTCCTTAGAGCATCCCAAAACATCAAATATCTTGGTGATCTGCTTTATCCATGCTTTCGCCTAAAGTGCAGAACGTGCAGGAAGTGTAGAACTCCACTGTGCTGGGACGAAGTCAGTGAACGTCAACTATTAGGACCAGAACTGGTACAACAAACTTCTGAGGTTGTCCAACTCATCAGAACAAGATTGATAGCTGCTCAAGATAGACAAAAGAAATATGTTGATCAACACAGACAAGATCGTGTGCAATTGACATAAGAAATTACGTGTTCCTAAAAGTTTCTCCTTGGAAGGGGAAGATTCGATTTGGTAAAAAGGGGAAACTAAGTCCGAGGTTTATTGGACCCTTTGAAGTGCTGAGGAAAGTTGGAGAGGTAGCTTACGAGGTATCCCTACCTCCAGAATTGTAAAACATTCATAATGTTTTTCACGTGTCGGTGTTACGACTGTATAAATCTGATTACAAGCACGTAATTGAGTACGAACCATTACAGTTTGAGAAAGACTTGTCCTATGAAGAGGTTCCTATCCAGATAGTTGACAGGAAAGAACAAGTGCTTAGGAATAAGGTCATACCTTCTGTAAAGGTAATATGGAGGAACCACAATGTCGAAGAAGTCACGTGGGAACTCGAAGCTGAAATGATGAAGAATTACCCTAAGTTATTTATTTAATCTGTGTCTTTGATTCTGGGGACAGAATCTTTGTAAGTAGGGGAGAATGTGACGAATGAATCATTTGAATTGTGATTCTGAGGATAGAATCCTTGTAAGGAGGGAATGATGTAACATTGCAGAATTTTATAAATTGTTATATTGAATATTTATTGAATTATATAAGTATTTAATGGATGTGGTTATTGTTAATTGAATAATTATTCAAATGTGATTCGATGTGGTTAATTATTTGTTAAGTAAATAATTAAGGAAATTAATTAGTATATTCTAATTTAATTTAATTATTAAGTTAGAGAAATTTGATTAAATAAATTATTATATTTTAATTTGAATTTGTAAATTAAAAGGATGTGTTAGTGGATTAAATAAAGTTATGATTATAAAGAAAATTATAATTTGGTGGTATTGATTTATGTGTTAAAGTGATTTAATAAATTGTTTTTAGAATTAATTTAATTAAATTAAAGTGTGACAAATAACCTTGTTATAAAGGAGTTACTAAAATAATTTAAGGGAGTTTAATTTAGTTTTGCCAAACAAGGCCTTATGCCTATTAAGTCTTTAATATAATTGTGTTTTACCAAACAAGGTGTAAGGATTAATGGGTTATTTTTAGTTAGTTAACCAAACAAGCCTTATGGCTTTTGATTTCAAAAATTATAACTGATGTCAGTTAAGTTAGTATTATATTATATATTTAATATTATCATTATTATTATAATGTTAGATATCTAAAGACGCTAGATAGAGTTAGGAAGAAAAGAAAGACTCAGAGGAAGAAGAAGAAGAGAAGAAGAAAAGAAGAGAGGAAGGAAGACTAGAGAATTGAGAAAAGAATTAGGGAAAAGAAGTTTGATAATCAAAAGGGATAGCCATCATCTTCTACAATCAAGGTATTCTCCTATTTCTTTTAGTTTTAAAAGTTTTAGCTTTCTCTTCTCCTATTTCTCTGTAAATTTTTTGTGATAGGATAATTGTTGATTTTATGTGTGTTCATATGATAAACTATTGTTGTAAAGTTATTTTTTATAGGTTATATATGATTATAGTCAATGAATTGATAATATATATGTAATTTGTGAAGAAAACGTTTTTACAGAGAGTTTTTGTGAATATATATTGTTTAGCTTAAAGTAAAAATTAAGGGCTAATTCGTTGTTTAGTTGATAAATTGACCATTTAATTTGATAGAGTATGTATAATTATTGATAAAGATACTTTGAATTAGTTGTTTTGGTTGAAAAACAAAATTTACAGTGTTGATTTTCATTGAAATATCAAAAAGTGAGTTTTTATCAAAAACAGTGAAATTGGATGTTTTAAATTTTTTGTTTATGTTGTTGTATGGGTAGAAACATGTTAGGAGTTCTTGAATTATGTTTACATGAAGTTTTTGTATGAATTGCATGTGAATTAGTCTGTTAGAAACGAGCTTGTAGGCCAAAATTGGCTTTTTCTTATATTGTTGCCGGTCATCAATTTGAATCTAGCGATTAGTAGCGCCCAGTCATATGACTTAGTAGTATAATTATCGCTACTACGTCATATCTTTCACGTCATTGCATACGATCCATGATGTAAATCGTAGCCAGCCCATGATGAGTTAAAGCGAATCGGTCCGATAGTGTACTTTTTGTACACGAAATTTTAAGAAAAGTTATGTGATGATAGTAGGACTGTAAAATGTTGATTTTAGTATTTCTATACTATGAATAATTATGTTATTAAAGATTAACTTGTGTTATAACTTGATTATGTGATTAAATAATCAAACATACATGATGAATATAGTTAGTTAAGTTGTAAAGTGGTAGTGACTAACTACATCATGATGATGTATATACATATATATATATATGGGGTATTGTGATTCAAATTAATTCGGTTTAGCCTACGAGCAAGGCAAGTTTTCTAATCCTTTATCTTGTTGAACTAATTATTGTTTCCAATTCGATTACCTCATAATGATGCAATCTGTCTAAACTTTGGTTTGATGTTGAACAAGTTATTCTTGTATTTAACTTGTTGTTTAGCATGCACAACTATATATACTAATGTCGAACATTTCTATCGTTCAAATTGCTATGCATGCTTAGTATTCAATTCTAATTAACCTTGGCTTAATATTGTTCAAGCAAGGTATGCTATAGTTATTCAAATTGTATGTTATTAGATTATTCCTAAAGCATGACTTTAGTTTACTATGATTGATTCAATCACGATTATTCTATAGTATAGTGTTATTGGTTTTATTCAACTACTCCTTAGTTGATGTTCGTTGAACTCCAAATTACCTTGAAAGCTTATCCAAACCAAACTTCCTTTGGTGCGGACTTGTACTCTAAATACTGAGATGAACAACCCTATTGTTATGATTAGGGGTTAACTTACGAATAGCGTTAAAATATTTGTGCACAATACATTGTACGAAAGGGTTGATCCCCAAAGTGACGAGGTCCTTATAGTCTTATGACTGTTAAAGTTGGAGTTGAAAGATTACTTGCAACTGTGGACGTAGTTTATGGTCTTACGACCCTCAGTGATGTATATTTTCCATATTTTGGAATTCCAGTTTCTGATTATTGTTGATAGAGTACTATTCACTTTTGATGAGCCTATTTCGACAGTTATTATTGTTATACTCCTGTTGATTCCATATTATATCCAGTGAGCAATTGTTTTGCTCACTCTTGCATATTTATAAACTCATTGCAGCTAAAGAAGAGAAGGTAGGTGAACCTTCGACTAGCAAAGGAAAGGGAAAAATGTACAAGTGATGAAGACTTGTAATTTTTACTTTGATTAAGATGTTAGACTTTTATTATGTTGATCTTAGACTTTATTTTAAAGAAGTTATGTAATGTTTTCCGCATTTGAATGATGATTAAAGGTTAGATAACCTGGGAGATTTTTATTATGTAACCCTTTAATGGGGAAGGTTTTTTTTATTTATTCAGTTTTATTATGATTGGGTAGTTAGATATGAATGTTTGATCAAGTGAACACCAAATCCTGTGGGAATAAAGTACCTGGATTTGGGGGTGTCACAAGTTGGTATCAAAGCCTTAGGTTATGAACCTTAGGTGGGGGAAAAGCCTTAGGAAGTAACCTTCGAGAAGATAGTGATGATAAACTCTTATTGAGTTTTAAAGAGGAAGTAATAAAACACTTATGTGATTATGTGTTTACAACTTATGTGCTCGTGAGAGTCGAGTAGTAATGATTAGTAATTAAAACTTAAACTTTGGTTGACAGGATTACTAATATAGGAGGATCCAGTCAGGCTAGGGAGGAAGGACTTCAGATGCCTAGAGAGGATGAATCTCGTGACGTTCAAGTGGTTTGGGAACAACTACTTCCACGAGAGTCAGCCCCATTGCTCACGGTGGTCGAAGATGATGATGATGATGTAGAAACAGATGAGGAAGATCTCGAGGAGCTGCCACAGACGGATGAAGAGGACGAGGAGGAAAGGATTCCACTTAACTTGATAGCTGGCCGTATATACGATGAGGTGCATGACCGCAATGTGGAACTTCAAGATACTGTCGAGGAGTTACAAGAGATAGTAGCTGAACAACAGACCTCGATGGCACAGAAGGACGATGAGATCCAGGATCGAGAAGAACGACTAAACAATGTTGAAGAGAAGCTGGTTCACACTGAAGAAGAGAACGACCAAATGAGAGCAGAGGTGGCTGAGTTGAAGAGCAAGTTGAGAGAAGAATCTATAAAAAGGGCAAGAGCCGAAGACGCGTACAGTGAAGTTTATCAACAAGACGAAATAGCAAAGGGAGAAGCACAAGCAAAGAGAAGGAAGATGGAAGAAATGGATAACGTGTTCAACACCGCGATCAATCGAGCTCAAGACCCGGTCATGGGTTATCCAATTCAGTTCGAGACGCTACCCTCGTTCATACTAGATCGTCGAACCATGTTCCGAAAGTGGAAGAAGAAGAGCGTCGTAAAGGCTTTGCGCAAGATCTTGATAGGACATCGTAGGGAGTGTACTTGAATTATGTTATGATAAATAATTTGTAAATCCCAAGTGTTATGCAACCTATGGGATATGATGATGATGTCCTGAAACTTTAGTAGTTCAGGAAAATAATGTAAATAGCAGTGATGCCATTGATATGATGTTTTCAAAGGAGTTATGAATAAAAGTTATTTATCTTATTATTCCAACGTGTTATGTGTTATGTGATTACTACTTCTTTGGGGGCAAGTTAAGTAGAAGTTACTTAAAAAAATTAAAAAAAAAATTGAGTAATAGTCTAATGAATGTATTTTTAACAGAAAATGCCTCCAAGACGTTAACCACCCCAACAGAGAACCACTGAAGGAACCAACAACAATGATGAAGCTAACCCCTGCTCAAAGAAATTGGTGACGCATCGACAGTAGCAGCATCGCAAAATCAACCACAAAATCAGGCTACGACGTTTAAGGATTTCAAGGTGGTTGGACCACCAGAATTACGTGGGTCCATGAACCCGATTGAGGTACAGACCTAGGTCATGGAGATAGAGAAAGTGTTTGATGTTGTGGGAGTAGGGGAAGATCAGAAGACTGCTTTTGCAACATTCATGTAGAAAGCAGAGGCTAGTTATTGGTGGCATGCCAATAAAACTCGGGAGGGACCAGGAATTATGAATTTGGATATGTTCAAGGAGATGTTCTTCGAGATCTACTTCCCAGAGAGTTTTAAAAGTCAGTTGGAAGTACAATTTTTAGAACTGAAGCAGGGAACGATGACGGTGTCGGAGTTTGCCGCAAAATTCAATGAGTTGGCGAGGTTTGCGCCATATCAAGTCAGCACAGACGAACACAAGGCGAAGAGGTTTGAACAGGACCCAAGCCTCGTTGTTCAAGAGGGTTTCTTGTTCCAGATTGAAGACGTTTACGTATGATGGAAAAGGCAATTCTCACCGAAGGTGGAGGCGAGGCTGTAACCAAGTTCAATCGGGAACAGAAAAAGAAGAAGAATGAAGTGGAGGTTAAGAATAGAAGTGGTGGTAGTGGAAATAATAATCTGAAAAAGAAAGTGGAATGGAAATGTGGGTGCTGGGAATCAACAAGGTAGTCAGCAGAGTAAAAAGTTTGAAGCATGTGCTACATGCGGGAAGTTTCACAAGGGGGTATGCTAATGGGGAAACGAGTATGCTTTAACTGTGGCCAGGAGGGTCACATCGCCCCAAATTACAATCAGCCCAAGAAGAATGTTTGCTACACTTGCGAGTCCAAGGATCACTTTGTTCGTGAGTGCCCTAAGAAGAAAGTTGGAGAGACAATGGGAAACAAGGGAGGCAGCAATGGAAGTACTTGGGCCATTACTTGACCAACGGCATCAAACAAACCCACAGCCAGAACTTTTAACATGACTGTGTAAGATGTTGTGCAATCAAAGGATGTGGTGTCAGGTATTATCTCGATCAATGATATTGATGCTTATGTATTATTTGATTCGGGTGCTACTTGTTCATTTATATCTGATGAATTTGCTATAAGATTAGGATTGCCTAGTGAAGAATTGAACTTCCCTTTAAACATAGAAATTATGCGAATAAGGAAGTAGTTCCTCAAGTAGGTTCGTATACAAGAACCGTAGGGTGAATATTAAGGGAAACATTTTGATGGTAGATTTGATTCCGATCAGGCTAGGAGAGTTTGATGTTATTTTGGGAATGGATTGGTTGTTCAATTATGGAGCGATAATTGACTGCCAAAAGAAATGTGTAAACCTTATGACTCCATCAAAGGTAGTATTCAATGGTATCAAATCACCTAGACAAATGAGATGTCTGACGATTATGCAGGCCAAGAAGTTGTTGAGTCAAGGCTGTGTGGGTTATTTAGCTTACATAGTCAATACTCAGAAGAAGGGCGTGAAACTGGAAGAAATACCAGTAGTTAGGGAGTTTGTGGATGTAATTTTGGAGGATTTGACGGGCCTTCCGCCTGACAGAGAGATCGAGTTCGTGATCGACTTAGCACCAGGAACTGCTCCGATATCGAAGGCCCCGTACAGAATGGCTCTGGTGGAGATGAAAGAACTGATGGTACAACTACAGGAGCTGTTGGACAAGAAATACATTTAGCCGAGTGTGTCACCATGGGGAGCACAGGTGTTATTCGTAAAGAAGAAGGATGGGTCAATGTGTATTTGCATTGATTATAGGGAGTTAAACAAAGTCACTATTACGAATAAATATCCACTACCGAGAATAGATGACTTATTTGATCAATTGAAGGGTGCTAGATATTTCTCAAAAATAGATTTGAGAAGTGGGTATCATCAACTGAAGGTAAGAAAGGAGGATGTACCGAAGACGTCATTCCGAACTCGGTATGGACATTACGAATTTTTGGTGATGTCTTTTGGTTTGACAAACGCCCCTGCAGCGTTCATGGATTTGATGAACAGGGTGTTTAAACCATTTTTAGATAAGTTTGTGGTGGTGTTTATCGACAAAATTCTGGCGTACTCTAAAACTCAAGAGGAACATGTGGAACACATACGTCTAACGTTGGAGACGCTAAGAAAAGAAAAGTTGTATGCGAGATTCTCTAAATATGAATTTTGGCTGGAACATGTATAATTTCTTGGGCACGTAATTGACAAGGATGGAATTTCAGTGGATCCATCAAAGGTTGAAGCTGTGATAAATTGGGAACAACCAAGAAATCCATCAGAAGTTAGAAGTTTCTTAGGATTAGCAGGGTATTACAGACGGTTTATCCAGGATTTCTCCAAGATTGCCACTCCATTGACAAATTTGACGAGGAAATCTGTAAAATTTGTTTGGACGGAGAAGTGTGAAGAAAGCTTCCAAGAATTGAAAAAGAAGTTAAATATGGCACATGTTTTGTCATTACCGGATAATACAGGAAATTTTGTGGTGTATAGTGACGCTTCACACAAGGGATTATGATGTGTCCTTATGCAAAACGGGAAGGTCATCGCGTATGCATCAAGACAATTGAAAGACTACAAAAAAGGGTATCCGACTCATGATTTAGAGTTGGCGGCAGTTGTGTTTGCTCTAAAGATATGGAGACACTATCTCTATGGAGAGAAATGTGAGATTTACACAGACCATAAAAGTCTGAAGTATATTTTCACACAGAAGGACCTGAACATGCATTAAAGAAGATGGATAGAACTGGTAAAAGATTATGATTGTGAGATCTTTTATCATCTACGCAAAGCAAACGTGGTTGCAGATGCCTTGAGTTGGAAAGTCAGAGAAAAGTTAATGTTGTTAACTGATAAGGAGGAGCTTATTTCAGCAATGACACGGTTAGAGTTGGAAATCAAATTTCCAAAAGAATCCGATGAAAGATGTTACCAGATGGAAGCCAGTTCAACTTTGGCGGAAAAAGTGAAGAACGCTCAACTGCAGGATGAGGAATGAAAAAAAATAAAAGAAAGTGTGGTCGAGGGAAAGGAAGTAAAGTACAAAGTTGATACCGAGGGGATGCTGAGATTTGAAGGACGAATATGGGTTCCAGCAGTACCAGACATTAAAGAGGACATCTTGACAGAAGCCCATAGCTCGACATATTTGATTCATCCAGGAAGTATGAAGATGTATCAAGACTTGCGACGACATTTTTGGTGGCCAAATATGAAAAGAGACATTGCAGAATGCGTTGCAAAGTGCTTGACATGTCAGAGAGTCAAGGCCGAGCATCAAAGGCTAAGCGAATTACTTCAACCATTAGAGATACCAAAATAGAAATGGGAACATATCACAATTGATTTTGTGGTAGGTCTTCCAACAACTCAGAAAGGATACGATGCGATTTGGGTGATAGTGGACATATTGACAAAATCTGCACACTTTTTGCTAATAAAGATTAGATTCAATCTTGATCAGCTGGTAAAACTATATGTTAAAGAGATCATTGCAAGACATGGAGTTTCAGTGTCAATTATGTCAGACAGAGATCCGAGGTTCACATCAAACTTCTAGAAGAGACTACAAGAATGTATGGGAACACAGTTGCGAATAAGTACGGCATATCATCTGCAAACAGATGGCCAAAGCGAACGAACGATTCAGACATTGGAAGATATGTTGAGAGCATGCGTCATGGATTTCAAAGGAAGCTGGGATGAACAATTACCGTTGGTGGAATTTGCCTACAATAACAATTACCAAAACTGTATGCCGCCTTACGAAGCATTATACGGCAGGAAGTGCAGAACTCCACTGTGCTGGGACGAAGTCGGTGAACGTCAACTGTTAGGACCAGAACTGGTACAACAAACTGTTGAGGTTGTCTAACTCATCAGAACAAGATTGATAGCTGCTCAAGACAGACAAAAGAAATATGTTGATCAACACAGATAAGATTGTGCAATTGACATAGGAAATTACGTGTTCCTAAAAGTTTCTCCTTGGAAGGGGAAGATTCGATTTGGTAAAAAGGGGAAACTAAGTCCGAGGTTTATTGGACCCTTTGAAGTGCTGAGGAAAGTTGGAGAGGTAGCTTACGAGGTAGCCCTACCTCCAGAATTGCAAAAAATTCATAATGTTTTTCACGTGTTTGTTATTACATCAGATAAATCTGATTACAAGCACGTAATTGAGTACGAACCATTACAGTTTGAGAAAGACTTGTCCTATGAAGAGATTCCTATCCAGATAGTCAACAGGAAAGAACAAGTGCTCAGGAATAAGGTCATACCTTCTGTAAAGGTAATATGGAGGAACCACAATGTCGAAGAGGCCACGCTGGATCTCGGTTTAAAATGATTAAGAATTACCACGAGTTATTTGTTTAATTCAGGTCTTCGATTCTGGGATGAATCTTTGTAAGTAGGGGAGAATGTGACGAATGAATTGTTTGAATTGTGATTCTGAGGATAGAATCCTTGTAAGGAGGGAATGATGTAACATTCCAGAATTTTATAAATTGTTATATTGAATATTTATTGAATTATATAAGTATTTAATGGATGTGGTTATTGTTAATTGAATAATTATTCAAATGTGATTCGATGTGGTTAATTATTTGTTAAGTAAATAATTAAGGAAATTAATTAGTATATTCTAATTTAATTTAATTATTAAGTTAGAGAAATTTGATTAAATAAATTATTATATTTTAATTTGAATTTGTAAATTAAAAGGATGTGTTAGTGGATTAAATAAAGTTATGATTATAAAGAAAATTATAATTTGGTGGTATTGATTTATGTGTTAAAGTGATTTAATAAATTATTTGTAGAATTAATTTAATTAAATTAAAGTGTGACAAATAACCTTGTTATAAAGGAGTTACTAAAATAAATTAAGGGAGTTTACTTCAGTTTTTCCAAACAAGGCCTAATGCCTATTAAGTCTTTAATATAATTGTGTTTTACCAAACAAGGTGTAAGGATTAATGGGTTATTTTTAGTTAGTTAACCAAACAAGCCTTATGACTTTTGATTTCAAAAATTATAACTGATCTCAGTTAAGTTAGTATTATATTATATATTTAATATTATCATTATTATTATACGTTAGATATCTAGTACGCTAGATAGAGTTAGGAAGAAAAGAAAGACTCAGAGGAAGAAGAAGAAGAAAAGAAGAAGAAAAGAAGAGAGGAAGGAAGACTAGAGAATTGAGAAAAGAATTGGAGAAAAGAAGTTTGATAATCAAAAGGATAGCCATCATCTTCTACAATTGTTGACTTATGTCACACTCTATGTTTTGATGATGACCATATTAGTTCACTAATTACATTATATATCATTTCGGGATCATCAAGGAAGAAGGTCCAAAGTCAAGATGCCTTTGAAGAAAGAAAAAAAGCTAAATTGAGTCTTAGGAATATATGTAAGATTTTAGCGATTATTACTTTCCAAAATAAGGCTCTAGGACATGTGCATTACATATATATACCGCATTCATATTTGATGTTGCATGTTTAATAATATGCATGACAAAATTGCTCAACATAAGGAATCAAATCTGTAAAAAAACCCACACGGTAGAGCATGAAATGACTCTCATAAATTATGCATTTTATCTCTAAGATCACGGATAAAACAACAATGGGATAGCGAGAAGTCGTGCATTACAATTCAAGGTATTTAATTGGTTATCTCCAACGGCCCAATCCATATGGACAAGGCGGAAAAATTATGGTAAGCATAAATCATGACATCATAGATCTTGCATCATAAATCACGCCAGCATATATCATATCAAGGGTCTTAATTCTAGGAAATTAATTAAGGTAACTAGTTGATTGATTACCATACGCAATACAGGAATCATGAGCCATGATTTGGGAAATCTAATTGGTTGGGTTTAACGGTCCAATATATATTGAGAAATATAGAAACTAGCGTGTCAATATATATGGTAATGATTTCCGGACTTCTAGAAATTGAAACAGGGCATAAAATCAATTAGTCTTAAAAGTATTGACAAGGTGATCTTATGGAAATCAAACTGAATATATCATGATGTCTGCTAAATGGTTTTAAACGAGAAGATTACAGAATCAAATCTGTGCAAACGAAAATACTCTCGAAAGAGGTGTATATAAACAGAACTAGCTAACAGTTTTAAAACACGAAATACATACACAGAAAATAATAATAGCATATAAGTTGAGATTATTTTCCACTTTGAATAGATATTGATTGCATTAAAACGAGTTGCGATTTGAATACATTACGGTAATATCCTTCTTGCATATCATTTCATACTAGAGCCTTGAGTTGGTAAGTAATATATTGCTTGATCATTAGACCTCTAGTATTGTATTTTAATTATCATATCTAAATCTATATTGTATTGGGTAATCTTGTTTGGGTTGATAACTTATTACGATCAAGTTGAAGGAAAGCATAGGTGCTTAAGAGTGCATAGGTGCACAAGGAACAAAGGTGTTCAAATTTGATAGAACTTGTATTGTAATTGGAAAAGTTGAATAAAAGTGAGTCTCAATACTAGTTGGTATTGGATGTGGATTAGGCTACTATTCTAGAGGGTAGTAGTTGAACCACGTAAAAATTAGGGTGTTTGTGTGATTGCATTCTATACTTGAATATTACATTATTTATCCGACAACTTTGCATTCTATCCATATCAGTAATCCAGCTTGCTGCAAACACTCAAGGAATTTTTGATAAGAAATAAAAATTGGACATAGTTTGTGCCTACACTTATTCAACCCCCCCTTCTAAGTGTATCTATTTAAATTTCATTTGGTATTAAAGCTTGGCTCTACTTATCTTGGTCTTAAAGGTGACTTGTAGGGAAAGATTCTGACATGGCACAACTTGGAAGCGCTCATCACGAAGGACAATCAACCAACCAGCCTCTCTACTTTTTTGGGCCCGAGAACTATAACTTACGGAAATTTGGATGAGGATATATCTCAAAAGCGAGACCCATGGGAATGGTGGGTGGTAGAGAATGGATAGAGTAATCCAAGGAAAGATGATGGTACTCCAAAAACTCTACTCGAGATGGACTCAACCGAAACATACATGGTGTCATACGATTCAAAAGCAATGAACACTCTCCTTAGTGGCATGGTGCAATCCAAAATAGATAAAGTTTCTTCATGCAACACATCAAAAGAGATATGGGATACCCTAGTGGTAAGTCACGAAGGAACTTCAAAGTCACGAGAAGTTAAGCTAAGTATGCTCATGCATGATTACAAAATGTTCAAAGCTGGAAAGAGATGAAACAATCAAAATGGCTCAAACACGATTCTTGGTACTTATAAATTCTTTAAAGTTGCTCGACAAGTCAATTCCACAAAGTGAAATCAACCGTAAGTTACTTCGGGCTATGCCCAAAAGGTTTGCATCTAAAATTACTACTCTTCAAGATTTCGTCAATATTTCTTCTATGGATACATTAACTCTCTTTGGTGAATTGGAAGAATATGAACATCAATTAAAAGATATGATGATGAGGAAGAAGTTCCTCGAAAGAAGGTACTAACTTTAAATGCGAGAATTGAAGAAGAGCTTGAGAATAACTCGGATGATGAAATAGCCATGATGTCGAGAAGACTTAAAGGCCTACTTCAAAGAAAGAATCAAAGGAAAAATACATTCAACGCAAAACAAATTCAAAGCAAAAGCCAACCAAGAAGAAACCTGTTTTTGAGTGTGGACGACAGAATTTCATTTAAAAAGGATTGCTTCCAACTCAAAAACAAAGGAAAGCAAGGAAATAAAGAGTTCAAAAAGCATAAAGCATTTCTAACATGGAGTGATGATGAAGAATCCGAAGTGGAAATAGACGCAAACGATGAATTGGCTCAAATATGCTTCATGGGACTTGAAGGTGAATCCAGTGCGGTACTTCTTTCTAATAGTATTACTTTGAAACAAGAGAATGAAAAAACTAAAAGAAAAAAAAATGTACTTAAAAGATCTAGTAAACACTTTAATGGGTGAAGTGGAGGCGCTAATAGATGAAAAGAAAAAATTAGAAAAAGTAACACACACAAATGAGGAAAAGGTACTAGCGAAGAAAAATGGATATTTAGATAATTTCAATAAAATACTGTTCAACAAGGTAAAACAACTAAATAATGAAGTTGAAAAACTAAAAAATGAGATAAAAATGAGAGACGTATGCATTGATGCATTTGGTAATGAATCGACTAATAAAACATCTCCAACTAATGATCTACAAAAAGAAATAGAATCATTAAAAATCTCTCTAGCAAAATTTGTTCATGGGGAAGAAAACCTAAATGTTATGCTAGGAAAACAAAGACCCAGTTATGATAAACAAGGCATAGGCTACAACCAAATATATAGAAAAGAAGTTAAAATGTTAAAATCAAAGTCATCGTTTAAATTAAATTATTACACGCCTTTTACTTCTTGCAAAAATTGTGGCATTAAAGGACATCTAGAGATAAATTGCTCGAGAAAGAAAAATCGAAGTAAAGCTGTATGGATAAAGAAAAAAGTGATGTGATTTCAACTAACACAAGTGGACCCAAAAGATATGGGTACCAAAAATATAAATTGTATCTCTCTTATACGGTATGTTTTTCAAAGCCAAAGTATCTTCTCAAAAGTGGATCCTTGACGGTAGGATGTTCACGTCATATGATGGAGACAAATCTAAGTTAAATGGAACTAAATGTCAAAAAGAAACATGGAACTGTCACATTCGGTGATAATCGGTCATGCGAAATAATTGGGAAAGGTAAAATCGGTAATGGTAAGGTTAACATTAATAATGTTCATCTTGTCAATGGACTAGAATTCAATCTTATCAGTGTTAGTCAATTAATGGATAATGGGCATCAAGTAAAGTTTGAAAAAGATAAATGTACAATTTCACATGGTAAAATCTTGCTTTAGTTGCCCAAAGAGAGGGAATATATATACTCTTGATTTTGAAGCGACGGAGGAGGAAGAATTATGTCTTACTGTTTATTCAAGATGAAGCGAATCTATGGCATAGAAGAATGGGACATGTTCATATGGACCTCATCAAGAAGTTGTCATCAAAGAACTTAGTAAGAGGATTACCCAAAGTGAATTTTGAGAAGAAAGGTATATCTGAACCTTGTCAACTCGGAAAACAAGTAAGAACATCGTTCACGACCAAAAAACATGGTATCAACTTCTTCTCCTTATAATTGCTTCATCTCGATTTATTTGGACACGAAAGGCATGCTAGTCTAAGCGGTAAATTCTATGCTTTTGTGATAGTCGATGATTTCTCTAGATATACATGGGTACTATTCCTTAGAACAAAAGATGAGGCATTTAAAGAATTTGAAAAAGCGATTAAAAATTTGGAAACCAAATACGATCTTAATCTTATAAGAATCGAAGTGATCATGGTCTTTGAATTTCAAAAGGATTTTATTACATTACGTAATCAAAAGGAATAACTCATGAATTCTCAAAGACCTAGAACCCCTCAACAAAATGGAGTGGTAGAAAAAAAAAATCAATGCGTTACAAAAAGCATGACTAGAACACTAATTCAAGAAAGTAAACTCCCAAAGAAATTTTGAAATTTGAAGCTATAAAACACATCATGTTATGTACTGAATAGAGTGTTAATCCATCCAATTCTTTTGAAAACACCATATGAATTATTAAATAAACGACTTCCTAATATAAGCTATTTCAAAATCTTTGGATCTAAATGTTTTATTCTTGACACTAGTGGGAACTTAGGCAAGTTTGATGCTAGATCTTATGAGGGAATATTCATTGGCTATGCACAAAATAGTAGAGCATATCGCATTTATAATGTGCAAAAGTTGTGTATCGAAGAATCTATACATATCAAATTTAATGAACTTAACCATGATATTCCAAAAGAAAGAAAGAAGATGCGAGAATTTTAGAGACTAACTGCAAAACCCATCATACCACATAAAGCAAAAGCAACAAGACTATGGAACCGATCCGAAAAAATGGATTAGAAGAACAGCAAGATCAAGATTCTATCCAGCAAGATGAATACGAAAATCAGGAACATATCCAGCAAGCTGAAATGGATGAACAACCAGACCACAATTCTCAATCTACTGAAGAAGTAATACATAATGTTCAACTTCCAAAATCAGCAAGATACATCAAAAATCATCCTCCTGATAACATCATTGGAGACATAAATGAAGGAGTTACTACAAGAAGAAAAGCACAAAACATGTGTGCTTTCTCAGCATTCCTATCCCAGATTGAACCAAAGAACGCCAATGAAGCCATACTTGATGAAAATTGGCTACTAGCAATGCAAGAAGAGTTACAACAATTTGAAAGATGTCAAGTGTGGGAATTGATGCCTCCTCCGAAAGATGTATCCATTATTGGAACTAAATGGGTATTCAAAAACAAACTTGATGAGTTGAACAATTACAAGAAACAAAGCGAGATTAGTAAGCTCAAGGATATAACCAACAAGAAGGAATAGACTATGAAGAAACATTTGCCCCAGTAGCCCGCTTGGAATCCATTCGTATACTACTAGCATTCGCTTGTTTTAGAAAGTTCAAACTACACCAAATGGATGTCAAAAGCGCCTTCCTCAACGGTTACATAAATGAAGAAGTCTATGTAAAACAGCCACCTAGATTCGAACATGACAAGTTCCCTCATTACGTATACAAACTCAAGAAGGCACTCTATGGACTCAAACAAGCTCCAAGGGCTTGGTACGAAAGATTGAGTAAGTATCTCTTATCAAATGGGTTCATACGAGGTAAAATCGACTCCACGCTATTTATTAAACGTCAAAATAAAGATATTATTATTGCACAAATTTATGTGGACGATATAATATTTGGTGCTACTAATAATTTTCTTTGTGAGTGGTTTTCCAAATGCATGCACAAAGAGTTTGACATGAGCCTTATGGGAGAACTCAACTACTTTCTGGGCCTTCAAATTAAACAAAATCATGAAGGTATATTCATTCATCAAACTAAGTACACAAAAGAGCTTCTTAAGAGATTCGGGTTTGATAATTCAAACTCAAAGACCACACCAATGAGCACATCAATAAAACTCACTGCAGATGAAAAAGGTACGGATGTAGAGGTAACAAAATACGAGAGGTATGATCGGATC
This sequence comes from Panax ginseng, assembly GCA_020205605.1. Taxonomy (NCBI): domain Eukaryota; kingdom Viridiplantae; phylum Streptophyta; class Magnoliopsida; order Apiales; family Araliaceae; genus Panax; species Panax ginseng. The sequence goes on along the minus strand of CM035136.1, from coordinate 128,513,076 downwards.
CCTACTATATTTAACTACTTCTAGACACGATATAATGTATACGGTGTGTGTACATGTGTGCTCGGTTTTAGAGCAAAACCAAAAGAATCCCACCTACACAGTACATTAAAAGCGAATATTTAAATATTTGAGTGGTACTACTAATTTAGGATTATTTTATCCAAAATGTGACAATTTTGATCTAATGGGTTACTCAGATGCTGACTATGCAGGTTGTCAAATAGATAGAAAAAGCACAAGCGGTGCATGTACATTTTGGGACAAAGTCTTGTCTCATGGCATAGCAAAAAAGCAAACGTCAGTCGCTCTATCCACCACTTGAGGGGTGAATATTTAGCGGCGAGAAGTTCTTTGCTCCCAAATTTTATGGATCGTCAAACACTATGTGACTTTGGCATCATATGTGAAAATGTACCCATATCTTGCGCGATAATACAAGCACCATAGCCATCTCTAAAAATCCGATTACTACATTCTACTTTAAAACACATAGAAATGCGCCACCATTTTCTTAGAGACAATGTGTCCAAAGGCTTAATAAGATTGATATTCATTCCCACTGAGCATCAATTAGCAGATATCTTTACAAAACCTTTAGGGGAAGACCGGTTCTGTACCTTAAGAAGAGAACTCAGGATGTGTCTGAAATAAATACAATCTATATATCTTAAGGAAAATAGACAGTCACGGCGTATCTAGGTGCCATAATTACGTTCATTGTATCTATTCAAGATCTTCATTCCATAACACAGCAACACGTCTTTCCAAATCTCGGTAACACACAGCTTTTAAAAGACAGACTCTACTTTACTAATCCAAGCTCTCTCTCTCTCTCTGTCTTCTGCATATCCCAACTCTCTCTGCACCCCTACACCTCCCTCAAACCCCAACCGTGAAGATGAAAACATGGCGATCCAGACAAATCCGTGATGAATCGGACGACGAGATATCGCTACCATCTCCTCATCCCACTTCTACTCGACGGCTGAAACGGAAGCAGCCCTCGGTCCAAACCATCTCCGGCGACTCCTCTCCGGTCGAATCGGAAGCTAGCTTACCCTCTCCTCCACCGATTGGGACGTCCACGATCACTAAACGAAGAGCAGTCAAGGAATCGTCACTCAATTCCCCTCCTTTGACGGTAAACCCTCTCCCTGTTTCAATGCATGTTGTCCCTGATGATTTTTTTATAGAGGTCACAACTTCGAACTTCGCTTTAAGTCATCTATATGTCACAAAATCTTTGTCTATGAAAAATCAATAGACATGTTTTACTACCAAAACTCCCTCTTCATCGCCTTTTTTTGTCATGTGTGAGTGCATCTTCCTTAAGCACTCCTCCTCGTTAACACCCCCCAAAATTGGTTCAAATTGGTTTTACACCAATCTTGAGAATAATGGAGATTGCTACACTTCCTTTGTTAAAGGAAAATCTTTGTTCTTCACACCTATGGATTTAGGGAGTATACTGTCCATCCCATACACCGGGGACTGCCCCTTCACTCTCAAAGGGCCCATATCTACTCCTCTGTCTCCCTTAGTACAACTTCGCATTATCTTGGATGATCCAACAGTGTCCTCTGTCACCCTTCCCAAAACCACCGAAGTATCTCCTCTTGCAGTCGTCCTTCACAAATTGTTACGATATAATCTTCTCCCTCGTCTCGGTGGTGGCGCTGAGTTCACGTATCAGGATTTGGTCTTAGTAGCATTAATCATGACCGGTCAATCTTTTAACTTTTCACTCATGATGCTAAAACACATGCTTCACTGTGTTAAACACTCCAAAAAGTGTCTGCCCTACAGCTTCTTCCTCACCAAACTATTTACTCACTTCCAAATTCCACTCGACGATGAGGGTTCCATCCAATTAACTGATTCTATCAATTCTACCTATCTCAAAGGGCTCATATTACTCTGCTTAAAGGAAAGTTCATCCGTGTGGTACCCAAATTCCCAAACCCATACCTCCTACTTCCTCGCCTTCCTCCCCCACGAAATTCTCACTCTCCTTCACACCATTGCCAATAATCAAGCCCAACTCTCTTACGATGTCAAAGATATTCAACTCCATCTCTCTGTCCTTGAAAAAGGAAAAGCGCCCATCCGTCATTCGATCTTGAGGTATGTTTATGCAATGTGGAAGATGAGTTTATTGACCTTGAGTAGGTTTTGAGTTGCACACTCGGGCGATGGTTGAAGCCTACAACGGAAGATGAACATAATACTTTGTCAATTGAGTCTTGAGCTAAAGTTCATCAACAACAAATTGGAACTTTGGGACGCTTTCTGAGAAGCGCCACATGAATGATCTTAGTGAGGAGCTGCAAAGCGGAGACCAAGTCCAAGCACGCATACAGAATGGCCCCAATGCAATTGGATGGCCAATATCAAGGAGACTTTACGGACTGTCATTTACCTCCTCCTACCTTCATCACTCGACCCCCAGTTTTCCAATAACATGTCCTGGAGAGAGATCATGCATGCGCAGGCTTCACCGCCCCTATTTCACAGCTCGCGAGGCAAATCACGTTAATCTTAACGAGGAGGATGCTTAGTCACTCTGCCCCTCTTTGGCTTCTCGACACACCTTTTTGATGGATGCCAAAGGGGGAGAAGAATCCTAATTATGCCTGCTTCCCAAAGACAATTATTTAACTTTTCATACATGATAACTTATGTTGTTAAGACTATGGTTTAAATCATTTGATGGATGATGGTTTACATAGTTTACTATAATTTACAGTATCATGTTATGGACTAACCCTGAAAAAATGCGGGGTTATTGTTAAATTTTTATAACTTGCAAAATACAGGGTTGCTCAAACACTTGCACATATCACGATCAATGGTATGCATGTGAGGCGAGGGGAGCTATAACTCTCTTGAAATACATAGTTTTAGAAGTCATAATTATCTTGTTGTCATCATCAAAAGGGGAGAATGTTGACTTATGTCACACTCTATGTTTTGATGATGACCATATTAGTTCACTAATTCTATTATATATTATTTCAGGATCATCAAGGAAGAAGGTCCAAAGTCAAGATGCCTTTGAAGAAAGAAAAGCTAAATTGAGTCTTAGGAATATATGTAAGATTTTAGCAGTTATTACTTTCCAAAATAAGGCTCTAGGACATGTGCATTACATACATATACCTGCATTCATATTTGATGTTGCATGTTTAATAATATGCATGACAAAATTGCTCAACATAAGGAATCAAATCCTGTTAAAGAAACCCACACGGTAGAGCATGAAATGACTCTCATAAATTATGCATTTTATCTCTAAGATCACGGATAAGACAACAATGGGATAGCAGAAGTCGTGCATTACAATTCAAGGTATTTAATTGGTTATCTCCAACGGCCCAATCCATATGGACACCGGCTAGAAAATTATGGTAAGCATAAATCATGACATCATAGATCTTGCATCATAAATCACGCTGCATATATCAAGGGTCTTAATTCTAGGAAATTAATTAAGGTAACTAGTTGATTGATTACCATACGCAATACAGGAATCATGAGCCATGATTTGGGAAATCTAATTGGTTGGGTCTAACGGTCCAATATATATTGAGAAATATGGAAACTAGCGTGTCAATATATATGGTACTGATTTTCGGACTTCTAGAAATTGAGACAGGCCATAAAATCAATTAGTCTTAAAAGTATTGACAGCGTGATCTCATGGAAATCAAACTGAATATATCATGATGTCTGCTAAATGGTTTTAAATGAACAGATTACAGAATCAAATCATGCAAAAAATACTCTCGAAAGAGGTGTATATAAACAGAACTAGCTAACAGTTTTAAAACACGAAATACATACACAGAAAATAATAGCACATAAGCTGCGAGATTATTTTCCACTGAGCTAGATATTGATTGCATTAAGAAACGAGTTGCGAGCTTGAATACATTACGGTAATATCCTTCTTGCATATCATTTCATACTAGAGCCTTGAGTTGGTAAGTAATATATTGCTTGATCATTAGACCTCTAGTATTGTATTTTAATTATCATATCTAAATCTATATTGTATTGGGTAATCTTGTTTGGGTTGATAACTTATTACGATCAAGTTGAAGGAAAGCATAGGTGCTTAAGAGTGCATAGGTGCACAAGGAACAAAGGTGTTCAAATTTGATAGAACTTGTATTGTAATTGGAAAAGTTGAATAAAAGTGAGTCTCAATACTAGTTGGTATTGGATGTGGATTAGGCTACTATTCTAGAGTAGTAGTAGTTGAACCACGTAAAAATTTAGTGTTTGTGTGATTGCATTTCTATACTTGATATATTATGTTATCCAAAACAAAATTTACACCTTTTCATTATCATTCTATCCATATCGAAATTAATCCAAATTTGTTGTTTGCATTAAACACTCAAGGAAATTTTTGATAAGAAATAAAAATTGGACATAGTTTGTGCCTACACTTATTCAACCCCCTTCTAAGTGTACTATTTAAATTTTCAATTCTAATTAACCTTGCTTAGTATTGTTCAAGCAAGGTATGCTATAGTTATTCAAACCAGATGCTATTAGATTATTCCTAAAGCATGACTTTAGTTTACTATGATTGATTCAATCACGATTATTCTATAGTATAGTGTTATTGGTTTTATTCAACTACTCCTTAGTTGATGTTCGTTAAATTCCAAATTACCTTGAAAGCTTATCCAAACCAAACTTCCTTTGGTGCGGACTTGTACTCTAAATACTGAGATGAACAACCCTATTGTTATGATTAGGGGTTAACTTACGCATAACGTTAAAATGTTTGTGCACAATACATTGTACGAAGGGTTGATCCCCCTAAGTACGAGGTCCTTATAGTCCTATAACTGTTAAAGTTGGAGTTGAAAGATTACTTGCAACTGTGGACTTAGTTCATGGTCTTACGACCCTCAGTGATGTATATTTTCCATATTTTGGAATTCCAATTTTTGATTATTGTTGATAGAGTACTATTCACTTTTGATGAGCCTATTTCGACAGTTATTATTGTTATACTCCTGTTGATTCCATATTATATCCAGTGAGCAATTGTTTTGCTCACTCTCTGCATATTTATAAACTCATCAGAAGCTAAAGAAGAGAAGGTAGGTGAACCTTCGACTAGTTAAAGGAAAGGGAAAAATGTACAAGTGATGAAGACTTGTAATTTTTACTTTGATTAAGATGTTAGACTTTTATTATGTTGATCTTAGACTTTATTTTAAAAAAGTTATGTAATGTTTTCCGCATTTGAATGATGATTAAAGGTTAGATAACTTGGGAGATTTTTATTATGTAACCCTTTAATGGGGAAGTTTTTTTTTTATTCAGTTTTATTATGATTGGGTAGTTAGATATGAATGTTTGATCAAGTGAACACCAAATCCTGTGGGAATAAAGTACCTGGATTTGGGGGTGTCACAACTATCTTCTATGATTTAAAAGGTTTTTCATCACTTTTATCGCTGAGACTCAGCTTAATAAATAAACCACATCATCCCTCCACTATAGCCAAGGATATTCATTAATATCACGACCATAAATTATCCATGCACTACGGGCCAAGGATATTCGTGTATTCATCAATGGTCATGATCATGCCAACAACTGTCCATCAATACACTACGGCCAATGAGGACTTTTACCACATCATTTGTAACATTATGGTCATGATTATACCGAATAATCCCTAGTCATAATCATGCCAAGTCCATCTATGCACTACAGGCCACAAATTACTTTCAACATATTATGAACATGAGGATGATGACAATGATATAAGAATTCAATAAAACAAGTTCAAGGATAAATTTGAAAAGATTTATAATTTAATTTATCCAGAAATCAATAACGTCCAAATTGTCAACTTGATACTGCTTTGTGGAGTAAAATTCAAGAATGCTCAGAAGAATATTTCCATGAAAGGATACTGGATGAAGCGCAAATATCAAGGATATTCCACTAATTTCATGGAGTATAGAAGTCAAAACTTTAATCAACTGGGTATAATAGAATATATGAAACCACAAATGGATTTTTGCCGCCATGCGGTAATCCACGTAGACAGATTATTCCAACAGAATAATAAAGAATGGAATAATAGATGAATTCACCAGCGCATGTAATCCGCATGCATGTGTTATTCCAACAGAATAATAAAGAATGGAACCATGTCATACGTAATCCGCACAGACATGATGTTCCAATAGAATAATAAAGAATGGAACCAGGTCATGCGTAATTTGCACAGACAGGATGTTCCAACAGAATAATAAAGAATGGAACCATGTCATGCGTAATCCGCATGCATGTGATGTTCCAAATGTAATAATAAAGAATGGAATAACCGTGACGCCCCAAAATGTATACAACACCCATTCTCGAAGTCGCCAAATACATGGTACGAAAAACAACTACAACTTTATTAATACAACATAAAAACTGTGAGTTTAAATACAAATATTGTCATCTAGACAATATCCACACTCAAATAAGTCCTCATTTCAATTATTGATACATTATTTTACAAAAATGGTGAGGACTACTAAAATAACTTCTAGAACCATCATTCCATACCCCGACTAGTACTCGCTACATTCTCGCCTCCTGAGAAGAAAAAATGGAACAAAAAGGAAAAGGGTGAGCTCAACTAGCCCAAGAAGAACATTATGACTAAGATAATACATAACAAATTATCGTTAGTCTTCAACAGGAAAAATCTAATAGAATACAATAGACAACAAGTTTTAAATCAATATTCGCAATGAAATAATAATTCATTAGACGAAGTTAAGTAGAGAATGAAATCTACTATCTTCTATATATGAATATAAAAGTTCATCGCTCATCTTTTAACCCCGTAACATCAATCAATATATATCTAGAATCAAATATTCATCTTTGCACTACAGCCAAAGATATTCATCGACCGGTCATGTTCATCTAAACACTGCTCATCTTTGCATTACAGCCAAAGATATTCATCATAAAATCATTCATCTTTGCACTACGCCAAAGATATTCGATTATATCATCATTTAGATCCGAGGATGATGAAAAATATTTTAAAGAAAAAACGAATCCAAAGAAAACAAAATAATAAATATTAAGAATTCGTATTTCAGCTATTCCATGTCCAAAAATACCTCATAAATAATCATAATAGAGTAAAATTCAAGAATGATCAAAACATGGATACAATCAAAGCTAGTATCCGTATAGATATTTTGGACAAAAGAAGAAAATTTCATTTTCTATGAATAAGGCCAGATTTATGAATAAAGTCGTATACGTTAATAAAGGCAAGTGATCGTGAATAGTAACTCGACACTAAAAGATAGAAATTTCACAAAAAACATCATCATGCTTCGTGAATAGTACTCGTGAATAATAGTAATACATGAATAAGAACTCATGAATAGTAACTTTCGTGAATAGTAAATCATGAATAAGTAACCCCACATAAAAAAATTCCAAATTTGATAAAAAATTCCCACCAATATTTCTAAGATAATGATATTGAATAAATAATATCATTTTCAATAAAATAACATCCCTTACCTCGTAAGAATAAGTATTTCGATCGAATATTGGATATAGTCTTTGAAAGAACATGCACCGTATAGCAATACTCAAAGTACTAGAATACTCACAAAATACGCCGATATTATAGAGAGCGAAAGAGAGAGAAATCATCAGTTTACGTGTGATTTTCAATTCTAACCTAAGCACCCTATTTATAGGAAAATGCTTAGAACACCGAAGCAAAAAATTTAATATAATATTAATATATTATATATAAATTCCTACGCACACAATTTATGATCTGAATTCAGCCATGCTTGACAACAAATAAGTCTACCAAACAAATTAAAAACGTTTTTATTATTTAAAATAATTAAAACTTTCAAAAATCAATTATTTCGGAACTTTAGAACTTCAATAATTCATAATAAATAGCCCTTTTATCAGAAAATTCAAATCTCGCGATTTTTTATAGGAAATTCAATTCTCTACAACTTTTCAGAAGAACGTTTTTCCAAATTCCAAACAAAAATTGATCGAAATCCATAAACGAGCGATTTTACGAGCTATAATCAAAATTCAGTCAAGAAATGGGCCCACGGACATGTTTAACATGTTTTAAACAACTTTTGCAACAAAAATACTCCTCATCCTCATATACTCATATATCCCACATTCATTGTAAAAATATCCCCATTATCATATTATAATAATATAATAAAATATTATTTTATCAGAAGAGATAAATATCAATTTTCAACAATTGTCACTTTAAAAATTTTCTCCCTCTATATCCACATAAAATGAATATTTTCCTCATCATATAAATCAATAATTAATTATTCATAAATAATATTACAGAATCACAAAGATCGTAACTGTGCCGCTCCTGAAAGAGAGGGGCTTTCCGATAAGAATTTCTCCTTACTTGCAAGCAATTAGGTGACCAAACCTCTCCTTATGTAACTTTCTAGACATTGCCAATAATGTTTTCTAATAATATTATTCAGATAATATGAATTAATTCTTCGATAATGGAAAATAATGTGTAGTGACAATTATTGAAACAACAGTAATATAAAATATCAACGCAGCAATTATTGAATTAATAAAATACTAAACAGTAACTACTGTAACAATTATTGAGTAGTGTCTTCTTACGTAAGAATCAATAATTGGTGCAATACAATTGTGCTACTCAGACAACAACGCCAGACATCAGATTTTAACCAATCGGGTATTCCAACAGTATTAACGCTAACAACTACGTCGTTATTTATAAACAACTTATACTTGTCGTTTTCTTCATCCAATCGATTTCCGTTATGGGGCCCACAAAAGATCATACATGTCGTCGCATTTAATATTCCCCGACAGCAAGAATATTCCACGACCAAACGAATATTTCCCGACAATAATGAATATTTTATAACCACCTACTTATTTAAAATATTTGCGCATTTTACCCATTATTAACCACATTAATCAAATCAACCCTTACTATTTCTAAATGATAAATAGAGGAAATTAAATTTCATTTATTAATAATTTGGGATCTTACAATAACAACAGAATTCACCAGGCATGCGATAGACCGCACAGACAGGTTATTCCAATAGAATAATAAAGAATGGAATAACAGGAGAATTTCACCATGTATGCGGATTTAGATGTATAGTGTTATTCCAACATAATAATAAAGAATGGAATAACAACCCTTACGAGTATTGAAAGAAAATAACTCTCTTCATGAATACGAAAGAATAATACCCCTTACCTTAGAAAAACTGGATACTGGAATAGTGAGTGTCGATGTCGGAATTTTTAATTGTCCCTTTCCATTTTTTGTTCTTTGGTGTTCTCATTTTAGGTGAGATTTGTTTGAAAAAATAAGTGAAAAAGGTCCGACATGTATAATGTCGACGATGGACTGTTAAGAGTCGCCAGTTGGTTTTTTAAATGGTTGTACCAACACAACCGAGAAATGGTTTGCACATTGACCCAGTGATGTGACACAGCTAAACGGGTCGATGAAACCGAGATTCATTAGGGTCCGGGGACTTCGTTATGCGGAGGGAATGTGTTAGGCACCCCCCGACATCTGTGTTACCACGGTGACCGCCTCTTTTCAAGAAACTATTATCTGAATGTGTGTGTGTGTGGGTGGGTCAATGTCTTTATTATTTGGAAGTAGTCAGGCCTCATTCGCACTTATATACATGTGGGTTTGAATTTATATAAAAATTCAGTTTTTAGCAAGATATAGCAATGAGATTTTATAAAAAAAGGTTTTTTCAAACCCCGATGCTCAATAGTAATTGAGACCTTTTATACTCCCATTTTATTAAGTGTTCAGCTTGATTGATTTTATTTTACAGATGCGAAGCATCAGTACGAAAATAATATACAAAATAATGCCGACTTCCTCATAGGTATGGAAACCATCTGAGGAAATTCAGACACCGCAGAATAATTTACAAGCTGCTTACAGTTGAAAATGTCCATAACGGGAACCGAATCTAGATCTAATAGGTTGAATCTGTGATCACATGATTCCTAGGTGCACATGATACCACAATTTGTATGAAAGCAATAAGCAGGTATATATATAAAAGCTGTAAATATATATATACAGACATGATCACCAACCACGAAGCACCTCCATGGGGGATCGAAATGTAAATAAAGTCAGAAAAGCTATCAACCGCCATGGAGGAGAAACTCCTCAAGGACGAAATATAAATAAAGTTGTACAAGCAATCAATCGCCACGTAAGTGAACTCCAGTGTGATTTAAACATAAATAAAGCTGTAAAAGCGATCAACCACCACGAAGTAAACTCTAGGTGAGACGAAATATATATATAGATATATATAAAAGCGATAAACGCACCGGATGTAAAATCCAGGCTCATCGAACAGATTTCGACAACAGTTCATATATATATAAGTATATATATATATATAAGCGAATAAACACACCGGATGTAAAATTCAGGCTCATCGAACATAGTTCGACAACAGTTCATATATATATAACTATATATATATATATATAAGCGAGTAAACGCACCGGATGTAAAATTCAGGCTCATCGAAAAAAGTTTGACAATAGTTCATATATATATTAAAGCAAGAAACGCACTGCATCAAGTTCAGGCTCATCGAACATAGTTCGACACACACGCTTATATATATATATATATATATATATATATATATATATATATATATATATATATATATATATATATAAGCAAATAAACGCCTCGCATCAAGTTCAGGCTCAATCGAGGTATAACTCGATAATGTTAGTCCATATATATAAATATATATATATATATATATATACAACTGAAATGAAACCACTTTTAATCAAGTCCCGCAAACGCATAAAGACACGACTCTCAACGTGAAGAAGGGTGTGTGCAAAGATGAAGAAGAAGGGTTTTAAAGTGTGTGAGAAGGCTTATAGTTGACTGCCAAAGAAGACTTCTATATCTTTAAAGTGAGTAAACACCGGCTTTAGTAGAGATAAAAGAAGCTATATATGAGCTCACAGTGTTTTAAAATGAGAAAAGACATCAGATGGGGTGAGTGCAGAGCAAATTGGGCGATTTCCTCATTGCTTTCCCTTTCAAAATGGCCACCCCACCCTCTACTTATAGAGGTGGAGCAGCAGCAGGTACCTGAGGTAACCCGTGGGCTCGGGTTTCTCGCCCAATATCTCGTGAAGACGTGTACTCGGGCAATCGTAATGTCGCCGAACTTTCGTAAGTCGCGATCCGGGCATCCGATTGAGGTATACAGGACCTATTTCGGACCTCCGTTGTCGAGAGTTGTACAATGGTATGGGATTAGAGTTTGTACAAAGTCATTGAAGATGGGACAATGCCTCCGGTCTTCAAGCTTCAAATTCCATCCGCTACTCCCAAGACACAATAGTCACTCAGATTGGTTATCCTTGATTCTTGTGGGACATCGCCAGTGTAGAGATGTGTATGAAACGTTGAAACAACGTGGCGTGGCATCGCGTTGGCGAGATGACGATGTTGCCCCTCACCGGTGTTATCACGGCTTAAATGATAAAGCGACGTTGCTCAAGGCTTCACCGAGATTGACTGCCAGATTTGTTGAAGGTCCTCAATGTCATCTTTGAGGTGTTCCTATCCTCCCTGTTATATCCCGGGTTGGTACGAGTATCTCATCAGAGCGACATTTAGATTGAAGTCGGTTGCATTTGAAACAAGCATTTCGGGGTTATCGCCAAAATCGCATTCCCGGGGTTATCACCAAGGTTGGTGGCTATTCCACGATTGGGATCGAGACCGATACCTCGGGGTTATCTCCAGATTAATCGGTCTTCTCCTGCAGTGTGTTTTTTGTATTGATCTCGCCGCCTCGGTTATCTCCGAGGTTGGAATTGTTACTCCGGTGTGTGTTCCGGTTGATGCTAAACTTCCAAAGAGAGTATCCTGGTATGGATATGGATTGTCTTTCAGGGTTCCCTCTTAAAAGATGAATCTGTCCTTCTGCAATGTTAGTGACAATAGTACAAAAAATTTTGAGTGTCTACAGATGCCCCTCTTTATCATACTCATGCATGGCGATGCATGGATAGGATAAAGAATCCTAGACACTTGAAATGCAATAAGACAAACATGGTACTATATGTAGCAACATGATACAAATGTATGATGCATGTGTACGGGGTAGTAGCCCAACATGTCGGATGATTGTTTGCCCCCGTCATTTTCAACTGGGATTGGCAATGATGACCAGATTTGATGTGTAATCTAAATCTGTTAGGATGTTGATGTTGGGGTTATCACCAAATTCCTGGGTCCTTGATAATGACTTGATCCTGAAGATGTACCTCTTATGTGTAAAAGATCTGTGGGGATAAAGCTTGGTCTGTTTGAGGATGTGTATAACATATTCCATCATCGATCCTCCTTGATAACATTGACTTTTCATGGTTGGTATCGCCAGGACATGTCAAGATTCTGTCAGATTTACTGCCAACAGCAAATGTTGTCAGGGATGCCTGACCTTCGATGACGTGTACTTCATCGACATGTGAATCAACGGCTGAAAAACCCTGTGGGATAGAATGTCAAGGTTGCTTGACCTTTGTTAATGTTTGAATCAACAGAACACTCTGTGGGTATATTTTCAAGGTTGTTTGACCTTTGCTGATGTTTGAATCAATGGAACACTGCGTTGTGACCCCCGCTGGGGATCCGCTGGGGAATATGAGTAATTGAGCATGAAATCCTCGAATAAATCTAGAGCTCTTATAGGTTTAATCGCTATCAGCTGAGATAACATCAAGGCTGCTTGACCATCGTTGATATGTGTGTCAACGGCTTGAATTCATATTGTAATCCCTATAGGGGCTTCACGTTGTAACTTCCGTCAGATCTACGCTGATCTTCTAGGGTAATGACCCTTGTTGTCATGTGATTGACTGTCGCATAAGGTATTATCGGATGTGATTTGTAACAAATGAGACATTGGCAGGGTATACCTCGTGTTCGGGTGACTACCAATGAGTGATGTACAGACTCAAAGTTTCATCTGAGAAGACCTGGATTACATGCTATTTTGCTCAATCGCGTGGCGTTTTTATTCCCGATTTGACCTTTCTAGTCCACAAGAATTCCTTTGCAACTCGAACTGGACCGAGCTGGAGGGGTGGGGCCCACATAGGGGGGTCATAGGTACACCTGTTGCAGCCGTAGATGAGCCTGCGGCCAACCGTGGATGATATAATCCATCAGGTTGGTCTCACAAGTCATTTTCAACTTGATTTGCGAAGAGAAATCCGTGAGCCTCCTTCGATTTGGCTTTGAGTTCGCTATTTTCTCGCAAATTTCATCCACCGCATAAGTGTAATCGCACTATCCTGGTAACGTATGCATGTGTTTTTTCCAGTTTTTATCCGTTGGATTTTGAGTTATCGCATGAAATGCATCTAAACACATAGTAGTGATTATGTATGCACAAATGACTTGATAAAAAATATTCAACATAGTAAATGTTAGTATTAAACCATGCTGAACATAATGATGTGAAAAAATTAGACTTTTGAGACAGTCAAATTGGCACCTTTTTCTGCTATTTTTGTCATGTTTGAGGTCCAATGAGCAAAAGGTAGAAAGGTAAAGTACTCCTGATATTGAGGTTAACCTTATGCATGGATGATTTTGATTTTTAATGCATATATTATGTATATGACTTTGGGGCAGGTGTGTTACTGAATGGCCACCTAGACATGCCTATGTGCATGTGGATAGTCCTATTTTCAAAGGGGACTATGGCAAAAAATTTCAAAATATAGGCAGTGGGTAGTCATGCATTTTAACTCTATCATATATTAAAGTAAATGCATACATGCATATAGTTATAAAATGCATTCTAGAAAGCTTCAGGTAAGGAAATACCACACCCTTTCTGAGGTGATTTGGAGACTTGTTGTCCAGATATCATGGATCCGGATCAGCCGAGTAGTTCCCGTAGGACCACTTCTGGTATACGGAGGAGGGCTTCTGAAGTGCCTCGACCTCGTTCTGTCAGACAGCCTCGTCGATTGGTGGAGGCCATGATTCGTCCAATCCGGGCTGACGTGCCAGATGTTAAGGACGAGGATGAGGATATTCTGATTGAGGATCCCGCTCCTGCTGCACATGTTCCCCGTAGGGAGCTACCTTGTATTCAGGTGATAAACCCAAAGATTCTGGGTGATTTGAGCAGACATCCCTCGATGTAATTGCATGCTAACAAGGTATGACGTTAGATCTTGATCTTCCTTCTTTTTTTATTTGACGAGGAGTAAAGGATTCTGATGTTGATCTGCATTTCGTGCAGGTTCCCGACTTCACACAGCCTCGAGGGAATTGGTTTAGTATACACTCTATGTATCAGGCTCTTCATCCTAATTACAGAGCTGTCGTGCATGATTGGGGATTCGGGGCATTCTTCTCCATCCTTCCCTGTCGTTGTCCCTGGGGTTAACTCAGGGCATTGTCTGAGCGATGGTTTCATCAGACTCAGTCACTCCATCTGCTAGATTGCGAGGTGATGATGACGCTGATGGATTGGCGATTTATCACAGGTATGGAGTTTGGAGGGGAGCAAGTGCCTTGTATGGCAAATATTACCCCTACTGCCGTCAGATCCTTGTTAGAAGTTCCAGTGGAGGCGCTCAAGGGCAGGACTGTCCGTTCATATCCTTTGAGTGTAGATGCTATGAAGCGGGCTTTTGGTGAGCCCATGCCTCGATGATGTCGAGTCGTGGATCGCATTCTACTGGCGATTGTTCATGATGATCATTAAAGGTCGCCTCATAGCGAGATAACTTCTCAAAGGTCGTTTGCTTTGATCACGCCACGCACGCCATGTGGACCGTATTGGAAAGTATGATTGGGGTTCCTACACCTTTGCCTATTTCTCCGGGGCATGCGATGCTCCATGTGGTTTGACCGAGGCTTGGCTAGGCTTCTACCCATTTCTGCCGGTGAGTATTTCTCTTGTCATTTCCCATTTATAGGTTAAGAGTGTTTATCGATAGCATACATTTTGCCATTGTGTTGGCGCTTTTGGGCCCTATGAGAGGCTCCCATGCTTGCAAGGCCCCGTGAGTGTGTTAGGTTTAGATACCTATCCACGAGGGCGACGATGGCATCATTCCATTTTTGCGAGGTCCCCAGAATGAGGGTTTCACTCACTGTCGTATGCAGCTGGAGTTGCTAACAGCTGACACCATCACATGAATTCCCTATTCAGGGGAACACTTGACCATCGGTTTTGAGGATGGATACTCGACTAGAGTTGAGTACGTGATTTCCACCAGGAGAGTTCCTCTCTTCACAGATGGAGGTTGGGAGCTCTATTTAGGAGAGCGTGCTATTAGAAGCACCACAGGGGAGATTCGTATGCTGATCTCACCTCCTATCGCGCGCATCAGCACATATCACGACCACCCGTCACTGATATCCCATTGTTGGGGGTTGACAGTTTTGCATTTTCAGAGGCTCCATGTACTCAGGAGACGTTCTAGCGTTGGTGGTTCCCTCGTACTATCGGAGCCCAGTCCCGCGCCATACAATTTATGGGGGATATGGTTCTAGGATCCGTGATGATGACGGATTGGATAGCTCGTGTCAGAGATCTGACTCATATGACACAGATTGATAGTCTGACCCGGTAGTTGGACCAGGCACATATATTTATCCGGCATTTGGGCAGAGATCCGGCAGAGGCGACATCATTTGATCCTTCCAGCTCAGGAGCTGGCCCCTCAGATGACCCATTCGGTTTTATCGGTGCAGATCCTCTTTTATATAGGCCTGACATCCTTGTTGATAGAGATCCAGTGACTCAAGAGGAGTTACATCAGGTGGACAGGATTGATGATGTGGACATCGACACCATTGTCTTCTTCTGATGTGTATTCCCGTTATATCTTTTGATAGGCCTCTATTAGATATTGGGTGGCTGTGCCCCATTCTCGCTATATCTTTTGATAGGCCTCTGTTAGTAGTAGGGCGTTTGTGCCCCATTTCCTCATGTTGTAGTCAGATAGAGATGATGTATTAGATGATGATATACTTAGGAATATATGCACAGTTTTTCATTCCCTATATCATATTCTCATCCATTATCTGCTATGCATGTATCATGTTATGCATATGTATGTATGTCCAGAGATATTCAGCATTGACCCCTAGATGGTCTTATGACACGGCCCGTACAGATGTCTTCTTCGACAGTTAGCCGTATAGATCACACCCCACCATCATTGGTGGCATTGGGTATGCGATCGTGGTATGATAACATGTCACCATCAGACAGGGTGACTGTAGATCATTTATTGCAGCATACCATGACATTATTGATGTTTCAGGTTCCCGTAGGGTTTATGGATGGGATGCTAGAGCATTGGGTACCGGATAGGCAGGTTTTCCGATTCGGGGCCCATGAGTTAACTCCTACTCTGGAGGAGTATGCACGATTGACGATCTTTGCCATTGGGGATGGACCTTAAGGTGCATATGGCTTTAGGAGACATGAGTAGACGGTTCATGACTCTCACTGGATTGCGGCGCAGAGTGGTGCAGGATGAGATTACATCGAGCCACGTTATATCCCAGCATTTTCTGTTTGACAGATTTGGCTCTGAGGATAGTTATTCACAATATTCCGAGGATTTCACCACACCAGAGGATCATTGGCATTTAGCCAGGGTTAATGTATTGTTGTTGTGCGTACTGTCGTATGTCTATATGCCACGGTACATAGATGAGATAGACATCGGAGGCATCATGGCGGTGAGAGCTCTCAGGGAGGGTCGTACCATTATACCAATGATCAAAGCAGAGACCTCATGGTCAAGATCTTCATCACCGCACTTATCCGGCTGTGAGTATTCACAGGTAGTTCGGTCATGCTATATGTGTGGTTTATGTCACATTTGAGACCGATTGGCACTCTTAGACGACATGGGTATTGGTTCACCCATGATATAGCCATGGCATACTCCTTTCAGCCATCGGAGTGTACAAATGCTATGTATTGGTCCATATTTTTGGCAAATATCAGAGACCCATTTGTCATATTGCCGTGTTCGGGGCTTAGCTCACCATACAGCTTTATTACTCATGCTCCGGGCATGGACTACCTCCCTCTGGCTGGATTGAAGGGCGTGACTAATTACCACCCACTGGCCGTGATGTCGCAGTTTGACCAGTTTTAGGACTTTCATCCTTTCGAGGGGGCGATAGGTCAGCGTTCAGCTTCTCACTATCTTTCAGCAGAGGACCGATCCCGGGTGTATACATGGTGGGATCAGCGTGAGATAGCTGATTTTTTTGTGAGCCATCCGGGCTGTTCAGCAGAGGATTCCGCATGGATAGAGACAGAGATTGCATCGGCTGCAGCAGTATCCACAGTGCCGATAACAGTTCAGATGATGTAGAGCCCATGGAGGACATTGATTCCCACATCGAGGAGGAGCCAGTCTTTGGTTTCCAAAGATCTCTTTAGATTCTCCCAAAGACCAAAGATCACTGTGATTCAAAGATTCAAAGACAAAGATTTCTGAGCGAGTCTTCATCTCGATGACCTTTGAGAGAGATCAGTTCTCGATCTATGATGTTGACCGCCTCTTGATGGGAGAGACGCAATTCTATTAGAGAGAGATGAGGCATTAGCTAGCAGAGATGCTTATTTGTTGTTGAGCGAGATGAGGCTAGATCACCGAGATATCTGATGATAGTTGAGCGGGATAGTGTCATATCTACCCGGGATGTAGCCATTGCATAATAATCGCAGTTGAGAGGTCCCTTACCACTAGCATGATTACAGAGATGAGCGCATATATTGATGATCATATGGTCACCATGCAGATGGCTGCAAATCTATTGGGTCGTGTGGATATTCGCGTAAAGGAGACCACAACTTCGCCTCCTTCTTCTGAGAGGGTCGCCATGTTGGGCTTGTTAGCTCGCATATACCCTGACTTTTAAATGAGCTTGTATTTTCCTGCACAGACTAGCATAGCCATTTTGTCATGCACAATTTACATTGTATATATCAAACAGCATTATATATATAGCAGGGATATATATTTTTGATCACTTCCCTTTTAGATATGCTTTGCTACTTGCTTGATATTTTGCTTGTTGCTTCAGGGCTTGTGATCCTGATGTATTCTAAATTCCTCCTGGATGGATGGACATTGAGTTGTCTCTGGATAGTTCAGAATGGATCATTGATCTGTATGTATCCCTACCATCTTTGGTGTCTTGGGACTAGTTTATATATGGAAATATGAAGAGGAGTGTGGCTTTCCTCTCTGAGATTGACCGCACCACAGATGGTCACCAGTACTTCTATTTAGGAGAAGCCTAGTTAATTCCATTGCTTATGGATTGGTGTTGCTCGTTGAGGCACAACCGCAGCTTAGATGGTCGTTGAATCTCCTATTTAGGATGAGTTCAGGTAATTCCATCCCTTTGTTCTGAAGCCGAATGAAATGTAGTGGATTGAAGGATGATCCCAGTACCAGTTGACAATGGTTTGTGTTTTGGTAGGGGGTGGGACCGCACCATGAATGGCTGCCTACGTACTCCTATTGAAGAGGAGATCAGGTCTGCGTAGTTCGAACCTGGTGTAAGAGGTTCAACGATGTATATGGCAGAAGTGGTATAGGAATTTGTTTTTGTTTTTGTAAGGAGACAAGGGTAGAAATATTTTTGTTGTTTTTCTTTTATTGCGACTGGGCCATGTAACATGGTTGCCTACATACTCCTATTGAAGAGGAGATCAGGTCGACGTAGTTTGCCCATCAGGGCGAGAAGAAAAGCGTGATCCCATGTTCAGATCAGAGTGCAGGGAGGAGAAAGTTTAATCCTAGGTTGAGGATAAACTGCAGGTATGAGAAGTTTGATCCCATGTATGCGTAGCCAAACTGTAAACACAAGAGGTTCAATCCGCAGTGGGATGACCTAAGTTGTAGGAACGCAGAGAAGCCAGGTTGCTGGCTTGAAAAGTGTGTTTCCCTGAGGGGTAAAGTGTGGAAGAGTTGTATGTGGTAAAGGGTTAAAAAACCGGAATGACTGGTGATCTGATGGTCCAACACCAGGATGTTTGCTTGAGGGCAACTTTAGACATAGTACCGTTTCACGGTGTCTGAATTGATGAGTTATGGAAATTCATCGCCGTCCATTTCTTGTAATCTGAGAGCACCTCCTGTAAATACTTCTTTGACAACAAACGGGCCTTCCCAATTAGGAGCGAATTTTCCCTTAGATTGATCATGGTTGTCAAGGATCTTCTTCAAAACCAAGTCGTGTTGTTTGAACTTCCATAGCTGGACTTTTTTGTTGTAGGATCTGGCGATCCTTTGTTGATATAACTGACCATGGAAGATAGTCGCGGTTCGCCTTTCGTCTATTAGAGACAATTAGTGATACCTATCTTGTACCCATTGGTCTTCATCTAGCTGAGCGTCTATCAACACCCTGAGGGATTCCATTTTAACTTCTATGGGGAGCACTGCTTCCATCCCATAGGTTAATGCGTAGTGGGTTGCCCCAGTGGAAGTGCGAATTGAGGTTCTGTAGGCTAACAGAGTAAGAGGCAATAGGTCAGGCCAATCTTTGTGGTTGGCGGACATCTTTTGCATAATTTTCTGGATGTTTTTGTTAGCCGCTTCAACAGCAACATTCATCTTCGGATGATAGATGACAGAGTTAAGATGTTTGATGTGGAATTTACTGCATAATTCCTCCATCATTTTGTTGTTGAGGTTCTTAGCATTGTCTGACACAATCACCTCTAGTTGTCCATATCGATAAATGATATTGTTTCTGATGAAAGCAATGATAACTTCATTGGTAACCCTGGGGAAGGAGGCTGCCTCTACCCACTTGGTGAAGTAGTCGATCATGGTGAAGATAAATCGATGTCCATTACTGGCTTTAGGCTCGATGGGCCCGATAACGTCCATTCCCCACATTAAGAAGGGCCAAGGTGAACTCATATTATGGAGTTCCCGCGGAGGGGCGTGTATAGCATTCCTATGAATTTGGCACTGATAGCATCTCCTGACTTGGTCATTGCAATCAGCTTTGAGAGATAGCCAGTAATATCCTGTCCTGAGGACTTTCTTGACAAGGAGGGGGCCACTCATGTGGGGGCCATAGACTCCACCATGGATTTCATCCATAAGTCTTTGGGCTTGATCTTTGTCCAAACATCTGAGGAGACCTAGTCCTGCATCTCTTTTGTAGAGTGCATCTCCACTCAGGTAGAATTTCATAGCAAGTCGATGGATCCGCCTTTTCTCAGTCGGGCTCGCTTCCGTGGGTGTAGATCCATCTCGTAAATATTCTTTGATATATTGATACCAAGGATGTTGGATGGGAGGTAGCTCATTCGATACTTCTCCAACGTAATTCCCATAGGCTGGGGCCTTGTACAGGGAAATTGTGACTCTTGGCTAGTGTTCTTTATCTGATATGCGAATCAAAGATGACAAAGTTGCTAACGCGTCTGCAAAGTCATTCCTATTACGAGGAATGTGTAGAAAGGAGATTTCTTCGAACTCCAAAACCATCTGTAAAACTTGCCGATGGTAGGGCAGCAAATGTAGTTTCTTGGTTTGATAGATTCCGATGGATTGTCTGATTACCAACTCTGAATCTCCAAAGATAGTTAACCGCCTAATGCCCATTGAACGGGCAAGGATTAGCCCCATGAGACGCCTTTCATACTTTCAACAGATTGTTCGTCTTGACAAACCGCAATTTGACAAATGACGGATATCGCTCCCGTGTCGATATACTAGAACTGCTTCACTCCGTAACCGCTTCACCCGTAACCTTCCAGATTAATGTACTCCATTAAAATACATCTTCCACGATTGGCACGTATCGTCCTGATGGTGTTGTTGAACTGTCATTACTCCTTCATTCGGGAAATATGTTTCCAAAGGTTTGAGATCCCCTGATGGTGCAGCGACCAATTGATCCGCAATTCCTTGACCTTTGATGGACTTTTGAGTCACATATACGATGTCAAATTGTTGTAGGATCAACTTCCATCTGGACAGCCGGAAATTTAACATGGGTTTATTAAACGCGTATTTGAGAGGATCCACGCGGGATATGAGATGGGTTGTGTGAACATGGAGGTAATGTTGTAACCTCATGGAAGCCCATGCTAAAGCACAACACGTCTTCTCGATCAAAGTGTACTTGTGTTCACTGCTGCTGAATATTTTACTGAGGTAATAGATAGCTCGTTCTTGGCCTCTATCATCTTTCTATCCCAGCATACAGCCCATGGCGTTGTCACTTATGGACAGGTACATGAACAGGGGAACATCATCCCTGGGTGGTACCAGAATGGGAGCTTTGACTAGTTGTTCTTTAATTGTAAGGAAGGCATTCTGGCACTCATCATTCCATTTCATGGAGGAGTTCTTCCTTAATAGCTTGAAGATTAGCTCACAGGTTGCTGTGAGTTGAGAGATAATGTGACACCCCCAAATCCCGATACTTCATTACCTCAAGATTTGGTGTTCACGTAATCAAAACATTCATTTATAACTACCCAATCATAAATAAAATTAAATAATAAACCTGCCCATACAGGAATTATATAAAATAAAACCTCTCAGGTTATCTAACCTTTACAAACAATCAATCATGCGGAAAATTTAAAATAAACTTGATTACAATCTTTAAACCAAAGTCTGATAATAAAACTATTAAAATATTACAAGTCTTCAGTACTTGTTCATCTTTCCCTTTCCTTTACTGGTGCTAGGTACGTCACCCTTTCCATCTTTAGATGTAAGGATTTTACAGGCAAGAGTGAGCAAACAAGGCTCACTTGAAATATCAATGAATAAAACTTTTACATTCTTTGCCCATTCAGGGGCTCAATAGAACTGAACAATAAGTTCTATTAACTTTTTATACGTCCCTTGCCTATTCAGAGGCTTAAAAGACCTGAAACATTCCTTTCCCATTCAGGGGCTCAATAGAATTAAACAATAAATTCTATTAACATCTTAAACATTCAACTGAGGGTCTAATGACCACGAACCTTGTCCACAGTTATAAGTAATCTTTCAACTTTAA
This sequence comes from Panax ginseng, assembly GCA_020205605.1. Lineage (NCBI taxonomy): Eukaryota > Viridiplantae > Streptophyta > Magnoliopsida > Apiales > Araliaceae > Panax > Panax ginseng. The sequence continues at coordinate 128,490,884 of CM035136.1, read as the reverse complement.
CTTTTACAAATCATACGACTATAATGACTTCGTGGTACTTAAGGGATCAACCCTTCGTACATGTATTATATACAAACATTTCAAATAAGAAGTACAAAATTAAGCGTAACCCCTATAAATAGGGTTGTTCATCTCAGTATTTTGAGTACAAGTCCGCCCCAAAGATAGTTTGGTTTGGATACACTTCAAGGTAATTTGGAATTCAACGGAAATCAACTAAGGATTAGTTGAATAAAAGATAATAACACTATGTTATTGAATAGTCATAACTAAATAAACATTTCATTCTAAGTTCATGCTTTAGGGATAATCTAATAGCATAACCATTGAATAACACATCATACCTTGCTTTGAATAACATTAAGCTAAGGTTACATCTTAGAATTTAATATCAAGCATGCATAACAACAATAATTGGAACGATAAACTGAGTCAACAGAATAAATATGTTAACATGACATGATTAGTCATAATCAAAGCTACATCACGTATGGTTTAAATGTCTAACCATGTAACCAAATCGCATAATCAAATTCTATCTAATAAAACTAATAACAATATTTGTTAATTAGTAATTCCATGTTCACTCATAGTATTAACATACTATAATACAAGAAATACATACTCAACATTTATCATATATCATTCCTTTAAAATATCAAACTTTTGTGCAAGACAAAAGTCGTTTCAACTTTCATTAAGTGGCGTCATACGCCATAGTTTGAATCGTGGTATGCGTTATGACGACAACGATGTGGCGCTTTGAGAAATATACAAGGACTCATTACAAGCAAGCGCCAAGTCTCAAGGCTCGATGATGACTTCAATATGGCTGAAGTGTCCAAGTCCGGTCAAGACATCGATTTTACGCTTAAAGCGCGAAACTTGAAATAAGGTGGATTTTGGCGCCAAGGCGCCAAAACTCATGTAAGAAAATAAAGAACAGAGCCAAAGCTACTGTCTTAATTTCCAATAATAATTAACCCCAACTAACATGTATAACTTCACGTAATTACACATAAATACTAACAATCATCCATAAGCTAATTATTAACAATTGAACAATGATTTTAGAAACACTATTTATCTTAAAAACCAAGATTTTAAAACTCAAAACTCCATTGATGATATATCTTGATATAGTGACTGTAATTTCATGCTTATAACCAAATTAATACCTTTGAAATACGAGCATACCAATATATTGCCCAATTAACATGTATAGTTCAATTTCTCAGTTAGCATACAATTATATATAACCTTTGATATATTCTACACTCAAGTTCGTACTCACACGTTTTCACTGTGAAAACCAATTTCTTGAATATGTAATTTAGCATACCATCATATTTATATATTAAACATACAATTATATATAAATATATATATATATATATATGCTAATATAACAATTATAACAACAAAACACGTAATTCCTAACCAATTATACCAACATAGCTTTTACGTAAATTTTGGTAAAACTCTTATACACAATGATATACCGTAAAAAGCAGAGACTACCAAGTTCATAGGAAAATGGCTTAAAACATATCTACGTATATACGTTAAGGTTTTAGAACCTACCTTTTTGTTGCTTTTAGAAAACTTGAAAATCATCGATGAAAATCTTGACAATCTCGTAGCTTTCTCTCTCTCGCTCTCTCTCAACTATCTCGAGATAACTTCAAATTTTGATTAGGCTTAAGCCAAAATTGCATATATGTAACTAAAATAAAACAACGTATTAGCTTAAAACGCATAAAACCGACGCCACACTTATTACCCTAATAATATATTTCGGTTACCGTATATATATATATATATATATATATATATATATATATATATATATATATATATATATATTATTATTATTTACTTAATAATTTATATTCAAAGAAAACCAAAAGCCATAAGGCTTTTTTGTGAAACCATTTAAAAATAAAAGATTTATATACTTACACCTTGTTTGGCAAAACTAAATTAAAATTACTTTAATTTATTTTAATAACTTTTTATAACATAACTATTTGTCATACTTTATTTAATAACAATTTATTAAATAATTCACTTAATCACATAAGTCAATCCACATAATACATTAATTATTTAACAAATAAATAATTAACTAAATCAACTCAATCAAATTGAACAATTATTTATTCAATAATAAACACATCCAATAAATATTTATATAAATCAATAAATATTTATAATTTACACTTAAAAATCTGGAATGTTACATCATTCCCCTCTTATAAGGATTCTGTCCCCAGAATCACAACTCAAACAACGCATTCGTTACAGATAAACCTGCTAATGAAGTTGATTCTTCCCAAAAATTCTCGTATTTCCTTTTCATCGAGGAATAGGCATTTCAGTAATGGCTCGGATTTTGGCGGATCCACTTTCAATCCTTTGTGGGTCGACTAGAAATCCTAGCAACTTGCCTGATTTAACGCCAAAGGCGCATTTAGCTAGATTCAACTTCAAGTTGTACTTACGCAACCTGTTGAACAACTTTCTGAGATGGTCTAGATGGTCATCCTCCTTCTGGGACTTGACAATGATGTCATCCACGTAGATCTCAATCTCTTTGTCCATTAAGTCGTGGAAAAGAGCCATCATAGCTCATTGATAGGTGGCTCCGGCATTAATGAGGCCGAATGACAACCGTCTATAACAAAAGGTTCCCCAAGGCATGATGAAAGCAGTTTTCTCACGATCTTCCTCAGCAACCATGATCTGGTGGTACCCCTCAAAGCAATCAGCAAAGGAGTACATGTCGTATTGCGCAGTATTGTCAATAAGAATGTGGATAAATGGCACGGGAAAGCTATCTTTTAAGCACACTTTGTTCAAGTCCCGGTAATCCATGCAAACTCGCACCTTCCCTCCGGGTTTAGGCACGGGGACAATGTTGGATATCCACTCAGGATATGTGGACACCATGATGATGCCAGCTTGAAATTGTTTCACAATTTCTTCTTTTACCTTTAAACTCCATTCAGGTTTCAATCGCCTGAGTTTTTGCTTGACTGGCTTAAATTCCTCTTTAATGGGAAGGCGATGAAGGACAATGTCAGTGGACAAACCCACCATGTCTTCATGAGACCATACAAACATGACCTGGAATTGGGTTAAACGTAACCATGTCATTCCTTTGGTTTGGGGTAAGGTCTGAACCAATCTGGATTAACTTAGGGCTTTCTAAGGTTCCGAGATTGAAAGAAGTGGTTTAATCAAGGTTGGGTTTAGGTTTGTCTTTGACCCATTCTTGAATTTCTGGAGGCACCTCAATGTCATCCTGTATTTCCATCAAGGCTGAATTCATCTATACATCAAAGGTACAATCCTTGTGGAGAAGAGGCACCGTATCAGCAAGTACATGCACATCTAAATTCAGAGTCCTGAAACAAAATATGCCTTCACTTAGTATATATGAAATGTGTTGATCATACATGTGTTAGCATATATCGGCAAAATAAACTGCTAATATTATACGCAGAAAAGTGGCGGTTATTATATCTACAGGCGAAAGAGTTTACGCACTTTACCCTTGACGACCAATGCAAGGAGTGCTGCTCCAATTGGCAAGGGCAAAGTCCGGGTGGACCGCAGTGATGGAGGGATTGTTATCATCCTCCCTATCCTGAATGATGGCCATTACATCTGGGAAATCATCGTCTAGGGTGTATCTATTGGTATGTTCATCATGAACGATGATGCGTATGCCTGACCTCATTCGGATGACTTCTTGCTTAATTCTTCGTTCCTCTTCTTCCACTGCGGGATTTAGAACAAAGACTTTTTTCTCCTTCACCGGTACTGGCTTGGGAAATAACATAGCCATTACATTGGCTGGCACCTTTACAGGAGGTTGTGCGGACTCAGAGTTTGAAGGCGAAGATAAACGTCGCGCGTTTGAAGCTGAAGGAATCTGTTGATGTTTATGAGGATTCCTATGACTAGAACTGGCAGAATAGCCTAGTCCAGCTGTTCCAGTTTGCCTGGCTAATTGAATTGGTTACTTGATACCCTGGCAATATTTACCCAGCCCTTGTCCCGACTTATGACCCAATGACATCATTTCCTGAGTAGCCGACATTACCTCGGTAGAAATCTTGGGTTCGGGAAATGGCGTTCCAATAGTATGGTATTGGGTATTGCTTACTTCCAAGGCATGGAAACTGACCGGTTCAATAGCTGCATTTGCATTGATGAATGGCACGTCCCCGTGTTGAGGACACTCTGGTTCAGCATTGACCATGACCAGGCTATTGTTGATAATGTATTTCAACTATTGGTGAAGAGTGAAGGGGACTGCCCCAGCCATATGGATCCATGGTCATCCCAAGAGCAGGTTGTATCCTGAATCTATCTTGAGTACATGGAAAGATACGCAGAATGTATGGGGACCAATTTCGATTGGCAGTTCAATTACTCCGACCGAATTCCGACGGGCTCCATCAAAAGCTTTGATGATAGTATGGCTATCTCAATTACGTTGAGATTGATATTCATCTTCACCAAGGTAGCGTATGGACGAGATATTTAGAGATGAACCTCCATCTATCAAGACTCCAATAAGATGTATCCCGGAGGACAAGATCTGCTATGTGCAACAAATTGGAATGGCCATTCCCTTGAAAGCAGTATGTCATCATCAGTGAAGGATATCACACTGTTGTTGAAAATGTGATCAACCAGATGTTGAAATTTTTCTGTATCAACTGATGCTGGTAGATAGGCTTCTTCTAAAACCTTCAACAAGATCTTCCGATGATCCTCGGAAGTTAGGACTAAATCCAAAATTGAAATCTGATGTGGAACTTCTCTTAAGCTTAAAACCACTTTGGCTTCATGATGACCCATAGTGCAGAGGAAGTTTTCAATCTTCTCCATGGGTATTTTCCCCTTTGATTTGATGGTAGACTTCATCACCCGTTGAGGAAGATACAGTTGATTTTCCTTCAACACTGCAGCAGTGGTATGTGAGGTGGATCCTTTACCTTCTCCATAATTCCATGGAACCTTGCACAAGCTAACAATAGGATATTGGGCTCTGTACGGTAAGTTGATTGGCTCGGGAGCGGCCACATTCAAAGGATTATTACTTCCCTTGAGTTGAATTGTTGGCATTGTGAGTGATCTGTTAGCCTCATCATTTTCAATGGATATAACTACTACCACACTCTTCCACTTAGTAGGATCTGTATTCTCACTTGCACGTAACACAGTATCATCTTCTACTAGGTGAAGGACACCACTGTCAATTAGATTTTGAATAAGGTGGCAGAGTGCCCAGCATTCTTCTGTGCTATGACCGCGAGACTGGGAGTGATATTGACATACTCCATCAGAGTTGTACCGCCCTAAACGGGGGTTGATTGGAGGTAGAAGGGAACTGATCCTTCCTTCATTAATTAACATCTGAAGGATTTCCTCCATAGGTTGGCCCAAATAGGTGAATTCCCTTTTTTTGGCAAAATCCCAACGGGCTTTGGCATTTGCTCTCTTTGTCACTTTGTCTTCCAGTATTTCATTTTCTGAAAGTGATAAGGGAACATTCATGACAAGAGGTAGGGGACTGGCATGCTCCTGGATGATTAATTGACGAGTCACTTGATGCTGATAAGTCACCAATTCTGCCAATTGTTCAATTTGCTTACATAGAGCTTTCATCTTTCATTCCATTGTGAACTAAAACTTGGCATAATCCCATTTTTCAACATCATTTTTGAGGGTCTGGGAGGATTCACAGTTGAAATTGGAACTCTGTCCATTGCTCCAATTGATCATGTTGACCTCTTCTTCTTTGTGTTGAGGAAGAGGGTTGTCTTGAACGTGAGGCTGATCTAGTTTGGTGACCACAATCTCACCGTTGTCTATCAGGTCTTGGATCTTGTGTTTCAAGGTCCAATAATCCTAAGTATCATGTCCATGTGCCCCGGCATGATAAGCACATTTCCGAGCAGTATTGAAACTCCGTCTATTAGGGCTGGATGGTGGAAGAAGATGTGTAATTTTCTTCTGGGTTGTCTGAAGATTGATAATGTTCTCGAGGGTGTCCCCTAAGGGTGTGAACACTCAAGGGCGTTTGACTTCTCCACCTTTTGGTATTGGAGGGTTCGCAGACTGTGCTTGAAAGGGAGTGTAGTTTCTCCTTTGAATAGGTATGTTCTGATTGCCTTTTTGACCTCAGTAGATCGTGGGACACATCTTCCTCTTTCTTTTATGGATTCCTCAGGTTTGTTTCCATAATTTCGGATTGGATGTGATCAAGAATGCCTTTATGGGCGCCTAGGTCTTGAATCTTTCCTGGACTTCAAACCCATCTCAGCCATCTCCCCATGTTTGACCATTTCAGAAAATGGTTTGCCGATGCCGGCTAAAACTCTTTCATAGAAAGGCGCTTATTATATGTCTATGAAAGTCATGACCATCTCTGATTCTGTCATGGAAGGATTAACTTGGGCAGCCAGGCGTCTCCACCTTTGAGCATACTCTCTAAAAGACTCGTTAGACTGTTTCTTGATCTTGGTAATTTGATACCGATAAGGAGCCATCTGAGACTGAAAGCTGTATTGAGTGAGGAATGCATGTGCTAGCTCTTCCCAACTATGGATCTTTGAGTTATCTAATCTTGTGTACCACGAACGGGCTTCTCCAGTTAGACTCTTTTGGAACAATTGCATTTTGAGTTTTTTGTCCTCTGCATAAGATCCAAGTTCTCCAATAAACAACTTTAAATGTGTGTAAGGATCTCCTAACCCGTCATATTTTTTGAAGTCAGGAGTTTTAAACTTTTCTGGATAATGAACACCAGGGAAAATGTAAAGATCAACATATGACACACTCCCGTGTGTTCCAATTCCTTTGATAGCACGAAGGGTCTCTTCCATTTGGAGGACTTTCTTTTTTTATGTCACCAAAGTCTCGGATCTCCAAGGGATGGGCAAAGATCATGAGTTTTGTTGGTTGTATCCAACTGCAGTTCAGGTATTGTAATGACCTGGTTTCCCCCTTGTGTGGAGGATTCAACATGTACGGGTATTTTTTGACCCTAATTGGACTAGTGTAGTTCTTTGAGTAGAACAGCCAAATCTGTAATTTGTTTGCTTAATCCGTCGAATTCTTTGCGAGAAACTGGATTAAGGTCAGTCTGGTCAGATGATGACATGATTGATTGTAGGCCTGTAGCCTTTTTGGATTTTGACCGGGTAGTAGGTCCAATTAGTTCCCTGTGAAAGACTTGCATATTTTAGTCCTTAGGGAATATGTGCATAATAACATGCTATGTGATGTGTCCATTTTAGGAATTTTATCCTACAAAATGGATGTCAGCTGTTTGTAGCATTAAAATAGGTATGTGTATACATTTCTTCATATTTCTCATTACATGAAGATATATATGGAATGTAATTACAAGTAATTGTGTTTACAAGTAATTTGAAATGAGAGAGCATGAAGAGACTTTCGTCCGTTTTGGGTTTATCAGAGGCTAACCTATCATAGGTTACTCTCCCGGATTTTTGGCATGAAGGTTCCCAAATCATCGCAATTTACTCAACGGGAAATTAATCTGGTCTTTCAACTGGAGCGAATTTGGGTGGTGCATTTCCTGAGCCTCGGGGAATTAGTCTTCCCACGAGTCCAGTAATCAAACACCAAAGGGATAGCTTCCTGGTGGAGGGACCACACAACATACATTCACATACATCGCGTCTCACCATATGATAATGATGACATGTGCGAAGCACTAATATCACAAGTAGATATGGTGCGAAGCACTAATATCACAAGCAGCTATGGTGCGAAGCACTAAGTGCAATCAGGAAATGCATTCGTACACATTCATCAAATGTAAATGCAACATCCACACACAAGCAGATAACAGTTTTGAAAAGATTGAAATAGCAGCTTAAGTCTTCTTTACTGGAGTCCCCAACAGAGTCGCCACATGTCGACGTCGGGATTTTTAATTGTCCCTTTCCGTTACTTGTTCTTTGGTGTTCTCATTTTAGGTGAGATTTGTTTGAAAAAACAAGTGAAAAGGTCCGACATGTATAATGTCGATGATGGACTGTTAAGAGTTGCCAGTTGGTTTTTTAAATGGTTGTACCAACACAACCGAGAAAAGGTTTGCACATTGACCCCAAAGTGATGTGACAATCGCTAAATGGGTCATGAAACCGAGATTCATTAGGGTCCGGGGACTTGGTTATCACGGAGGGAAGGTGTTAGGCACCCCAGATCCCGTGTTACTACTTGACCGCCTCTTTTTCAAGAAACTATTATCTGAATATGTGTGTGTGTGGGTTAATATGTTGTTATTTGGAAGTAGTGTGAGGCCTCATTCGCACCTATATACACAGGGTTTGAATTTATGTAAAAATTCAGTTTTTAGCAAGATATAGCAATGAGGTTTTATGAAAAAGGTTTTTTCAAACCCTGATGCTCAATAGTAATTGAGACCTTTTACACTCCCATTTTATTTTACAGATGCGAAGCATCCGTACGAAAATAATATACAAAATAATGCCGACTTACTCATGGGTATGGAAACCATCTGAGGAAATTCAGACACCGCAGAATAATTTACAAGCTACTTACAGCTGAAAATGTCCATCACGGGAACCGAATCTAGATCCAATAGGCTAAATCTGTGATCACATGATTCCTAGGCGCACATGATTCCGCAATTTGTATGAAAGCAATAAGCAGGTATATATATAAAAGCTGTAAATATATATATATAGACATGATCACCAACCACAAAGCACCTCCATGGGGATCGAAAATGTAAATAAAGTCAGAAAAAGTATCAACCGCCACGGAGGAAACTCCAAAGTGACGAAATATAAATAAAGTCAGTATTAAGCAATCAACGCCACGAAGTGAACTCCAGTGAAGGACGAAAACGTAAATAAAGTCAGTAAGCGATCAACCACCACGTAAGTAAACTCTGTGTGGACGAAATATATATATAGATATATATATATATATATATATAAAAGCGATAAACGCACCGGATGTAAAATTCAGGCTCATCGAACAGAGTCCGACACCAGTTCATATATATAAGTGTATATATATATAAGCGAGTAAATGCACTTGGGATGTAAAATCAGTGCTCATCGAATGTAGTTCGACAATAGTTCATATATATATATATAAGTATATATATATTAAAGCAGTAAACGCACCAGACCGAAGTCTAGGCTCATCGAACAAAGTTCGACACACTATTATATATATATATATATATATATATATATATATATATATATATATATATATATATATATATATATATATAAGCAAATAAATGCTCCGGCATCAAGTTCAGGCTCAATCGAGGCATAACTCGATAATGTTAGTCCATATATATAAATATATATATATATATATATATATACAAACTAAAATGAAACCACGGATCAAGTCCCAAGAAACGATACAAAGACAACTCTCAACGTGAAGAAGGGTGTGTGCAAAGATGAAGAGAAGGGCTTTAAAGTGTGTGAGAAGGCTTACAGTTGACTGCCAAAGAAGACCTCTATATCTTTAAAGTGGGTAAACACTGGCTTTTGTAGATACAAAAGAAGCTATATATGAGCTCACAGGTGTTTAAAATGAGAAAGTACAATATATGGGGTGAGTGCAGAGCAAATTGGGTAGGGCTTCCTCGCCATTTTCCCTTTCAAAATGGCCACCCCAAGCCCTCTATTTATAAAGGGTGGAGCCGCAGGTGTACCAGAGGCAACCCGGGTGGGCCCGGGTTTCTCGGGTCGGGTCGGGTCGTCTCGTAGTAAGTGCACAAAGGCACTGTAATGTCCGCTCAAATTTTCAGAAGTGAAATCTGGGCATCCGATTGAAGTATACAGGACCTATTTCAGACCGCCGTTGTTGAGAGTTGTACAATGGTATGGGATTAGAGTTTGTACGAAGTCATTGAAGATGGGACGATGCCCTCCGATCTTCAAGCTTCAAATTCCATCCGTTACCCCGCACAATACTCACTCGGGATTGGTTATCCTTAATTCTTGTGGGACATCATTGTGTAGAGATGTGTATGAAATGTTGAGACAACGTGGCGTGGCATCGCGTTGGCGAGATGACGATGTTTCCCCTCACTAGTGTTATCGCGGTTTGAAATTTGATAAGCGTGAGCGTTGCTCAAGGCTTCGCTGAGATTGGACTGCTGCATTTGTTGAAGGTCCTCAATGTCATCTTTGAGGTGTTCCTGCCCTCCCGGTGTTATATCTGGGTTGGTACGGAGTATCTCGTTATGAGCGATAAGATTGAAGCTGGTTACATTTGAAACAAGCATTTCCGGGGTTATCACCGAAATTGCATTCCTTGGGGTTATCACCAAGGTTGGTGGCTATTCCCATAATTGGGACTGAGACTGGATACCTCGGGGTTATCTCCGAGATTAATCGGTCTTCTCCGGTGTGTTCCGTAGATTGATCTCGCACTAAGGGTTATCTCCGAGGTTAGAATTGTTACTCCCAGTGTGTATTCCGAGGTTGATGCTGAACTTCCGATAGTATCCGGTATGGATATGGATTGTCTTTCAGGGTTCCCTCTTAAAAGATGAATTTGTCCTTCCGCAATGTTAGTGATGAAGAACGATGAAAATTTCGAGTGTCTACAAAGGAGGCAGCGACTTCTCTTCTTCTTCTCTCTATAATTTCTCTCTATAATAATTGCTCTAAAGCTTTTGTGAATTGGTTAGAAATGAAGGAAGAATGAGCTTCTATTTATAGGAAAATATAGTTTCGAAAATTGCACGTTTTAGGGCTCAAAATATTACAGTATAATATCTTCCTCTTTTTCTTCATTTTTAATTTAGTCCTGCAAGTATTATCAAGCTTGCACCACCTCCCCTAATAGTAAATAATGTGAATTAATAGTTCATTCATGTGACTCAATAGTATAATCATGTGAAAAAAACTAATTACAGTATAGTACCTTCTACTATACCTCCATTTTTAATTTAGTCATGCAAGTATTATCAATCTTGCACCACCTCCCCTAATAGTACATAAATGTGAATCAATAGTACACACATGTGAACAAATAGTTATAAGCATGTGAAATAATAGCAATTCATTGCTCATTTATCCGATTAATTACCCAATTGGTCAATATAACCTCCAGACATCAATTATTATCGAAATAAATGTCGATTTCCACTAACACTAATAATTCCAACACAATGGAACTATCAATTTCATCTTTAATCAACACAACTTATTCATCATTAATATTATAACTCACAATATTTAACAACCGTGTCGCTCCTGTGAAAGAGGGGCATTCCGATAAGGATTTTTCCTTATCATGCCGCAGCAATTAGGTGACCAAACCTCTCCTTAATGTAACTTCTAGACATCATCAATATTGCAAATAATAATATGAATAAATTTTTCGTCTCAATTATTGATTTAATAATAATAAATAATATGCAGATGATACTGTGATAATAATTGAATCAATAATATGAGAGATATGATGCAACAATTATCAGTAGCAATAATTGAGTATAATCCGAGTGACTTCTCAATGTAAGCATCAATAATCAATACCGTGTGCTACTATGCAACCACGCCAGACATCTTGTACTTTTTTACTAACGGTAGTTCAACAGCTTTTAATTCGGTAACACTTTCGCCGTTATTTTTATAAAAGATAATTACATCAAGTTTTCTAACTATGACAATACTTCCGTTGTGGGGTCCACTAATGATTATGCCGTCGTACGAATATTCCCTGTTAAAACGAATATTCCCTGTTAAAACGAATATTCCCCGACCAATCGAATATTATATAACCACTTGCTTACTTTGCAAAATTTGTAAATATTACCAACAACTATAACATTATATCAAATCCACACCATAATATTCAAAAATATATTTCGAGAAAATTATTCTTTATTCATAAAAGTTGGGGTCTTAAAATACAAGTAATGTCTCCAGATCTTTAGTCCGAAAACGACTGCTGCCAACTCTAGATCATGAGTAGGATAATTCCTCTCATATTCTTTGAGTTATTGTGAGGCATAGGCTATGATTTTCCCATGTTGCATGAGAACACATCCTAACCCTCTGCCTGAAGCATCACTGTAGATGACAAATCCCACCAAACCAGATGGTATTGTCAAAAAAGGTGCTGAAATTAGTCTCCTCTTGAGTTCTTGAAAACTCTACTCACATTCCTCGCTCCAATTGAATTTTATATCTTTTCGAGTCAGCTGAGTTAACGGAGTGGTTATTCGAGAAAACCCTTCCATGAATCTTCGATAATAACAAGCCATGCCCAGAAAGCTAAATACTTCGGTCACTGACTTAGGTTTCTCCCAACTTTGTATTACTTCAATCTTCGCTAGGTCAATAGATATTTCATGATTTGATATCACATGCCCAAGGAATTCTACTTCCTTAAGCCAGAACTAACATTTCTTAAACTTGGCATAAAGCTTGTTCTCACGACGCTTTTGGAGTATCAGCCTCAAGTGTTGTTCATGATCTTCACGGCTTTTGGAGTAAATGAGGATGTCATTAATAAAGACGACCACAAAATGATCCAAATATTCCTTGAATACTCGGTTCATCATATCCATGAAGGCAGCAGGAGCATTGGTCATTCCAAAAGACATGATTAGGAATTCGTAATGCCAGTACCGAGTTTTGAAAGCAGTCTTTGGAATGTCATCAATTTTAATCTTTAACTGATGATATCTGAAACGAAGATCAATCCACGTAGCACAAGGGTAACCAAATCACTTGGGCCCACCTAATCATGCCCCAACAACTAGTATTATTTTTAATTTAATCCATATAATAAAATATATTTCTCTATTCTAAAATATAAGATTATATTTGAATTTTTAAACCAATGTAACACAATTTTAAATTAATATAATCAATAACTATATATGTGACGCCCCCAAAATAGGAATACACAACTCATTCTGAGTCACCAAATACACGGTACATAATTCAAATACAAACTTCATTTATACAACTGTTGAACTGTCGTGCAAAATACGACAACACATAAGCTGTGAGTTTTAATACAAATATTGTCTCGTAGACAATATCCAAACTCAAATTATTACAATGCCATATAAAATATAGCAGAAAATATTTCAATACCCCAAATAAGAATGAGAAGATTACTATCATGTTCATTCTAATTAGGTGCATCTTTTGACGCTTTCAAAGTCGGGTTCTCATCACCCTATTTTTGTTCACCAAAATCAATTATTAAGTAACGTATAATATACGACACACACCCATCTTAGGTCCTTAATATAATTATATATTACATGTTATGCAGTTTTATAATGTATTGAGAAACTTCCACAGTCTCGGACCATCACACTATTCTTATGTTATCCCCGCTCAACAAAGCTACACTCTTAATACCTGAAAGGAATTGTGAAGCAAAAGGGTGAGCACAAATAGCCAAGTAAAGAATATTATGACTAAGATAATATGGAACAAATTATCATTAGTCCTCAACAAGGAAAATCTGATAGAATATAATAGACAACAAGTTTTAGATCAACAACAACAGTGAAAACAATAATCCATTAGAAGAGTCAAGTAGAACCTAATATCTACTATCTCCTCTAAATTAAAAGTCCATCATTAATATTTCATTCTTGTAATACTCATCAACAGTTCTTTATTGTACCCAAGACAAAGAGAACTATCATCACTGTCTTCACCTAAACCACCAAAGATTATAGTTAAATTCACAATTCATATTTATAATCAGGTAAATCAACAGTCCATCTTTGCACGTAAGCCAAAGATATACAATTGTAAAACTAATAATCAATAGTCCATCTTTGCACGTAAGTCAAAGATATATAACTGTAAAACCAATAATCAACAATCCATTTTTGCACGTAAGCCAAAGAGGATTTTTACCACATCATTTGTCTATAAAATAAATAATTCACATCACCGAATTATCCATGCACTACGGGCCAAGGATATTCGTTAGTATCACATCCATGAATTATCCATGCACTACGGGCTAAGGATATTCATTATTATCGCATCCACGAATTATCCATGCACTACGGGCCAAGGATATTCGTTAGTATCACATTCATGAATTATTCATGCACTACGTGCCAAGGATATTCATTATTATCACTAATGGTCATGATCATGCCAAACAACAATTCATATTTGCACCCTTGGCCGAAAAGAACCCATGGTCAAGATCATACCAACAACTGTCCATCAATGCACTACGGGCCAATGAGGACTTTCATTACAATATAAGCATGAGGATAATGACAATGATATAAGCATCAATCAAACGAAATCAAAGATAAATAATAAAGATTTTTAATTTATCCAGAGTTTAAAAAAATGTCAAAATTGTCAAAATGATAACTGCTTTGTGGAGTAAAATTCAAGAATAATATTCACATATCAAAAATAATTTGGACAGAAAAGAATCAATTTTTGTCGTGAATAGTACCTTGGGTGAATAGTACCTTGTGAATAGTACTTCATGAATAGTGTCGTGCATATGAATAGTACTGTACGTATGAATAGTGTCGTACGTATGAATAGTGTCGTATATATGAATAGTACTCATGAATAGTACCCGTGAATAGTACTTTATGAATAGTGTCGTACGTATAAATAGTATTGTACGTATGAATAGTGTCGTACGTATGAATTGTTCCATATGTATGAATAGTACCCATGAATAGTACTCTGGCATGAAAAGATTAAAATTTAACACGAATGTTCAGAAAAATATTTCCGTGAAAAGATACTCGATGAAGCGCAAATTTCAAGGATATTCTACTAATTTCAAGTAGTATAGAAGCAATACTTAACCAAATGAGTGTAGAATTAGGAATATAAAATGAATTAATATTACTTACATACTACAGAGTATGGAAGAAAATATTATTTCTTACGAATATAGAACAAAAATAATATCCCTTACGAATATTAAACGAAAATAATATTCCTTTCGAATATTGAACAAAGACAATATTTCTGACGAATATTGAACAAAAATAACATTCCTTACGAATATTGAACGAAAATAAAATTCCTTACGAATACGAAAAAATAATATCGTAAGCGAATATGAAATAAATAATACCCCTTACCTTAAAAGAAGAGTACTTCTGACTGGTATAGCGGAGATATTCTTGAAGAAAAACTTGCACTATTTGCTACACTCAAAGTTTCCTTAACTCAAAAGATCCTATTTAGGAAAAATAATCACAGACGCATAGTAACTTTCTCATAGGCGAATTCAGCGTAGAGAAATTTTTTTGATTATTACTATGCAGCATTATGTAGTACTCTGCAAACACTATGCAGTACTATACAAACACTATGCAGTACTCTGCAACACTATGCAATACTATGTAGTAATATGCAAACACTATGCAGTACTCTGCAATACTATGCAGTACTATGCAATACTATGCAGTATTATGCAACACTATGCAGTATTATGCAATACTATGCAGTACTATGCAAATACTATGCAATACTATGATGCATAGTAAAAACACTATACAATAAAATTTAATAAATTCTATTTATAAAAAGTATTCTATTTTATATATAAAGTTTTCTGTTTTTCAATAATTTTTCAAAACTACCCAGAAATTATAAAATAATATTATAAGATTTTTCACCAAGTTTCATAATTTTTCATCATTTATAGAATTTTCTTTGAATTTCTTCTATTTTCAAACTAACTATAAATAGTTTAAAAATACAATAATTACTTCTGCTTTTCAATAATTCATCAAAAATTTATAAAAATTCTAATATGATATTATAAGAATTCTGTAAAAATATTTCAGCCCAAATAATTTTTCTAATAATTTAATTATAAATTTCAATATTCGGAAAGTTTAATAATTATAATAATTAGCTCTTTTATCAGAAAAATACGAATCTTATGTCCTTTCCATGTAATAAGCCAAATTTACAATAAATACTTCATAAAAACTAATCTATTTATCTCATTTCACTTGGCTTCACTAAACACATTTTTAATAATATCTATTCATCATTAATACTATAACTCACAATATTAACAACCAGATCATTCCCAGGAAAGAAGGGGCTTTTCGATAAGAATTTCTCCTTATTGGTGCGCAATTAGATGACCAAACCCCTTACCTCGACAGAACTTTCTATACATCGTCAATAATGCAAATAATAATATGAATAATTTTGTTGTCTAAATTATTGATTTAATAATATAAAATATTTTGCAGATGATACTGTGACAATAATTGAATCAATAATGTGAGATACTATGCAGCAACTATTATTGCAATAATTGAGTAAAACTGAGTGACTTCTCACGTAAGCATCAATAATCAAAAATATTGTACAATACCGTGTGCTACTATGCAACTACGTGTATTACTGTACTTTTATCACCAGGTATTTCAACAGTTTAACGGTAAAACTTTTGTTGTTATTTTTATAAAAAAGGTTATTCCTGTCGCTTTCTAAATCTGACAGTTATTCCATTGTGGGGTCCACCAATGATTGTGTCATTGTACGGATATTCCCCGACCAAACGAATATTTTATGACAACTTGCTTACTTTGTAAAATTTTCACATATCACCCTTAACTTTAACCTTTTATCAATTTAACCATTTACTAAATAGAATAATAATTATAAGAAAATTGAATACTTCCATTTCATAAAATTTGGGGTCTTACATTGTCCCCTCCTTATGAAATTTCGCCCTCAAAATTTACGTACCTAATAGTTTGAAGAGATGAGAATACCTTGTTTTCTTTTCGGATTGTACTTTTCTGGTTATTTCCTCTATATCATGATTTCCCCATTGCTCATCTCTTAGATTTCAGATATCATTCCAGAATAGAGCTTCAAAACAAAGGTTAATTGACATATCACAATTTGTCAACTTAAGTAAGAAAATTCAGCTTAGGTAGGACACACACTAGCAAAGGATATTACTCGTCTCTTCCCTCTTAGTTCTAATCTCGGATCTCCGCCAGAGATTATATCCCTAAGCTCTGATACCATTTTTGACACCCCTAAAATAGGTATACACAACTCATTCCGAGTCGCCAGATACACGGTACAGAATTCAAATACAAACTTCATTTATACAACTGTTGAACTGTCGTGTAAAATACGACAACACATAAGTTGTGAGTTTTAATACAAATATTGTCTCATAGACAATATCCAAACTCAATTATTACAATGCCATATAAAATACCGCAGCAAATATTTCAAGACCCCAAAGAAGAACGAGAAGATTACTATCATAATCATTCTAATGAGGTGCATCTTTTGACGCTTTCAAAGTCGAGTTCTCTTTACCCTGTAGTTGTTCACCAAAATCAATTATTAAGTGACGTATAATATATAACACACCCATCTTAGGTCCTCAATACAATTATATATTACATGTTATGCAGTTTTATAATGTATTGAGAAACTTCCACAGTCTCGGACCATCACACTATTCCCCTGTTATCCCCGCTCAACCCAGCTACACTCTTAATACCTGAAAGAAATTATGAAGCGAAAGGGTGAGAAAAAAATAGCCCAGTAAAGAATATTATGACTAAGATAATATAGAACAAATTATCCTTAGTCCTCAACATGGAAAAATCTGATAGAATACAATAGACAACAAGTTTTAGATCAACAACTACAGCGGAAACAATAATCCATTAGAAGAGTCAAGTAGAACCTAATGTCTACTATCTCCTCTAAATTAAAAGTCCATCGTTAATATTTCATTCATGTAATACTCATCAACAGTTCTTTATTGTACCCAAGACAAAGAGAACTCTCATCACTGTCTTCACCTGAACCACCAAAGATTATAGTTAAATTCATATTTATAATCAGGTAAATCAACAGTCCATCTTTGCACATAAGCCAAAGATATACAGCTGTAAAACCAATAATCAACTGTCCATCTTTTCACGTAAGCCAAAGATATACAACTATAAAACCAATAATCAACTATCCATCTTTGCACATAAGCCAAAGAGGATTTTTGCCACATCATTTGTCTGTAAAATAAATAATCCACCTCACCGAATTATCCATACACTACCGGCCAAGGATATTCGTTAGTGTCATATCCATGAATTATCCATCCACAACGGGCCAAGGATATTCATTATTATCACATCCACGGATTATCCATGCACTACGGGCCAAGGATATTCATTATTATCACCAATGGTCATGATCATGTCAACCAACAATTCATCTTTGCACCCTTGGCCGAAGAGAACCCATGGTCATGATCATACCAACAACTGTCCATCAATGCACTACGGGCCAATGAGGACTTTCATCACAATATAAGCATGAGGATGATGACAATGATATAAGCATCAATCAAACGAAATCAAGATAAATATTAAAGATTTTTAATTTATCCAGAGTTTAAAAAAATGTCCAAATTGTCAATATGATAACTGCTTTGTGGAGTAAAATTCAAGAATAATATTCACGTATCAAAAATAATTTGAACAGAAAAGAATCATTTTTTTATTGTGAATAGTACCACGGGTGAAAAGTATCCCGCGAATAGTACCTGTGAATAGTAATTCGTGAATAGTGATGCACGTATGAATAGTATCGTATGTATGAATAATGTCATACGTATGAATAGTGTCATACGTATGAATAGTGTCGTATGTATGAATAGTACTCCGGCATGAAAAGATTAAAATTTAACAAGAATGTTCATAAAAATATTTCCGTGAAAAGATACTCGATGAAGCGCAAATTTCAAGGATATTCTACTAATTTCAAGGAGTAAAGAAGCAATACTTAACAAAATGAGTGTAGAATTAGTAATATGAAATGAAATAATATTACTTACATACTACAGAATATGGAAGAAAATATTATTTCTTACGAATATTGAACAAAAATAATATCCTTTACGAATATTAAACGAAAATAATATTCCTTTTGAATATTGAATGAAGACAATAGCCCTTACAAATATTGAACGAAAATAACATTCCTTACGAATATTGAATGAAAATAAAATTCCTTACGAATACAAAAACTAATATCGTAAGCGAATATGAAATAAATAATACCCCTTACTTTAAAAGAATAGTACTTCTGACTGATATAGCAGAGATGTAATGTGAGACCCTGAATTTTATGAAATGAAAGTATTCAATTTTCTTATAATTATTCTATTTAGTAAATGGTTAAATTGATAAAAGGTTAAAGTTAAGGGTGATGTGTGAATATTTTTCAAAGTAAGAAAGTTGCCATAAAATACTCGGTGGTAAAAGTACAGTAATACGCGTGGTTGCATAGTAGCACACGGTATTGATTATTGATGCTTACGTGAGAAGTCACTCAGTTATACTCAATTATTGCTATAGTAATTACTGCATCATATCTCTCATATTATTGATTCAATTATTGTCACAGTATCATCTGCATAATATTTATTATTATTAAATCAATAATTGAGACGACAAAGTTATTCATATTATTATTTTCAATATTGACAATGTCTAGAAAGCTCTGTCGAGGAGAGGTTTGGTCACCTAATTGCGCGCCAATAGGGAGAAATCCTTATCGGAAAGCCCTCTCTTTCCTAGAAACGACCTGGTTATTAAATATTGTGAGTTATAATATTAATGATGAATAAGTTCGTGTTGATTAAAGATGAAATTGATAGTTTCATTGTATCGGGATTATTAGTGTTAATGGAAATCGACATTTATTTCGATAATAATTGATGTCTGGAGGTTATATTTGTGACGCCCCCAAAATAGGTATACATCACCCATCTTGAGTCGCCAAATACATGGTACAAAATTCAAATACAACTTAATAATACAACTGTCGTGTAGAATACGACAAGACATAACTGAGAGTTTTAATAAGAATATTGTCATCTAGACAATATCCACACTCAATAGAGTCCACATTACATTTATTGTCACACTATTTAACAAAATGGTGAGGACTACTAATGCTATCATCTGGACCGTCACTCCGTTCCCCGACTAGTCCCGACTACGTTCTCATTTCCTGAAGAGAACAGTGAAAGAAAGGGTGAGCTCAACTAGACCAACACGAAATATTATGACTAAGATAATGCAGAATAATTTATCATTAGCCTTCAACAGTGTTAAACTGATAAAATATAATAAACATCAAATTTAACTGCAGCGAAACAAGCAATCCATTAGAAGAGTCAAGTAGAGAATAAAATCTACTATCTTCTATTATTTAAAAAGTTTTTTATCACTTTTATCGCTGAGACTCAACTTAATAAATAAACCACATCATCCCTGCACTACGGCCAAGGATATTCATTAGTATCACGACCACAAATTATCCATGCACTACGGGCCAAGGATATTCGTGTATTCATCAATGGTCATGATCATGCCAACAATCATCCATCAATGCACTACTACCAAAGAAGATTTTTACCACATCATTTGTAACATTACAAATATGTTTATACCGAATAATCCTCGGTCATAATCATACCAAGTCCATCTATGCACTACAGGCCACAGATGACTTTCAACATATTATAAACATGAGGATGATGACAATTCAATAAAACAAGTTCAAGAATAAATTTTAAAGATTTATAATTTAATTTATCCAGAAATCAATAACGTCCAAATTGTCAACATGATACTTTTTTTGTGGAGTAAAATTCAAGAATGCTCATAAGAATATTTCCATGAAAAGATATCGGATGAAGCGCAAATATCAAGGATATTCCACTAATTTCATGGAGTATAGAAGCCAAAACTTTAACCAACTGAGTATAATAGAATATATGAAATCGCAAATGGATTTTTGCCACCATGCGCTAATCCACGTGAGATGCATTATTCCAATGTAATAATAAAGAATGGAACAATGTAAGAATTCACCAGCGTGCGTAATCCGTATAAAACAGGTTTTTCCAATGTAATAATAAAGAATGGAACTGAATCATGCGAATCTCTGCATGCATGTGATATTCCAAATGTAATAATAAAGAAGAGAACCAGTCATGCGTAATCGCCACAGCATAGGATATTCCAACAAAATAATAAAGAATCGGAACCAGGTGTCATGCGTAATCCGCATGCATGTGATATTCCAAAAGAATAATAAAGAATCGGAACTGTGTCATGCGTAATCCAAGATGCATGTGATATTCTAACGTAATAATAAAGAATGGAATAACAACAGAATTCACCGTGCATGCGATAGACCACACAGACAGGTTATTCCAATAGAATAATAAAGAGTGGAATAACAACCCTTACGAGTATTGAAAGAAAATAACTCTCTTCATGAATACGAAAGAATAATACCCCTTACCTTAAAAAGAAGAGTATTCCGACTGGTAGGGCGAGGATATTCTTGAAGAAAATTTATACTATTTTCTACGCTCAAAGCTTCTTAAAACTCTAAAAAAATACGTTCAAGATTATAGAAGAAGAATTCTCTGAATTTTTGGTGTGATTTTCAATTCTAACTAAGCATCCTATTTATAGGAGAATGGAAAGGATACTATGTTGCACTATGCAATAAAATATAATATATTCTATTTATAATCAAATAAAATAAAACTTTATAAAAAGTATTCTGTTTTATATAAAAAGTTTTTACTATGCAAACACTATGCAAGCACTATGTAAACACTATGCATAATAAAATATAATATATTTTATTTAAAATCTAATAAAACAAATAACTTTATAAAAGTATCATGTTTTATATAAAAAGATTTTACTATACAAATACTATGCAGGCACTATTCAAACAATATGCATAATAAAATATAATATATTATATTTATAATCAAATAAAACAAAACTTTATAAAAAATATTCTGTTTTATATAAAAAGTTTTCTGTTTTATTACATTTATAATAATAATAAAATAAAATTTATCACCATTATTATAATTCACAATATTAATCGACCAGGTCGTTCCCAGGAAAGAGGGGGCTTTCCAATAAGGATTTTTCTATATTGGCGTGCTATTAGGTGACCAAACCTCTCCTTGACAGAACTTCTAGACATCGTTAATATTGCAAATAATAATATTAATAACATTGTCGTCTCAATTATTTTTTTATAAAATATTGACAATAATTGAATCAAATAACGTGAGATACTATGCAGCAATTACTGTAACAATAATTGAATAAAACTGAGTGACTTCTCACGTAAGCATCAATAATCAATACCGTGTGTTACTATGTAATCACGCGTATTACTGTACTTTTAACGATGGGTGTTTCAACAGTTAACGGTAAAACTTCCGCCATTATTTTCATAAAGTATTTTTATCATTTTCTCAATCGAACAATAATTCCGTTGTGGGGTCCACCAATGATTGTGCCATTGTACGAATATTCCCTCGTTAAAACGAATAT
This sequence comes from Panax ginseng, assembly GCA_020205605.1. Classification (NCBI taxonomy): domain Eukaryota; kingdom Viridiplantae; phylum Streptophyta; class Magnoliopsida; order Apiales; family Araliaceae; genus Panax; species Panax ginseng. Next base: position 128,468,419 of record CM035136.1, on the reverse strand, counting down.
TCCCCACCAATCGAATATTATATAACAACTTCATGTTTCTTTGCAAAATTTATAAATATTACCCACAACTATAACATTATATCAAAATCATTCCATAATATTCAAAAAAATGATATTTATAGAAAAATCATCTTTATTCATAAAAGTTGGGGTCTTACAATATTGACCAGTCGGGTAATTAATCGGATAAATGAGAAATTAATTGCTATTAATTCACATGATTATAACTATTTGTTCACATGTATGTACTATTGATTCACATTCTTGTACTATTAGGGGTGGTGGTGCAAGATTGATAATACTTGCATGACTAAGTTAAAAATAGAGGTATAGATGGAGGTACTATACTGTAATTCGTATTTTCACATGTTTAGAACTATTGAGTCAAATGATTTACTATTGATTCACATGATTTACTATTAGGGGGGGTGGTGCAAGTTTGATAATACTTGAAGGACTAAATTAAAAATGAAGGAAAAGAGGAAGGTATTATACTGTAATATTTTGAGCCCCAATATGTGCAATTATTGAAACTATATTTTCCTATAAATAGAAGCTCATTCTTTCATTATTTTTCACCAATTCACTAAAGCTATAGAGCAATTATTATAGAGAAAAATTATAGAGAGAAAGGAGAAGAGAAGTCTGCTACCTCCTATAAATAGAAGCTCATTCCTTCATTATTTTTCACCAATTCACTAAAGCTATAGAGCAATTATTATAGAGAGAAAGGAGAAAAGAAGTCTGCTACCTCACTATTCCAGTTTTCTTCTAAGGTAAGGGGTATTATTTCTTTCGTATTCATGAAGAGAGTTATTTCTTTCAATATTTGTAAGGGTTGTTATTCCATTCTTTATTATTCTGTTGGAATAACCTGTCTGTGCGGTCTATCGCATGCCTGGTGAATTCTTTTGTTATTCCATTCTTTATTATTCTGTTGAAATATCATATCTATGCGAATTACGCATGACCTGGTTCCATTCTTTATTATTCTGTTGGAATATCTTGTCTGTGTGGGTTACGCATGACCTGGTTCCATTCTTTATTATTCTTTGAATAACTCGTCTGCGCGGATTACGACGCATCGCTGGTGAATTCTTTTGTTATTCCATTCTTTATTATTCTGTTGAAATAACCTGTCTATATGGATTACCGCATGCATGGTGAATGATCCTTCATATTCATTCTTTATTAAATTATGGAAATGATATGTCTACGTGGATTACCGCATGGCAGATGAAAATCCATTTGCAGTTTCGTATATTCTATTATACTCGTATGAGATATCATTTCTTTTGTACTCGTCATGGAATATTATTTTCTTTGGTATTTTTCTTTTATAAGTTACTATTCACGGGTTACTATTTACCCGGTTACTATTCACTCTAGTATTATTCTCACGGGTATTCGGGGCACTTTTTGTGTCGGAGTACTGTTCACGGGTTACTATTCATAGGTTACTATTCACCCAAATTACTATTCACTCAGGTATTTGGGGTACTTTTCATGTTAGAATTACTATTCACAAGGTACTATTCATGAAGTACTATTCACATGGTACTATTCACGGGGTACCATTTACCCAAAAAATATATTTCTGTTCTGTCCAAATTATTTTTGGTACATGAATATTATTCTTGAATTTTACTCCACAAAGAAGTATCATGTTGACAATTTGGATATTTTCAAACTCTGGATAAATTTAAAGTCTTTAATATTTATCCTTGATTTCGTCTTATTTGATTTCGTTGGATTAATGTTTATATCATTGTCATCATCCTTATGCTTATATTGTGATGAAAGTCATCCGTGGCTTACGTGCATAGATGGACTGTTAGTTATTAGTTTTACAGTTGAATGTCTTTGGCCTGTAGAGTAAAAGAAGAATGCAATTGATTGATATCTTTGGTCGTAGTACAAAGATGAATCATTGATTGATAGCTTTGGCATGTAAAGGTGCAAAGATGAATAGTGTATGACATGATCATGACCACTGGAGATACTAATGAATATCCTTGGCCGTAGTGCATGGATAATTCGATGATGTGATTGGCAGGATCATGACCATTAGTTAATAGTTGAATGTCTTTGGCCGTAGTGCACTGACAGGCAATTGATTGGTATGATCATGACCATTGGTTTTATTGTTGAATATCTTTGGCCCGTAGTGTAAAGGTAGACAACTGATTGGTATGATCATTGTTATTACATTTGAATATCTTTAGCCTTTGGGGTAAGGATATTGAGTAAACGTTCTATTAAGCCTTTGTGGCAAGGAGAAACTGTTGATTTACATGATTATAAACATGAATTGTGAATTTAACTAAAATCTTTGGTGCTTCAGGTGAAGACAGGTGATGAAAGTTCTATTTGTCTTGGGTATAATAAAGAATTGTTGATGGGTATTACAAGGATAAAATTGATGATAAACTTTTAAATCATAGAAGAGAGTAGATATCATGCTCTACTTGACTCTTCTAATGGATTGCTTATTCCGCTGCAGTTGTTGATCTAAAACTTGTTGTCTATGATATTCTATCAGTTGTTATAGTGTTGAAGGCTAAGGATAACTTATTCTACATTATCTTAGTCATAATATTTCTTACTGGGCTAGTTGAGCTCACCCTTTTCTTTCATTATTCTCTTCAGGAAATGAGAATATAGTTGGGACGAGTCGGGGAACGGAGTGACGATCCAGATGTTGTCTTTAGTAGTCCTCACTATTTTTATAAAATAGTGTGATAATAATTGTAATGAGAACTCCATTGAGTGTGGATACAGTCTAGAAGGCAATATTCATGTTTAAACTCTCAGCTATATTTTGTCGTATATATTACACGACAGTTGCATAAAAGAAGTTTGTATTTGATTTATGTAGTGTATCTGGCGACTTAAGATAGGTGATGTATACCTGTTTTGGGGGCGTCACATGTAAGACCCCGACTTTTTATAAATAAAATTGATTTTCCTCTATTCATTATTTTGAAATAGTAAGGGGTGGATTTGATTAATGTGGTTAGTTATGGGTAAAATGCGCAAATATTTTAATTAAGCAAGTGGTTATAAAATATTCATTGTTGTCGGGAAATATTCGTTTGGTCGTGGAATATTCTTGATGCCGGGGAATATTCGTACGATGGCGCAGCTATTTGTGGGCCCCATAACGGAAAATTGTTGGATGAAGAAAATGACAAGTATGAGTTTTTTTTAATAATGGAGTAGTTGTTACCGTTAACACTATTGGAATACCTGGTGTTACAACAATAATACGCGGGTTGCACACAAGAATACTACCAGATTGCATAAAGATTTGTGGATTATTGATTTTTACGTAAGAAGGCACTACTCAATAATTATTACAGTAATTACTGTTCAATATTTTATTTTATTGATTCAATAATTGTTACGTTGAAATTTTATATTATTGTTGTTTTAATAATTGTCACTGCACAGTATTTCCCATTATCAGCTTAATAATTCATATTATTTAAATAATATTCTTAGATAGCATTATTGGCAATGTCTAAGGAAGTTCTGTCTAGGAAAGGATTTGGTCACCTAATTACGCGCCAATAAGGAGAAATGCTTATCGGAAAGCCCCCTCTTTCCTGGAAATGACCTGGTTGTCATTATTGTGATTCTGTAATATTTTTTGTGAATAATTAATTATTAATTTATATGATAAGAAAATATTTATTTTACGTGGATATAAATGAGGGAATTAATGTTGAGGTGTTTTATCAGTATTTTGTTGGAATGAAACTATTAAAAATCATTCGTATATGGATTTCGGTCATTTTTCATTTGAAATTTGGAAAAACTTTCTTCTACAGAGTTGTAGAGAATTAAGTTTCCTGTGAAATGGACATAAAATTCGTATTTTTCTGATAAATGGGCTATTTATTATGAATTATTGAAGTTTCTAAATATTTTTTAAATTTAAAACGTTTTGGTGGAGATTTTCTAGAATGAGTGGGCCCCACTCTTGTTCTTTGTTGGTGTGTTGAGAATTATTTGTGCTCATTTTTCAAAGATAGAGTGCTGCGAAAACCTCCGTATGCAATTTTAGTCTGCTTGGACGTTCTGACATTTTCCTATAAATCGGGCACTTAGGTTAGAATTGAAAATCACACCAGAATCAGAAATGTTCTCTCTCTATAATACCGAGCGTATTTTTGTGAGTATTTAGATACTTTGAGAGTTGATAAGCAAAGTAAAGTTTTCTTCAAAGATTATATCCGATATTCCAATGTAAGTACTATTCTTTTGAGGTAAGGGATTTTATTTCTTCATAAATGATGTTATTTCTTTTAATATCATTATACCGAAATATTGGTATGAATTTTATTATGAAATTTTTATCTTTTCATGTCGAGGTTACTATTCACGTATACGGCATTATTCACGTATAAGTTATTATTCATGAATACGGTACTATTCATGAGTACTATTCACGAAGTATGATTTTTCTTGTAAAATTTTTACCTTTTTATGTCGGGGTTACTATTCACGATACTAAGACTATTCACGATATCACGATTCACATTCATATTCAAAAAATTAAAAATTCTTTTATGTGTCCAAGTTGTCTATTATGGTTATTATCTTTTATTGTATCCATGTTTTGATCTTCATTCTTGAATTTTGCTCCATAATTGATTATTATGGAGTATTTTTGAACTTGGATAAACCAAAGTACGAATCCCTAATCTTTGTCCTTTAATCTCACTAGATTCGTTTCTTAAAAATATTTTTCATCATCCTCAGTCCTAAATGATGATATAACTGAATATCTTTGGCCTGTAGTACAAAGATGAATGATTACCTAATGAATATCTTTGGCACGTGGTGCAAATATGAACAGGTGTTGAGATGAACATGACCAACTGGTGATACGAATAAATATCTTTGGCCCGTAGTGCAAAGATGAATATTTGATTCAAAATGTATGTTGATTGATGTCACAGGGCTAAAATATTAATGATGGACTTTTTAAATCATAGAAGATAGTAAATTTCATGTTCTGCTTAACTTTTCTAATGAATTGTTATTTCCGTTGCGAATATTGATCTAAAACTTGTTGTCCATTATATTTTATCTAATTTATTGAAGGCTAACGATAATTTGTTCTATATTATCTTAGTCATAATATTCTTTGTTGGGCTAGTTGAGCTCATCCTTTTTCCTTTTTGTTCCATTTTTCTTCTCGTGAGGCTAGAATATAATGAACTAGTCTGGGGTGTGGAGTGATGTTTCAAGTCGCTTGTTTTAGCAAATTCCTCACTATTTTGTAAAATAGTGTATCAATAATTGTAATGAGGACTTATTTGAGTTTCGATATTGTCTAGTAGACAATATTTCTATTTAAACTCACATTATATGTGTTGTCGTATTTTGCACGAAAATTGTATTAATGAAGTTGTAGTTGTTTTCTGTACCATGTATTTGGCAACTCATAATGGGTTGTGTTGACCTATTTTGGGGGCGTCACAGTTGGTATCAGAGCTTAGGGATATGATCTCTGATCGAGATCTGGGGATAGAACTAGGAAGGGAGTGACGAGTAAATCATTCGCTAGTATGTCCTACCTAAGCTTATTGGTATTTAATTGGTCGGTCATAATATAAGGATAATATGTGGAATGTCAATTTTTTTAATTAACCCTTGTTTTATGGCAGTATTTGAGAATGACAGCTGAAAATGTTAACAATGGAGTGAATGAGACCGTGGAGACACCTTTAACCACCAACCAGGAGAATGTGCAATAGGACAGAAATGTTCCTCCTGTAAACAACACCCCCGATCAAACGATGAATGATGTGATGTTTAGAAGCTTTTTTCAGTTCATGCAAAATCAGACGAGGGAGACTCGTGTACAAAATATGGGTGGAAATAATAGCAACGCTGCCATTGTCACAAATGCAAGCGCTCAAAGAGTCAGGACCACTAGAGTTTTTGGAAAAGCCGGATCCGATCAAGGCGGAAAAACGTGGTTAAGCAAAATTACCAAGATATTTGATGTCTTGGGATGCACGGAGGAACATAAGGTTCCATTCGCCACCTTTATGTTCCGTGGTGAGGCAGACATCGGTGGGAATCAGAAGCGCACTCCAACCACCGCACTCAATATGTCTTGGGAAGCATTCCATAAATCGCTCAATGACAAGTACTTTCCTAAAAGTATTCATCATATGAATGAGGTAGAGTTTATCAGACTGGAACGTAACAACATGACTGTGTCCCAGTACGAGGCTAAGTTTGCGGAGTTATCCAGGTTTGCACCTCATTTGGTAGAGAATGAGGAACATATGACACAGATGTTTCTAAGAGGTTTGAAACTCAAAATTCGTCAATACCTCATCTCTCACAAATTTTCTCTATATTCAGATGTTGTGAATAGGGCTCAGTTATTAGAGTGAAATAATGAGTCTGTTCAACCGAGGGACCACAATTAGGGTCATACCTAAGGACAACAAATCATCTGAGCAATGATAACCAAATGGGAAGAAAATATCCTGGACAAAAGCCAGAACCACTCCGTGGTAATCGTGGCCATATATAGTAGAAGAAGCGAGTCGGGGGAGATTTTAAAAAGAGAAGGTACAACAATGACAACGTGAAGACGCCAAAGACCAAAGATCAACTATTCTTGGGGAGGAGAACGACCACCTATCAGATGTTATAAATGCGGAAAAAGAGGGACACATCAACCCAAACTACCCACAACAATTCAAGGTGTGTTATAACTGTGGAAAGGAAGGTCATATAGCTCGAGATTATCTTGTACCAAAACCAAGTCCAGCGGGGATGGTGACTCCAAAGGCTGTCCCGGACAAGTCAAAGTCGGTGGTTCCTAAAAGAGCGTTTGTCGTGATTGCCCAAAACGCGAGAAACCCGAACGAGGTGATCACGGGTAAGCTAATCATAAACTCTTGTGAATTTTATACCGTATTAGATACCGGTTCTACCCATTCTTTTATTTCTCCTGCTTGTGCTCAACGTTTGAAGTTGACCCCTAAGAAATTAGAATTTGACTTATCTGTTGAAACTCCGTTAGGAGTACATCCACGGTTTATAAATCTTGCTTGATTCAAGTTGGGACCATCACATTACCTATCGATCTTATTTCTTTAAAAATACTTGCATTTGATGTGATTTTAGGGATTGATTGGTTAACTACTCATCATGCCAAAATTGATTATTTTCGTAAGGTTGTTAGTTTTCATATTCCTAACCAACCTGTTATGCAAATTCAAGCAACCAAACCACTAAAGTGAATCACTATCATATTAAGCCATAAAGCCATTCGTTTATTGAAAATGGATGTCAAGATTTCTTAGCCCATGTCATGGACTTGAACAAAAATACGTCATATTTGAATAATATTTCTGTTGTTAGTGAATTTCCTGACGTATTTCTTAAAGAACTTCTCGGTCTACCCCCAGAACGTGAAGTTAAATTCTTTATTAACCTTGAACCTGGTACAAAACCCATTTCTAAAACCCCATATCGAATGGCTCCTATTGAACTTCAGGAGTTAAAGGTCCAACTACAAGATTTGTTAGACATCGGTTTAATTCGTCCTAGTACATCTCCTTGGGGTGTTCCTATTTTATTCGTAAAGAAGAAAGACAGAAGTATGTGACTTTGTATTAACTACCGGTAATTGAACCATGTCACCATCAAGAATAGGTATCCGCTACCTCGCATTGATGACCTGTTCGACCAGTTGCAAGAAGCATAATTCTTTTCAAAGATCGATCTTCGTTCTGGATATCATCAGCTGAAGATTAAAACTGAAGATATTTTGAAGACTGCCTTCAAAACTCAGTACGGGCATTATGAATTCTTAGTCATGTCTTTTGGATTGACTAATGCTCCTGCTGCTTTCATGGGTATGATGAACCTTGTGTTCAAGGAATATTTAGATCATTTCGTTGTTGTCTTTATTGATGACATCCTCATCTATTCCAAAAGCCGTGAAGATCATGAGCACCATTTGAAGCTGGTACTTCAAAGGTTTCATGATAACAAGCTATATGCCAAGCTGAAGAAATGCGAGTTCTATCTTGAGGAAGTAGCATTCCTTGGGCACGTGGTGTCAAAACATGGAGTATATGTTGACCCGATGAAGATTGAAACAATATAAAGTTGGGAACAACCGATGTCGGTGACTGTAGTACGTAGCTTTCTGGGATTAGCTGGTTATTATCGGAGATTCATGGAAAGATTTTCTTGAATCGCTACTCCGTTAACTCAGCTGACTTAGAAAGATACAAAATTCGTATGGAGCGAGGAATTTGAGAAGAGTTTCCAAGAGCTCAAGAGGAGACTCATTTTGGCACCTGTTCTGACAATACCATCTGGTTCGGATGGATTTGTTATCCACGGCGATGCTTCGAGCAAAGGGTTAAAATGTGTTCTCATGCAACATGAGAAAGTCATTGCATATGCCTCGTGACAACTCAAAGAATATGAGATGAATTATCCTACTCATGATCTGGAGTTGGCAGCAGTCGTTTTCGTGTTGAAGATCTGGAAAAACTACCTGTATTGGGAAAAAGTGGAGATTTATACGAATCATAAAAGCCTCAAATATTTCTTCACCCAAAAGGAACTCAACACGCGGCAATGACGTTGGCTCGAGCTGTTGAAAGATTACGACCATACACTCCAATACAATGCTGGAAAAGTAAACGTGGTAGCTGACGCATTGAGTAGAAGATCGTATGCGGGTACGAATGCAATGTTTTTAACATAAAGACCCATTTCGTACGACTTACAAAGGATGGAGATAGAGTTAAAGGCTCCAAGTACCCATGTGATGATATCAAAGACTTTAATCGATAAAGTTAAAACTGCTCAATCCACAGACCCAGAGCTGATGCGTATGAAGAAGAAAGTACAAAAAGGTGTTATTCCAGAAGCAAGAATCGATGAAGAAGGAATACTTCGAGTCAACTCCAGAGTTTGCATTCCTAACGATTCTGACTTGAAGCATAAAATCATGATGGAGGCACACAACACACCATTTGCAATCCATCTTGGGAGTACCAAAATGTATCATGATCTTCAACATACATTTTGGTGGAGCAATATGAAGAGAGAGATCGCGGAGTTTACCTCGAGGTGTTTAACTTGTCAACGTGTAAAAGCGAAGCATCAAGTGCCAAAGTGTCCATTGCAACCACTTGAGATTCTGAAATGCAAGTGGGAACACATTACCATGGATTTCGTTACGGGTCTTCCCAAGGTTTCTCAAGGCATAGATTCAATTTGGGTTATTGTTGATAGATTAACCAAGTCTGGTCATTTCTTGCCGATACGGGAGACTTATTCCCTTGAACGTCTTGCTCGTATGTACATGAATGAGATTATGAGATTGCATGGCATGCCAGTATCCATAATTTTGGATCGTGACCCAAGATTCACTTCACGATTTTGGGTTAGTTTACAGAAAGCTATGGGCATGGATTTACGATTCAGTTCGGCATACCATCCTCAAATAGACGGGTAATCAGAAAGGACTATTCAAACTCTTGAAGATCTATTAAGACTCTATGTCCTAGATTTCAAAGGAAGTTAGGATAAGTACTTGTCATTGGTGGAATTCTCCTACAATAATAGTTATCAATTAAGTATTGGCATGGCTCCATTTGAGGCGTTGTATGGGCGCAAGTGTCGTTCTCCAGTATGCTGGGATGATGTGGGAGAAGCAACGTTGTTGGGACCAGAATTGGTACGCGTGACTACGGAAAAGATTCAAATGATCCAGCAACGTATAAAGACCTCACAAGATCAACAAAATAGTTATGTTGATCTTCATCGAAAGGACGTGGAATTTAATATTGGGGATCATGTATTGTTACGTGTTTCTCCATGGAAGGGAGTTACAAGATTCGGGAAGAGAGGAAAGCTCAATCCACGATATGTTGGTCCATTTTAGATTCTTGACCGAGTAGGAAATGTGGCCTATAGACTCGCATTACCTCCAAGCATGTCTCGTGTTCATAATTTTTTTCACATATTTGTGCTTCGTAAATATGTGAAAGACCCAAACCACATTATTTAGTTAGAACTAAACGATATAACCGAAGATTTAACGTACGAGGAGGTACATGTCAAGATCTTGGATAGGAAGGAGCATGTCCTACGCACAAAGGTTATACCACAAGTCAAAGTTTTATGGAGAAACCATGATATTGAGGAAATGACCTATGAGTTAGAATCTGATATAAAAACAAGGTATCCTCACCTCTTCGACATACCAGACACGTATATCAATTTCGAGGACAAAATTTCATAAGGAGGGGAAGTTGTTAGACCCCAACTTTTTATAAATAAAATTGATTTACCTCTATTCATTATTTTGAAATAGTAAGGGGTGGATTTGATTAATATGGTTAGTTATGGATAAAATGCGCAAATATTTTAACTTAGCAAGTGGTTATAAAATATTCATTGTTGTCGAGGAATATTCGTTTGGTCGTGGAATATTCTTGCTGTCGAGAAATATTTGTACGATGGCGCAGCTATTTGTGGGCCCCATAACGGAAAAATGTTGGGTGAAGAAAACGACAAGTATGAGTTTTTTAAATAATAACTATGTAGTTGTTATCATGCAACAATCGTTGGAATACACAGTGGTTAAAGTACAATGTCTACGTGGTTCGCACAAATAAGCACACCACCAGATTGCACAATATTTGTGGATTATTGATTCTTACGTAAGAAGGTACTACTCAATAATTGTTACAATAATTACTGTTCAATATTTTATTTTATTGATTCAATAATTGCTACGTTGATATTTTATATTATTGTTATTTTAATAATTGTCACTGCATAGTATTTCCCATTATTAGATAGAATTATTGGCAATGCCTAAGGAAGTTATGTCTAGGAAAGGGGTTTGGTCACCTAATTGTGCGCCAGTAAGGAGAAATCCTTATCGGAAAGCCCCGTCTTTCATGGGAACGACCTGGTTGTCATTATTGTGATTCTGTAATATTATTTGTGATTAATTAATTATTAATTTATATGATAAGAAAATATTTATTTTACGTGGATATAAATGAGAAAATTAATGTTGAGGTATTTTATCAGTATTTTGTCGGAATGAATGTATTAAAAATCATCCGTATGTGGATTTCGGTCATTTTTTGTTTGGAATTTGGAAAACAATTCTTCTACAAAGTTGTAGAGAATTAAATTTCCTATGAAATGGACATATAATTCATATTTTTCTGATAAAAGAGCTATTTATTATGAATTATTGAAGTTTCTGAATATTATTTAAATTTAAAACATTTTGGTGGAGATTTTCTAGAATGGGTGGGCCCCACTCTTGTTCTTTGTTGGTGTACTGAGAATTATTTGTGCTCATTTTTCAAAGATAGAGTGTTGCAAAAGCCTCCGTATGTAATTTTAGTCTGCTTTGACGTTCTGACATTTTCCTATAAATAGGGTGCTTAGGTTAGAATTGAAAATCATACCAGAATCGAAAATTTTCTCTCTATAATATCGAGCGTATTTTTGTGAGTATTTAGATACTTTGAGAGTTGATAAGCAGTGCAAGTTTTCTTCAGTGTTATATCCGATATTCTAGTTAGAAGTACTGTTCTTTTGAGGCAAGGGATGTTATTTTCTTCGTAAATGATATTATTTTTTTTAATATCATTATACCGAAATATTGGTATGAATTTTATTATAAATTTTTTACCTTTTCATGTCAAGGTTACTATTCACGTATACGGCACTATTCACGTATACGGCACTATTCACGAATACGGTACTATTCATGAGTACTATTCACGAAGTAGGATTTTTTTGGTAAAATTTTTACCTTTTTTGTGTCGGGGTTACTATTCACGTATACGACACTATTCAAGTATACGGCACTATTCACAAATACGGCACTATTCATAGAAAAATTAAGTTTTCTTTTCTGTGTCCAAGTTGTCTATTATGGTTACTGTTATATATTGCACCTTATTTTATACTTTTGAGACTTATTATTTGTCATATTTGAGTTTGATAAAACTCATTTGTGGATGTAATTTAAGTAAGTATAAAATGTGTAACTTAATGTCCTAGAGAATGAGAGTAATTCATTTGGTTCAAGTTGGAATCAAATTACTTGTGTTTATCAATGACTTAAGTGAAACATTTGATAAGGTGCAAGTTGTTTGTAAAAACTAGTTTGTCTTAGTTCCATTATAATTAATAAATGATTACTAGTTGCTTTATAAGCATAAGAGGTGTAATCTTATTTAATTATGTGAAACAAAAGAAACTCTCCATTTTTTTATTTAAATTACATTATTATTAATAATTTGTAACTTACATCATTATGACTAATGTGTAACTTACAATATTATATCTATAATAATGTGTAATTAAAATAGATATATATAATAGTTATTACTATTATATATGTATACATATATATCTATATGTGTAGATATATGAAGAGATATACATATATGAGGAATGGAGTGTGTGAGACCCAGTTTTTATGAATAAAGATTTAATTTTCTCGAAATAATTTTTTTTATTATGGTGTAGATTTAATATAATGTTATAGTTGTGGATAATATTTATAAATTTTGTAAAGTAAGCAAGTGGTTATATAATATTTGATTGGTCGTGGAATATTCGCTTTTAACAGGAATATTGTATGACTCAAGACAATCATCAGTGGACCTCATAATCTAAGTATTGTTGTAGTTAGAAAACGACAAAAGTATCTTTCTATAAAAATAATCTACGAAAAGTGTTACCGTTAAAACCGTTGAACTACTCTTGGTAATAAAGTACAAAGAATACGCTGTGGTTGCATAATAGCACACAAGTATTAATTATTGATGCTTACGTGATAAGTCACCGCTTATACTCAATTATTGCCACAAGAATCGATGCATCGTATCTCTCATATTATTGATTCAATTATTGTTACAGTATCATCTGCATAATATGATATATTATTAAATCAATAATTGAGACGGCAAAGTTATTCATATTATCATTTGCAATATTGACAATGTCTAGAAGTTCTGTCAAGGAGAGGTTTGGTCACCTAATTGGGCGCCAATAAGGAGAAATCCTTATCGGAAAGCCCCCTCTTTCCTGGGAACGACCTAGTTGTTAAATATTGTGAATTATAATATTAATAATGAATAAGTTCGTGTTGATTAAAGATGAATTTTATAGTTCCATTGTGTTGGAATTATTTGTGTTAGTGAAAATCGACATTTGTTTCGATAATAATTGATGTCTGGAGGTTATATTGTTCAATCGGGTATTTGGGGCACTTTTCGTGTCGGAGTACTATTCACGAGTTACTATTCACGAGTTACTATTCACCTATAAGATATATTTCTTTTCGGTCCAAATCATTTTTGGGTACAATATTATTCTATGAGGAGATGTGCTAATTTTTCAGACCATTGGTTGAAGATATAATAGTAAATCAATATGGACTGCTGGTGGAAAGTTATAATAGTAAATCAATATGGATCGCTGGTTTAAAGTTTTAATAGTAAATCAGTATGGACCGTTGCTTTATGTTTTAATAGTAAACCAATATGGACCGTCCGTTTGAAAGTAAATCAATCTGGACCGTTCATGAATTAGTTACTATTCAGTCCATTCTCCTATAAATAGAAGCTCATTCCTTCATTATTTCTTACGAATTCACTAAAACTCTAGAGAGAGAAACTATAGAGAGAAAGAAGAAAAGTGTTTTGCTATTTCACTACTTCTATATCCAAAGATTTTCTTTTTCTAAGGTAGGGATATTATTTGTTGTACTCATAAGGGGTATTATTTCTTTCAGATTAATGAAGAGAACTTCATTATTCCATTCTTTATTATTATGTTGAATAACTCGCTTTATGCTAAGTACCGTATACCGGTGAAATTCTTCATTATTCCATTCTTTATTATTCATTGGAATAACCTTTATCTGCATGCGGTCTATCGCATGCATGGTGAATTCTAATGTTATTCCATTCTTATTATTCTATTGGAATAACATGTTTATCTGAGCTTCTCCGCATACATGGTAAAATTCTTCTAATATTCCGCTCTTTATTATTCGCCGTAATATCCTCGTCTGCAAGCGCTTACTGCCGGACCGGGTTCCATTATTTATTATTCTCGTTTAATATATCCTATCTGCGTTCTTCACGCCGACACTGGTTCCATTATTTATTATTCTCTTGGGAATAACTCGTCTGCATGCGGCCTATCGCATTGCATGATGAATCCTTCATTATTCCATTCTTTATTATTCTGTTGGAATAACCTGTCTATGTGGATTACCACATGCATGGTGAATGATCCTTTGTATTCATTAAATTGTGGAAATGATCTGTATACGTGGATTACCGCATGGCGGGTAAAAATCCATTTGCAATTTTATATATTTTATTATACTCAGTTGGTTAAAGTTTTGGCTTCTATACTCCATGAAATTAGTGGAATATCCTTGATAGTTGCGCTTCATCCAGTATCTTTTCATAAAAATATTCTTCTAAGCATTCTTGAATTTTACTGCACAAAACAGTATCATGTTGACAATTTGGACATTATTGAGTTCAGGATAAATTAACTTATAAATCTTTAAAATTTATTCTTGAACTTATTTTATTGAATTGTCATCATCATCATGCTTATATTATGTTAAAAGTCATCTTTGGCTTACGTGCATAGATGGACTTGGTATGATTATGACCAGGGATTATTCGATATAATCATGACCGTAATGTGACGAATGATGTGATAAAAGTCCTCATTGGCATGTAGTTCATTGGTGGACAGTGGTTGGTATGATTATGACCAGGGATTATTCGGTATAGTCATGACCATTAATGATTACATGAATAACCTTGGCCGTGGAGCAGGGATGATTCGATTTTATTTATTAAGCTGAGTCTTAGCGATAAAGTTGATGAAAAACTTTTTAAATCATAGAAGATAGTAGATTTTATACCTTACTTGACTCTTCTAATGGATTTCTTGATCCGCTGCAGTTAAACTTGTTGTCTATTATATTCTATCAGTTTAATATTGTTGAAGGCTAGTGATTATCTTAGTCATAATATTTCTTACTGGTCTAGTTGAGCTTACCCTTTATTTCACTGTTCTCTTCAGGAAATGAGAACGTAGCAAGGACTAGTCGGGAAACAGAGTGATGGTCCTAGATGGTGCATTAGTAGTCATCAGTATTCTGTGAAATAGTGTGATAATAAATGTTATGAGGACCCCATTGAGTTTGTATATTGTCTAGATGACAATAGTTGTATTAAAACTCACAACATATGTTTAGTCGTATTTTACACGACTATTGTATAATTAAGTTGTATTTGTATTCAGTACCTTGTATCTGGCGACCCAAGATGGGTGATGTATACCTGTTTTGGGGCCATCACAGAATATACTTACATGAGAATTCTTCTTACACATGAAATTCTCTCTTCTTTCAGTTAATTTTTTCTATAAACATATAACTATCACAAAGAAATATTCGACTGGAACATTTGTGAATTGCTTTCACAAAATTGTTTAACTCCGAAACTTGGCATATATCCTGGAGGTATATCGCATGTAACTCATAGCAAACCATTCGTGGTGAGGGCGATAAAGACCTTAAGGACAGGGATTACCCGTGTCATGTCTTCAACAACAATCTTAATTGACTCTACGAAGCTACGATTCTAACAATCTTAAGGTCTTTATTGTATTTGTTAGAGTCATGATTTTGGTGAGATGGAAGACAACACGATTTTCAAAGATAAGTGTCATTTTTCTTGTATCTATTTTATCAATAGAATTTTTATGATAATTAGTAATATATTGAGATATTAAGCTAATTATTTTTATTGATAATTTCTGTTAGAAGATGGATTGTGGAGAAAAATGAAAGTGAAAGGATTTGCAATTTACAAGTTTGTAAATTGATATGGAAAAGATGAAGAGTCATCATGGAAAACACCAAATGTTGATGCCTAAAATTTTTTCTAAATAGATTACGGTGTTTTTCGGATTTAATTCCAAAAGGTATGTTTTTTAACGATTGCCTTTATTTTTATAAATGATATTTGTTTATCATTTTATAAGTATATATACATGAATGGTATATATGTGATGTATTATATCATGTGTTGATGATATTTGCATGTGTAAGTATTGTTTTGCTAATGATCATATATAATAAATTAATTTGATTAGTTTTATTTGATTTGGAAATAATTTGATAATTGTTCATGGTGGAACAAACTTTAACTTGTGCATATATATTGACTAGTAATATTTTGAGTAGATAATATTGCTAAATGTGTATATGCATGAGTTTTAAGAAAATTATTATTCTTGTAAACTAATTGAAATTAATTTATTATTAGTGTTTGTAGTAAAAGTTGTGAAATTTACTTTTCTCTATGTATAACAAATTAGTTGTAAATTAATTTATTTTGAGAATAAAGTAAATTTATGTTCTTCTTGAACAAAATTATGCATATAAATATTAGGTAATATTTAGTGTGTAATATTACTTAGTATTTGTATGCATGAATTTTGAATAGATTACGTTGTTTGTGGATAATAAATTAATTATCAACTAATAGTTAGAAGAGAGATTGTAGAAGTAGATTTGGTTGAGTAAATCTTGTATACAATATGATTTTGATGTTGAGAAAACACTTAGAAATGATATTCGTAGTATTTTTGGGATAATCATAATTGATATATATTGATTTATTTTTATGTGTACTTCTTGTCCAAGAAGTAGTAAACTTTAATTTGATTATATGAATTTTGTATATTCTAATTGAAATAAACATTTATTTTTTGAATTTTATAAATATAGTGAAGTTCAAGTATTTCATATTATTATGAAGATTGTCTTGAATTCTATATTGTAAATGTAGAAAGATGTATTGTTTATGATATTTCCTATCCAAGTTGGGACAAGAAAATACTTGAGGATATACTAATTTATTTGTGTGAATTTTATTTGCTTTCTACATAAACTAATTTTGTGTGATAAATTAATTTCTTAGAAAGTAAATATAAATTTTTATATTTTATATGCAAATAAATTTGTGCAATATGATGAGTTGTGCTATAATTTGTATATAATGAATTTTATACTATTAAATAGAGTCAAGTGTTACGTGTTGGTATACTTGAAAAATGTATATGTATAATTTATTAAGTGCTTATGTTAAATAATTTTTGGATTTGAGATTTATGTAATTTCAGAAAATAAGAGCTTGTTTTCTTATGTGGGAGTGTTCTAAAAGATTCTTAAGTTGAAGCAATCTTTATATGAATAACTAATACATAAAATGTACAAGAACTTATTTTTTATTTTGAGAAGTGTTCCTTAATATTCTCACGTGGAAGTAATATTTATAGGAACATTGTCACATAAAATGTCAATTAATCTAAAATTTATTTTAAGTAGTGAGCATAATATTGTGAAGTGAATTTATTCAATGAGATTTCAATTATTTAAAGTGTGGGGGTGATTCTTTAAGATTTTTATTTTGGTCTTTGAAATATTTGGAGCATAAATTTATTTATGTAAGAAATAGTAAGGCTTATGAATTTCTTGTTGCGAAATTCGATTTGATTGTGTAGTTCTGTGAAATGAAAGTCTTTGAAACACAAACTTTTGAATAATATTGAAGTGTGAACTTATTTCACTTAATTAATTATCTAAGGTTCAACAAAGTTATAAATTGAACCTAGAAAGAGCAATATTGATTTGGTGAAGGAAATCAATAGAATAATTTGGTAAATATTAATTTTATTAGCCTAAATATGATCAAAAATATTTATTGTGATATAGTTCAATTGTGTGATTGAAACTAAGTTATAAATATTAAAGTGGATACATATTAGGTGATAATATGTGCATATTTACCTTGAGATTCTATAGGATATAGAATTATTTATATGTTTACACTAACAATATAATTGTATAAACTATAATGTGATAGTTTTTGTGTATATTAATGATATGTTGATCATTTTACATAGTATTGTTAACGTAAATGTGTTTAAGACATATTTATTTTTTGTCTTTATGTTGAAAGACTTGTAAAATAAATGTTATCTTATTATCATGTGAAAACATAGCAAGGATTCTAATTAAACTAATTAAATTGTATTGAGAGGCTATACTAAACTAAGATTGATATACCTTGAGATTGAAGAATTTAATAATTCTTTAATAGTAGTGGTACACTGAAAGTTAATTCTGATATAGCTATTGTAAATCTGAAGTACACATTCGCTAGTGGGAGCCTTGTGTTTGATATGCAAGGCATGAGATCAGATATTACATACAGTTTTAAACTTAGTATACTAATGATTTACATTGGTTTTTGTTAGATCTCTCAATGTTTTAATAGATCACATAAGTGTCACTTATATTTTAGTGAGAAAAATTATAAATTTACAAGTATGTGAATTTTCACTCAATCTTGAGTTTTGTTTCTTAGATGAGTAAGAAACAAATGAGTATTTCTCATTTCACAATATGAATCTGATGTTATTATTTTATGAGGAAAGTTTAATGGGTTAGGGTGTTTGTTAAAACATTGATTGTAGCCTAGTCTAAAGCCCCTACTATTTCACAATATTGTGTTAGTGAAATTTTTTATGTAGTACAAATTATTAATCTTGGATTCATAACTGGTTGTGATCTTGAATAAATATGAAAATATTCACAAGTAGGTGAATATATAATTTTATTTTTACAAGTAGGTGAATATATAATTATATTTTTACAAGTAGGTGAATATATATAATTATATTTTTACAAGTAGGTGGATATATTATTACCCTTAGTGAGGGAATAAGTTATTTGGAGTAGCAAGTAATACTATTGCTTTATATGATGGAGAAAGCAAATGGAATCAAAATTTGTTGTTAAAACATCAAATTGTGGCCACTTCCATTGCTTAGTTCATGATGATATGATAATGAAATTATTTTGTTTAGAGCATATGAGATTACCTTTAATGGTAAGTCTTGACATGTTGGTCATAGACATAATTTTTGTTAGATACTTGATACAAGAAGTCATTATAATATTTATCTACGAGAAAGTCAAGTGACGACTTGACTTATCTTTTTACTAAGACTTTGACGAGATCTTAGTAAATTTAACTACTTGTGATATGAAACTTAAACCACTTTGAGTCAGGGGTGATGGAAACCCAACCTATTCCTAGATTACCCCTAGTTTATAGGTTCAATGGAAAAAAATAAGTCACATTTGCTGACTGTGTTACTATCGATGTGGTTCTATATGTAGTTTAAGATAGTAACGTCTGTTGCACGACCGAGGCAGAGTTATACTCTTAACAAAGTAGTTGTGTTCTTAGCAACAGAAACACACGTGAAACACTTTGCCTATATGAACTAGAAGTGGAGCCGCTTCTTATAGAGGGTTGTGGTTTACTCTCTTAGAGGTTCATGAAACAGGATATTGCGCATGGCCATAATAGCGCAATGCTTTGAGAATATTCACTGTGGTAGGAGGATTTTGTGTGTGTGATAATTTCGGTCATATCATATAGAAATAGAGGTTCAATCTATGGACACCATCAACTTCGATGTGATTTTGAGTTGTTTACACTAAGGGAAGGTTCAATGTTCGTCACACCTTCTTTTATGCATACAAGCCTTAGAGTTGTTTGATAGGAAATTGTTTGGATAAAAAATAATTTTTCCAAACAAGTGGGGGATTTTTATATATTGCACCTTATTTTATACTTTTGAGAATTATTATTTGTCATATTTGAGTTTGATAAAACTCATTTGTGGATGTAATTTAAGTAAGTATAAAAGGTGTAACTTAATGTCCTAGAAAATGATAGTAATTCATTTGGTTCAAGTTGGAATCAAATGACTTGTGTTTATCAATGATTTAAGTGAAACATTTGATAAGGTGCAAGTTGTTTGTAAAAACTAGTTTGTCTTAGTTCCATTATAATTAATAAATGATTACTAGTTGCTTTATAAGCATAAGAGGTGTAATCTTATTTAATTATGTGAAACAAAAGAAATTCTCCATTTTTCTATTTAAATTACATTATTATTAATAATTTGTAACTTACATCATTATGACTAATGTGTAACTTACAACATTATATCCATAATAATGTGTAATTAAAATAGATATATATAATAGTTGTTACTATTATATATGTATACATATATATCTATATGTGTAGATATATGAGGAATGGAGTATACTTACATGAGAAAAAGAAAGCTTGCACATGAAATTCTCTCTTCTTTCAGTTAATTTTTTTTATAAACATATAACTATCACAAAGAAATATTCGACTGGAACATTTGTGAATTGCTTTCACAAAATTGTTTAACTCCGAAACTTAGCATATATCCTGGAGGTATATCGCGTGTAACTTATAGAAAACCATTCGTGGTGAGGGCGATAAAGACCTTAAGGACAAGGATCACCCGTGTCATGTCTTTAACAACAATCTTAATTGACTCTACGAAGCTACGATTCTAACAGTTACTACTTTGATTGTATCCATATTTTGATCTTCATTCTTGAATTTTGCTCCACAATTGATTATTATAGAGTATTTTTGAACTTGGATAAACCAAAGTACGAATCCCTAATCTTTGTCCTTTAATCTCACTAGATTCGTTTCTTAAAAATATTTTTCATCATCCTCAGTCCTAAATGATGATATAACTGAATATCTTTGGCCTGTAGTACAAAGATGAATGATTACCTAATGAATATCTTTGGCCTGTGGTGCAAAGATGGACAGGTATTAAAATGAACATGACCAACTGGTGATACGAATAAATATCGTTGGCCCGTAGTGCAAAGATGAATATTTGATTCAAAATG
The DNA here is from genome assembly GCA_020205605.1 of Panax ginseng. NCBI lineage: Eukaryota > Viridiplantae > Streptophyta > Magnoliopsida > Apiales > Araliaceae > Panax > Panax ginseng. The sequence continues at coordinate 128,447,511 of CM035136.1, read as the reverse complement.
TATGTTGATTGATGTCACAGGGATAAAATATTAATGATGTACTTTTTAAATCATAGAAGATAGTAGATTTTATGTTTTACTTAACTCTTCTAATAAATTGTTATTTCCTCTACGAATATTGATCTAAAATTTGCTGTCCATTATATTTTATCTAATTTATTGAAGGCTAACGATAATTTGTTCTACATTATCTTATTCATAAATATTCTTTACTGGGCTAGTTGAGCTCATCCTTTTCCTTTTTGTTCCATTTTTCTTCTCAAGAAGCGAGAATATAGTGGGACCTAGTCGGGGTGTGGAGTGATGTTTCAAGTCAGTTGTTTTAGCAGTCCTCGCTATTTTATAAAATAATATATCAATAATTGTAATGAGAACGTATTTGAGTTTGGATATTGTCTAGTAGACAATATTTGTATTTAAACTCACAGTATATGTGTTGTCGTATTTTGCAAGACAATTATATTAATGAAGTTGTAGTTGTTTTATGTATCATGTATTTGGTGACTCAGAATGGGTTGTGTGGACCTATTTTGGGGGCGTCACAAGAGATATTCTTGAAGAAAAACTTGCACTATTTGCTACACTAAAAGTTTCCTTAACTCAAAAGAAATACGCTCAATATTATAGAAGAAGAATTCTTTGATTCTGGTGTAATTTTCATTTCTAAACTGAGTATCCTATTTATAGGAGAATGGTAGTATACTAATTAGGAAAAATAATCACGGACGCATAGTAACTTCCTCATGGGCGAATTCGGCGCAGAGAAAGTTTTTTTGATTTTTACTACGCAAAGACTATGTCAAGACTATACAAGATTTACAAAACACTATGCAAGATTGCAACACTATGCAAAGATTATGCAATACTATGTAGTACTATGCAACACTATGTAGTATTATGCAAACACTATGCAATACTATGTTGCATAGTAAAAATACTATGCAATAAAATATAATAAATTCTATTTATAAAAAGTATTCTGTTTTATATATAAAGTTTTCTATTTTTCAATAATTTTTCAAAACTGTCCAGAAATTATAAATAATATTATAAGATTTTTCACTAAGTTTCATAATTTTTCATCACTCATAGAATTTTCTATGAATTTCTTTTATTTTCAAACTAACTATAAATAGTTCAAAAATACAATAATTACTTCTGCTTTTCAATAATTCATCAAAAATTTACAAAAATTCTAAGATGATATTATAAGAATTCTGTAAAAATATTTCAGCCCAAATAATTTTTCTGATACTTTAATTATAAATTTCAATATTCAGAAAATTAAATAATTATAACAATTAGCCATTTTTTCAGAAAATACGGATCTTATGTCCTTTCCATGTAATAAGCCAAATTTACAATAAATACTTCATTAAAAAACCCCTCTATTTATCTCAATTCACTTGGCTTCACTAAACACATTTTTAATAACATTTATTCATCATTAATATTATAACTCACAATATTAACAACCAGGTCATTCCCAGGAAAGAGGGGCTTTCCGATAAGAACTTCTCCTTATTGGCGCGCATGTTAGATGACCAAACCTCTTTCCTCGACAGAACTTTTTAGACATCGTCAATAATACAAATAATTATATGAATAACTTTATTTGTCGCCTCAATTATTGATTTAATAATATAAAATATTAGATGATGATACTGTGACAATAATTGAATCAATAATGTGAGATACTATGCAGCAACTATTGTTACAATAATTGAGTAAAATTGAGTGACTTCTCACGTAAGCATCAATAATCAAAGATACTATACAATACCGCAGTTACTACGCAATCACACGACATCGTAATTTTATCATCGTATTTTCACAGCTTTAAACGGTAAAATTTTTGCCGTTATTTTTATAAAAAGGTTATTTCTGTCGCTTTCTAAATTCGACAGTTATTCCGTTGTGGGGTCCACCAATGATTATGCCGTCGTACAGATATTCCCCGACCAAACGAATATTTTATGACAACTTGCTTACTTTGTAAAATTTTTACATATCACTCTTAACTTTAATTTTTTTTTATCAATTTAACTATTTACTAAATAGAATAATAATTATAAGAAAATTAAATACTTTCGTTTCATAAAATTCGAG